>JBAJHW010000002.1:191632313-192087313 GCA_037013535.1 Intellagama lesueurii | reverse complement strand
AAGCTATATCTTCTACAGTATTTTCTAAGACAAAAATCCATTTCAGCATCTCTGCTGCTCAACTGAGCTCACTACAATTAAGTTAAGCAAAAGTGAACACTGCTCAATTAATCCAGTCTGATAAAACTGCAAATCAGAAGATGCACATTTACTTAGAAACAAATCTCACTGACTTCAGTGTGCAAAGGGTTGCAGCTTTGCCATGCTTGGTAATTTGGGTCAGGTTCTATTTTCATGACAGTGAAGTAAGTTAATTACCAAATGTAGATGGCCAACTGTTGAATAGGGCTTTGAAACTTGAAAGTACTCTTTGATATGCTAAGCTACTACTAGAAGCTAACACACAAAATGTCAACACAAGAGGCAAGAGACACAGAAGGAGCCTGCCCAGAATGTGAGGACTTTGATGGCATTTGGGTGTCCCCTCAGGAACAACAGCACACCATTGACTGATCCTTCCACTCCTGAAGCACTATTGGATTGATTCTGACACGAAAAAAGAGGAGAAAACAAGAGGCAAGCAATATAGAATTTTACATCTAATTTTACTACAGTAGATATACAATACATTCATTCCACTAAGATGTGTGAAATTAAGCAACAATAGTTTTACTACAGTGAACTCCCTTGACATCTCCAAAGTATAAATGTCTTGAAGCAGGAATGACACATACATCCTATTTGGACAAAGCTAATCTTCATCATACCTCTAGAAACAGATCTACAAAACAAATTTACTGGCAAGCTTTAAATAAACCCATAAATATAATCACTCCAAAATTAAATGAACATATATAGCATAGTACAAATTGGTTAAACTTCAAATTTGAAGCAATTAATTCTTCTCGTCCTCCAATTCTACTTCAATAGTAAAATCACTGCTTACTCCAACAGTCAAGAGATTTTTTTGAAATGATTTTATAGGATGACAAATTCACTAAGAAAAATTCTACAAAATATTCTGTGTATTCATTCTGTTTCAATCAGTTGGGGTAAAATCCATGTTATGGCGACTAGCAACACTTCTGTTCCAATGAATTGCAATGGGTTTTGGAAATGCAATCTTTGGACATATTATTTCACAAGACACACAAAGCTGCTAAATGCACTCTTTATATCAGAACATTACAATTCACAAACCAGTCACTGAAATATTAACAACCTTTCCTCAAAGAAAAATGAGAGCACCTTATTTTCAAAACCCAAACAGAAGAAATAGAACTTTACTGATTCTACTTTTCCCCAAACTGCTCTTTCTAAACAAGAGTGTGGACATGTGGCAAAGAGCAAATCTATTAATCAAAGATCAGCATTTGATCAATACACCTTTCAGATATAGAAACTGCCTGATCTATGGGCTATTACCAAACCTTTTCACCTATGTCTCTACACTCACCTGTCTTCACCTGAACCATAATGTCCTCCTTGCATCGTGTCAGTTTCTAGGTGAGATACCATATCTAAATGTGGGGTAAAATTTGCTATTACATCATCAGCACTGGTGCCAGTGGATGCGTTATAGTTCATGTCTGTATCTGAATTAGGCATTTCCCAAGAGTTTGAAGTGGCCATACCATACCCATAATTGCCAGAGTTATCCTGACCGTATCCATATCCATAACTATAGTCCTCGTAACCTGAAATAAAAAGCAATAGTCAAGTTTCCAATTAAGCAGAAATGTAAGATATACAGAGGCAGAAATATACTGAATCTGTGAAAATGTGTGATATTCCTGGCTACTTAAATCTGAATTAGTTGCATCCATATTAGCACTGCTAAATTTTTATGGTACTTGCCTCTATTTGTACCAGAATTCCAGTTTCCGTAACCTAAAAAGAAATATAAAATAGAGGTCAAAACCTATAGTAGTTGTAGGTATTCTAGATGTAGTAAAAGAAAATAGTATTTAATACGCCCACATCACAAAAAGATAAAAAAATCCACCCAACACAACATTTCATTAGAAGAAAGTTATACTTCTTTGAAAAGGACAACCTTATAAAATTTTGACCTACAAATAGAAGGAATACAGAAATGGACATCTGGACTTACTTGAAACAGTTAACTCCTCTCCTTGGAAGGAAAGAAAACAACCACAGGCCTGGTCCCACCCCCCAGAGGAGAAACCAGTCAGTCCTAGAACTTTATTTCAGCTTTGACAAAAAATAAACATCTAATCAAACACAAAACAGTGAACACAGTAAGTTAAGGAATAAAGAGGGTCAGAAAGCAATAACTAAATGGGTATTTGCTAGCAGGAAAACTATAATCTGTGGATAGATACCATATCTTACTCTTCTATAGGCCCAGAAGAATCCTTCATATTAAATCCAACTTTCCATCTCAGTCAGGAAGAAGTGGAGCATATGACATATGCCAACCTAGATAGTAACCGACTTCTTACAGAAACCACCCTCCCTTCAAACAAGGCTCCACATGAAGTGTATTTACCAATTTTGTAATGACAAATGAATAAAGATGGGTGTCTCCAGGTGACTGATACACAGTTATCTTCCAGAGGGTATTACTGTGTCACTCAGGAGACCTGTTCCTTTTTAACAGAATGTGATTTGCTCCTTTTTTGGAACCTATTTTCTTTGTTCCACAGGTTAAGATGCTACACTTCCTCACCCATTTAATTATGGTGTTTCTAGAGACCCTTTTGCCTTGCTTCCTTAATTTATAAAAAACAAAAAGAATATCAGAATAGCACCAGATACTTTCTTTTACTACTAGTTGCCTGAAAATGTATGGCACAAAGGATGCAAGGTTTGTGCCACTGTTTTTCCCTACAATGCACCAACTTGGGGGAAGATGTGAAGTACAGTACAGACCCCATATCCATGGGATCAGTATCTGCTGATTCACTTATTCATGTTCTGAAAATGTTAAAAGAAAAATCCTAGAAATATATATTTTTAAAGATGAAGATACCAGAACTGGCCACTAAAGGGAGCCAGAGACCAAGCTATGTATTGGGTTTGCTATTACAACAGTGTTCGCTATAATCTGCATTTTTCAGCATCTGTATGGGGGGGCTTCGAACCAATCCCCCACAGATACGGGGCTGCAACTTCTGGAGTTCAATGGAAAGCAGAATTTACATTAGGAACAAAGGTCAGCATTATCTGAATAACAGTTTTGTTACTGTGAATAATACACAGATTCTGTGAGACAAATAGAATTTCACCCATCTTTCTGGCCAAGGTGAGTGCTACTAAGTAAATTCCTTAAGGAGAAGCATCCACAAAGGTTTAAACTCTCACCCTCCCCCCCCCCCAAAAAAAACACTGTCAGAAACTATATATACTCATCAAAAGGATGAGAAACCTAAGAAACCAGCACAGAGAAATATCTTACCTGTGAATACCTACATAAGAGTGAAATTGTCCTATTTCCTAAAAATCTATATAAGGGCAATAGTCTGCTACCTGAGTGTATTGGGAACAGGGTGGATTTGATTAAATCGATTTGATTTAAATCAATTTTAAATTTTAAAAATCTGACTTCTTAATATTGAAAATTGATTTTTTTGATTTAAATTGTGATTTAAATCAATTTGATTTTTTTAAAAAATCATTGATTTTTAATCCACCCTGGAGCTACCCCAGGCAAATAGCTTTCTTCCCAGGCAAGCTCTTGGCAAATGGGCTGCTGAAGAAATAACTTTAATGGAAATGCTGTATCTTTACCTTCCTCTTATACTTTTAAATTGTTTTAAAATGCTTTATTTCTGTGGGTAATTCACTATAATATGTGTAACTGAGTTTTAATACTATACTTTGTTGTGATTTCACCATTTATGTTTTTTTAACCTGTTGCAAGAAAGACAAGGTTAAAAAATAAAATAAATAAGCTTTGCTGAAGAAACACTAAAGGTTCTTCAGGAGAACAGAACACTGCATAGACTCTAAAACAACTTGCTCCCTCTTTTGCTATGACTGGAAGGTGACCTGTGTTTGGTAAATGTTGCTGGAAGATTGCCAGGATGGTTTAAGTGACACTGATGGGACCGTCCAGAATCTAACTATTATTTCAGTTTCTGAACAATAAGCTTGAGTCAGCCTGAGTTCAAAGGATCCTTCTTTGAATCAGTGTATCAAGTTGAACTGGAATTGTGATCCAATGCTGAGATTCAAGAACGTTCAAAAACCATAGCTGCTAGAGCCAAGCCCTACCCCACAAAGAATCTGAGCCCAGTATACCCTGTTTTAATGAGATGACCTTGGCTAGAGAAGCATCAGGTGAAAGGCATACAGAAGATTTTGAGGCTGTGGGGTTGGTGGAGCACTGACTTCTTCCAATTACCACACTAGAATTGGGAGGAAAAAAAAACAGGGATTTTTGTGTTCTTGTTTATAAAGAGGTAAACTGACAGGGTTCCCCCACTGGACAGTGAACAGAATAAAAACTTCTGTAGGGATGTGACGTCTCCATTAAAACTTCTGTTGAATAATGATTAAACACCTTGAGAAAAACAGTGCAGCAGATGAGAGTAAGCAGTCTTTGTAATTTTGCTAACCTCATTGAGTAATGGCATCTTTTCTGTCAGTTTGCCTACCTAGATGGCAGTTTCTAGCTACAGTATGTCTTCTGGCATGGCAATTTCTGCCTTTTGGGCGACAGAAATATCATCCTGGTTTTACTTCTAAATGATGCATACTTAAGAGCTGAGAACACACACTTGTTCCTGTTTACCATAAAGCTGTAGTCTTTCAGACATAAAACTATTGTTCCCTTAGCCATCAATGACCCTGCAAAGGATGAAGACTGAATCAGCAAGTTATCCAGGTTAATAAGGACATCATGAAGCAAAGATGGGCAACTAACACCACCAAGAGGAAGTTGATTAACACCTTCTTTTCTTTGGCGTCCATAAGAACCTGTCAAAAGACACCTTCAGAGGTTTCCACAATGAAATAATTCACTAGAACAACTGGTCTTGGACTATTGGTTCACCTTTCAATGTCATAGCCATAGCCATAGCCACTGTGAACCATCATGTCTGATATCACAGCTCTGGCTTCTTCATTCAAAAGGCAGTCCTTGGACTACTGATAAATGCATGTGATTAAAATTCTTCTGCTACATGCTCAGTGATCAGGCAAAAAAGCAGGAAGAGAGGCAATCCAATGACACAGCAGCGGAGAAACTGCTAGTTGATGTTGATATGTTGGTATGAAACTGGGCAAAACAGTCTGCTGTTGACTCCAAATCTACCTTTCAAAAAGTTCAGCAGCACTGCTTCAGAGTGCTCACCTAGTTCTTGGTTTCTTAGGAAATGTGGTGATGCCAATGGGGTTGTTCAGGATAAGACAGCAACACTGTCAGCTGGAAAAGCATATTTACCAGCCACGGCTGAAACTGGAATTGAGCCCAAAGCACCTGTGGTTTTCCCATATACAGGCTAATTTCATCTTTCTCCATCAATATCACAGTGGCTCTTCACTTGCTCAACAAGAGGATTGCCATTTCTGACAGTTCCTCTGCTGTAACAGTTACTAAGAGCACGGAGTGTGTGTGGAATGCTGTTCTAGTAGATGATTGAGGAAGCTGGACACCAAATAGTGCCAGGTTCCCAAATGCCATCTGAAACTAGGGAGAGGTGCAATGCGCTGCACAACTATATTGTAATATTGCCTATTTTTAATGGTTTTAATGTTTTTAAAGTTTTAATGTTGTATGCCGCTCAGAGACCATTGGTAATGGCGCAGCTAAAAAAATCTTGTAAATAAATAAATAAATAAACTGCCCCTTTAATCACAATCGACCCCTTAGATCAGTGATGGCGAACCTTTTTGAGCCCGAGTGCCCAAACTGCCCCCCCCCAAAAAACCAACCCAGGAGGTGGCAGAAGCGGAAGTGGTGGTGGAAGCGGGAATCCCGGGCACGGAGGTGCTTCCAGACCCCACTCCAGATCTGCCTCCAGTCGTGCCCAACCCCGCCACTACCTATAGCTCGGCTGACCCGCCGCTGCCAGCACCAGCTGCTCCGGATCCTGGCCTGCTGCCTGTCATGGCGCTAGCACTGCAGCTACAGCTGCCTCCTCAGGTTTGGCTGCTGGGGGTAGTGATCCAGCGACTTATGGCTCACGTGCCCACAGAGAGGGCTCTTCGTGCCAGCGGTGGCACATGTGCCATAGGTTCACCATCGCTGCCTTAGATGTTGCCACAAATGTGTTGGGAACATAGGCCCTATCAGTCTGATTTAAATTTTAGACATGCATTTTTCCTAATCTGTGATGACTAATAGAGGGGAAAAGAGGAAAAAACCGAATCTTTTCCTTCAATTTTCATCACTAAGGACAAGTCAGGAACACACAAAGAACTCTGTCTTCCCAGGAGGCAAAAGTTGAAAGGCTAAGGGTCTTCTTTTCTCTGGGGTGGTACAAATTTTGATGATTTTTGGACTTGCATTTTAAGATAATAATGCTTTCACTGTATGCTCTACTCTTCACTGATCAAATATACATACATACAAATAGCTAGCTGCCATGTCCACAGTTTACCTAACACAGTTTATTTCACATGGAATTGTTTCCTGGTATATATCCATTGTTGCTGATAAAGTTAGTCTCAGTTGAAAGCTACAGTGACTTGATAGCTGAAAGAAACAAAGGAATCCAGGAGCACTGAGGGCTCCAGAAGAATCCAAATGATGTATTCAGCAACAAGCAGCAAAACAGTCATTGGAATTTGTCAACTTTCAACACTGTATGAATGTTGCCTACTACACAGCATAACCTTGCTTTTAATTCGCAGTTAATTGTGTTTAGAACTTATCAATAATTTCTTTAACCATCTCTTTGCAGCAATCTTTGGACATCTATAATTTCAGGCTTCAAGAGTCTAGAATTTGTTCTGGATGCTTTACACATTCTAGAAATCTCAAACATGATTTCTTAGGAGCACTCTTTACTAGAGTTACAAACTGTATTATCTTTGCATAATATTGAATGGAAAATGGAAATTTGGAGGAAATGGAAATACATGCAATACTACCTTCTTTTCAAATCTGAACTGATTTTGCTATTTTGTCATAAGCTCAATTTAATACAATAATGTTATCCCATGTAGCCTATTCTATACAAGTTGTAGTTTTGGCATTTTAATGAAATTTAGACATCAGTGAATATAAAATATCTCAATGGTGTAGTTCTGTTTTTTACAAGTAACATTATGTTTATAGCCAGTATTAGAGACTGACTGAGTCTCAAATTACTGAATCCTACGTTTGGATGGTACATACTGTATATCCATGTTTGAGCCATATGGAAATAGGAAAAAATGAAAGTTGAAAACTGAAATCATACATACTTAGACAGAAATAACCTCAAACAGTCACAATATTAACACATCTTGGACTGCAGTATTGTACAGGTACACAGTAACCAGAAAAAGTAACACAACAGAGTATTATTGTATAAATCCATTTTGCTAGATTGATGGGAAGTATAGTTCAAAACACCGGATGGGCATCTGGCTTGGAAAAACTAGCCTAAAATATACAGCAGATTTATTATTCTTTAATTCTGTAGACTACAAGGTAGATTTGATTTGAATCAGGATTTAAATTTTAAAAATTGATTTTTTTTACCATTTAAATTAAAAAAATTTATTTAAATCATGATTGAAATCAATTTGATTTTTAAAAATCATAATTTTTATCTACCCTGGTAGACTGGTTTATTAAGAGTCTCACTACTACGCATTTTCAGTGAGCAAAGTCTTATCTTAAAAATACTTCACTCCTACCACAGAAGAAAATATTTCATAAAAAGTTTTTTCCAGTATTTCTCAAAATTTCCAGTTCTTTGGTTGGAACCTTTGAAGCTCTTGGGAGGGAGCAGCCACAAGAGACTGATACCATAACACTACACTTCTGAACTGCAGACATATTTACTAAGGAAGTTAGCCAAATCTGAGAAAATAACCAAATCTCTAAATTACCATTCACTGTCTATAAGGAAAAGGGAGTTAGACTAGACTCAACTTGCTATGAATACTGATCTACCACAATCAACCAGTCAATCAGCAGGTCCTCTGAAGTGTAAGACACTCTCACATAACCCTAACATACAGACAGACATAGCCATTCCATTAAAAGATGGTGCTCAGTGCAGTAAAATACATTAAAAACAAAATCCACACTGTGGAGCAGGCTAAGCATCATACGCCAGTTTAAAATGATGTATTTTATTCTCTTCTTAAAATCAAAGTGAAAACACATCACAGCTGGGAAGGAGAGTATTCCATAGGACCCACACAAATGTGTCTTCTGAAGAGATTAACATTCGGACAGGCTCATAAGGAAATAGTTGTTTGCTCAGATAAACAGGGCCCAAGCCATTTAGACTTCAAAGGTTAAAAGCAACACCTTGAATTCAATCTGGTCTTTAAGTATCAGGGTCACTAGAAGTAAGAAACAAACACTGGGCAACCTGTCTAATATAAACTACAACTTCTTTACTACAAGATGAAGTGGAACCTGCAAAGAACTGTAAATAGGCTGTATAAGACGACCGGACAGACTTCACAAATAATGGGAAGATATCAAAAACTATCTGGCCCAAAACAAAACATCTGTTTCTATTATCCTTCATGCAAAAATCAGATCCAGGACAAACCACAATGGACTACTGCCATGTTTCCTCATCTCTCTAACACTGAACTTAAGTTATTAACAAGCTGCAGTCTTTGAGTATACTCTGTGCTCAGGAGTGTAAGAATGAGTACTTTTACTCAGCAGTGCTCTGTTCATGATCAGAAGACACTCATTGTTTTATTTGGATTCCTGATGCTCCAGGATGAACAAACATCCTGGTCGGTCCAAACCAAGCCTTGCATTGAAAAGGTAATACTACTGACACCATGCAGAAGCAGGTTGCATCTTAAGAGAACACCAAGGACATTCATGCACAAGCATGTTTTCAGAAACTAGAAAAAGAATCAAATAAAAGCTTTTGAGATCTATGTATAGACAAGAAGCCATGCCCACCAGACTCATCCTTGTTGTGGTTATAGTACAGCCATTTAGAGGGTTCACCACAGTCATACTTATTAGTAGACTAACCAAAACCAATTGGGTGTACATTAGTTATGGCCACCTTAGAACGCACTGATTTATATGGGTCTACTTGTAACCATGACTATATCTGTACGCAACTCATTACTTTTCTATACATATATACACAGAAGCTGGCTGGACAGCTGAGTGATTTCTTTATCCGGCTGCCAACTCAGAGGCTGGGAGTTTGATTCCTCACTGTGCCTCCTGTGAGTACAGCCAGCCTGTGTGGCCTTGGGCAAGCTACACAGTCCCAGGGCACCCCCCCAAAAGAAGGGAATGGTGAACCACTTCTGGGTCTTCTCTACCTAGGAAACCCTGAAAAGGGTCGCTATAAGTCAGAACTGACACGATAGCACTCAAGCTGGCTAGATCGCTCAGGGGGTTTAGGTCCACTGGCTGGAGGGCCTGAGGGTTGGAGTTCAGTGCTCCGCTGTGAGCAGAGCCAGCCTTTGTGGCCTTGGGCAAGCTGCACCGTCCCGGAGCGCCCCCAGAAGAAGGGAATGGAAAGAAAGCGGATCTCCCACAGAGGTATCTTTTCCAAATCCTCAAACAGATCCATCAGTTGCTATTAAGGGGCGAAGAAACGATGCCCGTTATCCCAAGGAAAGCCTTTCTTTCTTTCTTTTTTAAGATTTTTTACACGGGGCGGTTTTTCTGCGCCAGCTTCCCACACCCAGCCGGCCCTATTATAACCACTGGCAGCAGGCAAAGGGTGGGCTGCGCCTGTGCAGACGTGGGGGAAGGAGCAGCCCCTTCCCTCCGAGGCGGGACGAGACGAGAGCAGCCCGAAGGAGCGTCGCCGGCATTTCGGCTGCTGGACCTCCTTGGCACCTTTTGGGAACGATCTGGGGGGGGGGGGGGGAGAGAGGGCACCTCTGCGACGGGGAGCCTGCCTGCCCGCCCGCTTCGCCCGGAGCTCTACGGAAACAACCCCTCCCCCTTTCTTTTATTCCGCCGGCGCGAAGGAGCCAACCCGGGTTGGCCGGCGCTTCGGCAGCGAGCCTCGGGCAGCAGGGAAGGGGTGGAACGGCACCGGCACCCGAAAAAAGCGAGGTGGGCAGCGCCATTGACCGCACCCCCCTGGGATGTTGACACGGGTCCGGGCCTGGGGCCTTCCCGTGGGGCCACTCTCTCGAAAGGCCGGGCGCCCGCCTATCCCTCAGCGCTCGAGAGACGGCTCGGTTTCCCCCTGCCTGCTCACCTGAATAGCTCATGATGGCGTTGGCGGCGGCTGAGCACCCCAAATCCCGCTCCTCACACCCCGTTACCTCCTGCACCGGATGGCAACGGCAGCTTGCTAAGCCCGCCTCCCGACTCTGTTGGCCGCGCTCGCCTCCCTAGCTTGCCGGCCATTGGTGGCCGGAGCGACAACTCCCGCCCCATTCACGCGCTATTGGCCTAGAGGCTTTCGGTCCTCCCGTTTAGTTTGTCCCGGGAAACATCCATCAGAGCCGTTTTAAGCACCTTATAGGCGACGTCGGACGCCGTTCAAAAGCCGTCAACAAATAAGAGGAGCAGGTCCCGGTTTCTTTGAGATTATTGGATCGAAGGGCTTATCACTCAGGCATAGCGGGGGACGGTGGGGAGCAATTCGTACATGCGGTCTCGCCGTGGATTGCTGCGATGCCCTTTTTTCCCCCCTTGTTGCCCTTTCAGGGGGTGGGACTCACCGGCCTCCCACGCGGGTGAGAAAGGAGGCGGCCGAGCCCGCCCTCCGCAGGGCCCGCAAACCGAGGGCACAGGCGGCTAGAGCGGGGTTGAGCACGTTCGGCATCCGACGGGCTGGCGGCGGCGGGGGAGAGCGTCTCTTGGGCTCCTGGGCAGTGGCCTTCTCAGGCCTTCCTGGTGGCGGCGAGGGGAGCGCGTATACGGAGCTGGAGGGTCATTGGCCTCTGGAGGGGCGACGCTGCTGTGGGTGGAAAGGACGAGGCACCTCGGCTGCGGCCTCTCGGCCTGATTCCCCCTCCATGAACCAGAAGCTTCTGCGCTTCGTGAAAGAGGGAACCACAAAGCAGCCATGGCAATTCTAGCGAGCGCCCGCGGGCGTCCGCGACCTCTAGCAGGAGGAGGCCGACGGGCGAGAGGGGCCGGCCTCAACCGCAGGAGGAAGGTCCCCTGTGCTGTGGAGGAATGCTCCCCTTGGATTTCTTCCCGTCTCTCCCTTCCTCCCTCTCCCACGCCCTTTAAAAACGGCCAATCTGACAACAGATCACAGTACAATAAAAATGTAGCGCATGAAAGGTAGAAGTACAGCCTGAAACCACTACCTCGCCTTCCCCTGAACCTAACTTGACAATCCGCACGCTCCCATTTCCCAATTTCACCTTAGGACTTCGTTCTTGCAGGCCCCGTGATCCCAATTACCAAGTCACCCTTTCCCGCCCCCAACCTACTGCTTGATAAACTGGAGATGCACGAACGAAGATCATAGAATCCACCTGGTTTACAAATCCTACCATACATTTGCCCCTAAATATTTAAAAGTTCCCTGCTGCAGGAAAGCCTTCAACCTGTCTGCAAACCAGTTTTTTAATGCCTGGAAGCACCTGACCTCTTCTCTAATGGGGTTTAAACATGCCAACCACCATATACAGAAGCAAAACATGGAATATAGCCATCAACAGAAACAGTGAAGCAAAGGTGGTTTGATACCTTTTCAATAAAAACTGTGCAGAATAAGGTGCTGCAATGCAGTGTTCTCATCTAAAATCATCCAGTTGAGGATCTCAGCTAAGCCATGCTGAACATGATTTAAACTAAAAGCAGGTGGCACAAGTTCCTCAGACTCTAGTTATTTTCTCTTACTAGTGGTCAATACTGGCTGATGCAGTCTTCCCTTCCATCACAGCTCAACAGCTGCAAAGCGGGAATACCTACTGATATGCAGTGTGATACAAAGTAGCTGTATTATCAAAATAATATGTTAATGTGTTACTGGTTTGAAAACAATAACATCACTTTGAAGAGTGATGTGGTACTATATAAATATAAAAATAGCACTGTTGCAACAAAAGGTTATTCTGAGTCACAGCTATCAGGAAAACAAGCAAAACCTATTCATGGACATATGCTCTAGGTGTCCTTTAATTTTTTGAAAACTGAGTTACAAAGCATCAAGGGCCCCAGTTCTAAGACATTAATAGTTGGCTAGAATCCTATTGGTGTTTCTGTGAGGTTTCTGCAACTTACTGTTGCTAATTGCAGCTAATTGACAAGGAGGCAGGATGCATCTTGGTTGTGCAAATAAATGTGTGACTAAGCATGTAATGAAGATGCATTCTGGCACTTTGCCAATTAGCCACAACTGCACAAACAAATAGAATTCTAGCCAACGATAGTAAACAATGATGTAACAACATCTGGACATTTCAGTTTTGCTAATACTTGATAGATTCACTTCAGCTTCAAGTTGGATTCACATTGGAGTACGCAAAATATCACCTACAGTATGTCACTTATTATATTATCCTGTACTGAATAAAAGAATTCCTCAAGCTTTGAAAACAATAGGATCAATCCATAAAATGGCAAAATCATGTGTATCTATTAATTTTAACATGTGTTTGGTTTCTTTTTTCTCCTACAGATTATCAAAGTGACCGGAAATGGTATGAGGGCCTAGTTTGGCTCCAGAAATCTGGAACAAATGCTCAAGCAATATTTTATGGTCTCATGGTTTATGTTCAGTTTCCCTTTCTTTAATGAATCACAGCAGAATATTACAGAAACATAAACAATAGTGTGCAGGTGACTCTCTGGCTGTAGCCTGGAATAAATACAGCACCAGAGAATTTTCTCCTGTGGATGCACTGAGAGAAAACACAGGTGGTCTTGAGTTCTTTCTACATACAGGAATTTTCCACACATGGAATCCTTTCCTTCAGGACATGTTCTAGCAATAATTCAGCCTCTCAGCTACATGGGCCCTTTGGCATTAGAGCAGGTTTGAGGCCTTGGTGAAGACTATTGCTATATCCCAATATTCTGTGCGGATGTTCTCTAGTTTCTAGCCTCAGAGAAAAATTAAGTGTTGTCAGCGTTCACTGAGTTTTCCTCCAAATGGATTTGCTCACGGAAGTAATGGAGTTCAATATCATTGATGGTGCCTCTTATCACAAGGAACTGTACTATAATGTACAGTTCCTTGCGATGGTAGAATTACTCAATCTGCATCCTGCTTAACAGTCTCATTTTTGCTTCATTTCAGATGATGAGGAAACACAAAAGACACATTATCACAGTGTTAAAAAATAAAATATAATCTCTTGCCCAACATCATCTTCTGCAATGGAAACAGATGTATTATTTGAGGCCTAGAAAAATAGTCTGACCCTGATATTAATGAAGGATAAAAGAATCCTAATTCTCCCAACCCATATTATCATCATTCAACTCATCTCCCAAAGTCTCTTCAGAAAAGCTAAGTGATCTCGAGCAGTCTAACAAAACAATCTGTATTTCTCAATGTCCTGCTCTGTAGTTTCTAAGCCATATAATGATCTGAGGCTTTGCCCTTTTAAGATATTCAAGAGTTTTATTTATCAGGAAATAATTTGTTAATAGGTTGATAGTAAAGCCTGTAAGGAGAGTAATCTACTGTAGCAACAACAGGCTATACTAGTAAGGAGAGTACTAGTAAAAAAAACTGGTTCAATGTCAAAATTAAAATGTCAGTAGAGATGGGCATGAATTAAAAAACGCATCACCAAATTCATCAAAATTGCTAATTTGTTGATTTGTATTCATATGAATCAATACCCCCTGACAAATACAAATCAATGAACTGTTAGTGATTTTTGATTTGTTGATTCATTTGGCTATAAAATGGCCCCTAAGGCACCTAGATACATCAAAATCGTAAGGGAGCTTTCCATGATTCCCCTCTACAAACCCTCCAAGCTTGGTGAAGATTGGGTTTTAGACATCAACGTTATACACCTGCAAACAGGTCTCCCCAGGAAAGATTCCCCCCAGGCACCCGGAGACCAAAATCACAGAGAAGCTTTCCATGATTCTCCTCTACAATCCCTCCAAGTTTGGTGAAGGTTGGGTTTTAGACGTCAACGTTATACACCTGCAAACAGGTCTCCCCAGGAAAGATTCCCCCCAGGCACCCAGAGACACCAAAATCACAGAGAAGCTTTCCATGATTCTCCTCTACAATCCCTCCAAGTTTAGTGAAGGTTGGGTTTCCCCAAGTCAGCTGCTAAAGGGCACTTTCCTGGGGGGACCCAGTTTGTGGGTGTACAGTGGTGCCTCGACTTACGAACGTCCCTACTTATGACCATTTCGAGTTACGACCAGCTCCAGCCGCAAAATTTTGCTTCTACTTGCGACTGGAGCTTCCACTTATGAACAGAAAAGGGCAGGGAAAAAAGGTGAGAAATTCAAATTTCTAACTGTAGGTGGCGACGAGGCTGCTTCTTTGTAGCTCTTTCGCCCCAGCAGTTAGTGTGTGCCTCCTTCTGCTGGGACTGCCTCCTTCTGCTTCTGAGTGCGTGTGTGCGTTTTTGCAGGGAGGCTTCAGGCTGCCTTGTAAGGTAAGGTGCTGTTTTCTGCTTTTTAAAAACTGTTCTGGGTGTTTTTGCAGCGTGGTTTTGAGCTGGGGGGGTTATGTTTCTGTGCTGTGATGGGTCTTGGGGGGGTTTGTTTGTTTTTTTGGGTTCCCCCCCCCATTTCCGATGTGTCTTGGGGGGGTTGGTTGCTTTTTGGAGTGTTTTTTTTTCCCCATTTCCGATGGGTCTTGGGGGGTTTAGTTGCTTTTGGGGGTTTTTTTCCCCATTTCTGATGGGTCTTGGGGGGGTTGTTTGTTTTTTTGGCTTTTTTTTTCCCATTTCCGATGGGTCTTGGGGGGTTTGATTGCTTTTGGGGTTTTTTTTTTCCCATTTCCGATGGGTCCTGCATGCTTCCCTTGTTTTTTCCTTTCTTTTCTTTGCATTTCCGACCTGCTCCCTTTGTTCTCTGTGCATTTCCGATCTGCTCTGTTGGTTTTCTATGCATTTCCAATGGGTCTTGCATGCTTGGTTGCTTTTCTTCCCCCCCCCCCCCCCTTCGGCCGGAAGGGATTAATCGCGTTTCCAATTAGTCTTGCAGTGATTTTTTTTTTTTTTTTTTTTTTTTTTTTTTTTTTTGGTGAAGTCAAAGCACAGTGGTGCTTCGACTTACGACCATTTCGAGTTACGTCCATTTTCTGGAACGGATTATGGTCGTAAGTCGAGGCACCACTGTATAACCTTGATGTATGAAACCCAATCTTCACCAAACTTGGAGGGATTGTAGAGGGGAGTCAATATAAGTTTCTCTGTGATTTTGGTTTCTCTAGGTACCTGGGGGGAAGATTCCAGGGGGGGCTCCTTATGGGTGTACAACTCAGATGCCGAACACCCAAACTTCACCAAACTTGTACGGCTTGTAGAGGAGAGTAAGGAAAAGACTCCCTGCAAATTTGGTGTCTCTAGGTGGTACTTGGGGGCCATTTTGATATGGTTTTAAAGTAAAAAACAAATTGACAAATCAATTGCCAGAAAAAAAAATCCTAAATTCATAATTTGTGATCCGTCAACCTTGACAAAGCACAAATCAAAATGAATCACCATTTTTCTGATTCGTGCCCACCTCTAGTCAGGAGCATTGACAAGAAGGGTCCCTCTGATTTTAATACCTATGAAGATGTAGGAGGTAAGGATTCCAAAAGGTCACAAAGCTGCAAAACATTTTAAACAGGGCTGCAATCCAGGTAAAGAACATTTAAATCAGCTATAGATATTTTAGTTAATTAACCAATTAAATATGTATAGAAGTAATCCTGTGTTTTAAAATCATAAGCGCACAGATCACAGCAAACATCTTAGAAGAGACATTCTTCTTATATGTAATAAAAGAGAGAATACCTTAGTGCAGTGGTTCCCAGCCTTGGGTCCCTGATTGTTATTGAACTAAAACTCCTAGAAGCCTTTACTACTAGTATGCTGGCCAAATTTCTGGGAGTTGTAGTCTTAGTGCTTGCCATCACATTTCTTTCCTTTAGAAACTACTGAAAGTAACACATTTTGTGCAGACTATACAGGACATAATTTTATCTTCTTCTATCCCATATCTTCTTCCAGCAATACAGCATAAAGCAGACAAGAAAGTTATGGTGCTGATGATGAACCTTACTTTAAAGCAGCAGGAGAAACATCTGCATATCCTGCTTCCCTTCTATCAAGAATACTAAATTGGTTATCTGATTTCACACTGGAGTTAACACTTTCAGGGATAAATGCCAGCTGTGACAGACCACCACAGACTCAGACTACACAGGGGTGTTATCCTCTAGTGTTCTGAGGACTTCATTCAAGTCTCATACACTTGATCCTGACACTTCTTCCAGCCATCCTGGGAGGACTGCGTTTAGCACAGAAGGATGGAAATGATGTTGCAATATCTAATGCATGCAAGATTTAGAACTGTATTATCATACTAGTTAATCTACTAGAAACAGGTCAACATATGTTGACGATTTCCCTTCCCAATGAAACATTCTAGGCTGCAAGATTTCTACATACATTTAGTTGGATACCTAGACTAAAATAAAGTATTAAACCCTGCTTCAGTTTAAGAGAAAGATGTTGCAATGTAAGTTGATATTGTTATCCCACTTTGTGCTTGGGCATCCTTGCATGGTCTAAGTGGCTATGGAGAAAAAAGTTTTGGCATGGTATCTTTGATTTTATCATGGGATCATGTTAATCTGCCTGGTCTGAGAAGATACACTATATCTAAAGGTGGGCTATTTTAAACATCAGAAAGAGAGAACAAAATTATGCATGGCAAAATAGGTGCTCATCTCTGATAAGAGCACATTTTCAATGATGGGATCACATTTACATATATAGTGTTCACTAGCTATCCCACTTAATTACTTTTATAGGTTTGGGGTTCAAACTTTACTGCTCACTGAAAAGTAATAAATACCAAAGGGAAAGGGAAAGCAGTGTTTTAAAATACACACTGGCAAACTCATTTGGCCATGCATGTTTCAACAGCAAGTGATACTGTCCCTTTCAGTGTATACTAGATGAGGAAACTTGAGTTATGCTGAAAATATCATCCACATCTATTAATAAAGTACTTGGATTCCATGCTGTGGAAACCAAAATACATTCTCTACTTCCCTCACATCTGCAGATAATCAGAGAATCAGAAAGCACACACTCAAGATTCTCATATTGTTTCCAGAACAGAAGTTTAATCTAATATACATATTCCTAGGTACAATAATAACCAGAATATGCCAGTTGAAAAAGTTAAAAGGTAATTTCCCTCCAGGCTCTGCTCAGCCTGGGTTCCAAATAAAAACGAACGCTTGCCATTTTTACACAAAACTAGAGTTTAAAAAGTTGAGGTTCTATGAAGAGAGAGAGAACAGCAACAGTAACCAACAGAACAGGGAAAGCAGAAATTCCAATACGACTTACTGTTGCTGACTTGGGAACCGCACCAAGTTCTGCTAGAGAGGAGAAACTTAGAACCCCACTACCAGGAAGTCCAAAGACCCTGATGCCCCCCAGCATATCATGTACTCTTGGAAAGGATTTGCTTATCCAGAGGTGGGTAAACAGACAAGTCACCCCTGTTTTCAGGCAGAGTTTGTAAATCTGTAAAGAATGGCTAGTAAATCACTAGCCATTCTTCAGCTCAATTCTAAAGCTAGAAAAGACTCCTGTTCTTCTGCCACAATCTCATTGCCTTAATAGGCAGAGCTAGATTCCCTACATAAAGGGTCCCACATGAAAATGGACAGGGCTAATCAACTGATATCAGACAGTGAGCAAATAGGGAAATGTATATGGTCAAGGAGTTCATGACTTCCCATTTAACTTCGGTGGGACGGAGACCCCAGTAGACAAAGTTAGGGGACGTGAACATGCACAACAGTACCCAACGTCTACAGAAACTAAGGACTTGTTACCTAAGGAGTCAAACATACATTAACTCTAGGATCACAAACAGAATCAACAGCTTTCCCACAGAGCAAAAGAGCTCTGCATTCAGCCTTCCAACTCATTTATGCTTGGGTTTAAACAGATCCTCATGTTCACAACTTTCACTGGAACCTCATTTTCAAGACTCTCATCGTCACATCCCCAACCATCTGAACTGCAACAGAGCAAGTGCATGCTTCCTCTCTGTAATGAAAGGAGGTCTTTGGAGAAACCTGTGTTCACTGGAAGGATAAGGAAACTCCTGTTTTATTTGATCCACATCCTCCCTTCTGTGCAGACAGAATGCAAACAAGCAAACTCCAGTCTGGAATACCACTGCCATCAATAAGGAGCATCTCCAACAAAAACAGCATGGTTCAGTTAGTGCTCAAACTCTGGGATTTTTCTCCAAACCCACCAAAATCCAAGTCAGTCTACAGACTCTTGGCCTCTGAAGTGAAGCTGTGGAACCCAGAAGGTCAAATACTGCTTTTGCCCCTATTTGTCAACCATTAATCTTGTTCATTTAGAAAAGTAAGGGAAAAACCCTGGAATGCTGGTATTTCCTAAGAGCTTTGCTACTGAGCCTCAGCTACAGGTGGTGCTGTAGGCACATCGGTTCCACTTCGTAAGCCATCCGCCTTGGAGAAGTTAGTCTCCAAGATGTGGCGCTGGAGATGCCGCACCCATTCCTCTTGGATGGAGAGAGGTCCCTGGAACTCCACTTCACAAAACCTGCAGAAAGAGAAAACAGTATCTGTTGGAGTCAGTCTGGAGAATTATCCATAATAAAGTCAAACTCACTAAGTAAGCTTTCTCTCAAATGTCCACCAGATAATTTAGGAACAGCTCTCATCAACTGCAGCTGATATGGCCAGTGGTGAAGGTTAATAGGAACTAGCACCAGATTGGGAAGGCTGCTTTTAAAGTACATAAAGGAAAAATGGAAATGACACTTCCCCCCCCCCCCCCCCCCATCTTACTGTGAGCTCTGCTGGCTCTGGTTGGGTCAACAGGACCTTCAGGCACTGAGACGGCGGACTGAAGCAAAATTGGGTTTATTGTAACTGGATGGGGTTCACAACTAAACAGCCCTTAATAGTGCCTGAGCTAATCTGCTGCACTGCCCGGGTGTAATTGGCAAGGTTCCCAGAATTGGCAAGTCTTTCTCCCTCCCACCCAGTTAACTTCACTGGGAGGGAGTCTTGTCCTTTGCTCCTTAACGGGGATGTCTCCACTGAGCCAATGTGAGAGGCCTGCAACAGGTATAGACAATATGTCCACACTGAGGGCAGGGGAGCATTTGCTCCTGTGCTTGATGCACCTTTTGCTGCGACCTCCACCAGCGTCTCTACTATATAGGGGTCAGCTTCCTAACGTTACCTTCCTCAAACTGGCATCTCCTCTCCTTATCTTCCTGCTCTCCCCAGTAAGAGGGATGAGGAGGTGGGTGAGGATCAAGGTGTCGGTGCTCATTTTTTCCCCAGAAGACCAATTTAGGGACTCTCTTATGAGTAAGATCAGTGAGAGGAGCTGCTATGGTGGCGGAATTTGGGAGGAACTGTCTATAGTACCTGGCTAGCCCTAAAAACTGTTGTACCTGCTTTTCGGTTTGTGGTTATGGCCACAACGAGATTTTCGTCACCTTATAATTAGAGATGGGAATATTCCTATTCGTAAACAGCAGCCGTGCAGGGAGACTTGTCCTCCCACCCCCTGCCTGGAGTGGCCAATCGAGCAGGGAGACAGTGGAGTTCCTGGCGCAACTGGCAGGAAGAGCGGGACCTTCGCGGCCCTGGGACACGTGAGTGGACGGGCAGGTCCCAGGGGCCGGACTCTCATTGGGTCCAGCTGGGACGAAGATATTCATATTCATTTACGAATACAAATATCCCCATCTCTACTTATAATATATGGCAGTGGTTCCCAACCTTGGGTCCCCAGGTGTTCTTGGACAACAACTCCCAGAAATCGTGGCCAGCACAGCTACTGGCGAAGGCTTCTATGAGTTTTAGTCCAAGGATATCTGGGGGCACAATATTGGGAACCACTGATCCACGGGCTTGACCAATCCCCCTTTGATTTAGAACCCTAAATACTGGACCTGGGGTTCACTATTTTACATTTACCTGGGTTGATGGTCAAGCCAGCTTTCCTGAGTTCAGTTAATACAGCTTGCAGATGTTCAGACTAAAAAGCACTGGATGCTATGATGTTGCCTATATATGCCGTGGCAAATTATTGGATTGCTTCTAGGACTCAGTCCATGAGCCTTGGAAGGTAGTGACTGTTCCATGTAAGCAACTAACTAATCCAAAACAATTACCTCTACAACTTTTTCTGCAGAACTTTTTCTTCAATCACCACAAAGAATTAGCCTTCATTTGTGCAAGGGCCTGAGGATGCAACCTCAGTTGCAAGCAGAGCTCCTGAAATCATCTTTGGTATGACTCCTTGGATAGGTTCAAAGAACTCAACACCACCTGTTTCACCTTCTCATAGCTGGACACATAAGTAGGGTCTAAAGCATCCACTGCTGTGTAGCCATCAGCTCCCCAGCATTACCATGCAGTAATCCAAGCTATAAGTCCGTAATCACCTATAAATCCGGCATCTACTGTCCTGATGTTCCCACTCTCCCCAGTAAGAGGGGAAATGAAGTGGGTGAAGGTCAAGGTGTCAGTTTAATTCATCCCAAGGGACCCGAAGCTGAACCAAGACCACTGTCCAGGCATCTTCTTTGTATATGTACTCCCAGTCCCTAGGTGACTCAGGTTCTTCTGGGAGTTCCACCTCCACCTGGAAGCCCTCACAAGGGCCCTCTAGAGCATCTCCCAGGACCCTTCATCAACCTCCTCCTCCACTATCACTTCAGGGAGTTGTTCTCCTGTTTGAGTGCTACCCTCTGCGATCTCCTTCTTCCTCTCCAGTTCTGACTGCCCCTTCCCTTCCAGGACTCTCCTTATATTGTCCCAGCCCCAACCTCTCTTTTTCCCTACAACGGCCACTTCCTGGGGCTGAGGCTGTCACCACATGTTTCCCCCTCCAAAGCATCTGTTTGAGTGCCCTTGACCTGCCATCCAGGTTCTTCTGGAATGTCTTCAAAGGGTTCTGCCTCTCCCAGGTCTACAGGGAAACTTACGGTCCCAAACTCCGTAGGTCTTGGGAGAAGACAAGACAGCCTGCCAACAGGGCCACTTGCACCTGTCCATAGCCTCACATTTACCAATGTGAGGCTTGCAGCAAAAGGAGCAGTCCTCTGTAATACACTTGAAATAATGCCACACAGTGTAGCCAAAAATACTACTAACTATTCAGAGTTCGTAAGGTGATTGTCAAAAAAGAAAAATGATACAAACCTGCATTTTAGTGTGTAGATGTTACCCACAAACTTCACCAAAGATGTCTGGGGTGGCCTAGGAACCAAAGAGGGCACTGGTCTCACTCTGGGAGGTGGCTGGCGGACCTCTTCTGTTTTCTGCTGCAAATCATTGGTCTCCTCTTCTCGGGATACAGCAGCCTCAACAGGCTTGGCCTGCCTCCGTTCGAACTCTTAACAAACAGAAGAAAGATTTGTATCAGAAAGTATGGTGGGACACAGCAAACAGCCTTTTCTGTAAAGCATACAGGAAGAAGAACCACCTTATGAAAATTATTTTGCTTTAATAAATAAAGACTGAGAGAAGAGAATTATGAAAGTAGAAAAACTAAAGGCCTTGCAGGATTTTCTGAATAACTGCCTGTCCTGGAGAAAGCTACAAGAATCCTGAAGTTCTTCTCACCTTTTGGTTAGGCTAATAAGGATATCACTCTAATATGGATTTTTGAATTTTTCTCATGACCAGTGCAGCTACTCTTGCTTTTCAAATATGGCACTGCCATCTTTAGTGTCTCTGTGATGACTAGTCTATCAATTTATCCAATGCCCTCTGCCTGAAGTAATTCAACATCAGGAGTAGCAGCTGGAGCTAGTGTGGTATTTGGGAATAGTAGCAAACCACAACCTCCTCCCCCTGCCGAGAAAGCTAGTGCCTCCTCTGCCAAAACTTTCTCTGGCAGTCCAGCAAGACTTCTGGGCCCTGTGCTGGCCTTTTGGGAGCAATGACTCACTGTTGATGTTGTGTTGCTGCTGCTCCTCCACCTTTACCACCGATAGAGGCGATGTGACTGCAGGCCGCTCATCACTGCCGCCACCGTCCACAGCTTTGCTGGGCTCGCTGGGCATCATCTCCGCACCTAGGCTTCTGCTCACCAGTGAAGGGCTGCCTGCCTGCAGGCCAAGAGGAGCCCTCTTTCCAGAGGCATCAGTGTCACGCACATAAGAGGCATTGCGAAACTTCTTAGTGAAAGGCCGCCCACCTTGGATGTAGCTGCGATAGGCTCCAGCTTTCTGGGGGCGATGCTTGATCCACTCACTCAAAGTCTCGATGGGGGAGCCGTTCACACACCATTCAGTGACGCCAAACTGTCTGAGATGTGCACGAGCGTGGCTGGCCAGCGCCTTGCGATTCTCAAAGTAGAGGCCACACAGTTCACAGCAGGCTTCGCTGGCTGGGAGCAGAAATGGTAGGGAGCTAAACTGAGCAAAAGTCTCAGTAAAGGACTTAAGCAGCATCAGTTCAAGAGTAGAGCAGTAGGTCTTATTTGCTCCAAGCCACTACTTTTATTTCCCCGTAAAAGATACTCTGGGAGTTAGACTGAAAAGCTTAAAGTCTCTGTTTGAAATTCCTAAATCACTGCTTTCCAATGCTTCTTACCTCCAATCCACATATCAAGTAAATCCAACTGCATGTCTTTGACCATTTAAGAAGTTTTGGCCCACGGCTGAAGGCACGAGGGTTTATTCCATTTATTGATTTGCCTGAAGCAGATTCCCCCCAAACAATGAAGGTACTCCCTGTCAGCCAAAAGCCAGGTACACTTATATCAGGGAAGGAGGAAGAAAATATGTTACCCTGAGTTACTGGCTAATCTAATCCTGAAGTGCCCATCTGGCAGGACACTGGCTTCCATCAACAGACTTATCAAAAGATGGCATGCACTACTTATCAACACAAATTCTTGAATATACCACTACAGCATCCCTCCCCTTTCACTCCCAAATCCAGCAAGCCAGGAAACATCTTCATCAAGCAAGGAAATATCCTGCAATAGAACACCAAGCTTTCTCTGGATCCCAGCCATACCCCCTTCCCCCATCTGAGGTAGCACTTACATGTATGCGTGGGCTTTTCATGCACATGCTTGGCTTTATACGGCAATTCAGTCTGGATGTAGGTTTTCTGTTTCACTTCACTGTGGCCACTCAGCCGCTCATCTGATAATGGGCGTTTAGTGGGGAGTGGTGCCAAGAATGCCTCCTGTGATTTGAGTGGTGATAGAGAGACCTCCCGACCAATGTTTGGTTTTCCAGTCCTCCCGCCCAGCGGGGACAAGGCAATGGACTGCAACATTTTCCCTGGGGATTTTGGACCAGCTCCATCTTCTCCTATGGGCTTTGGAAGCTCAATGCTCAGTGTGCTTGGCTCTTTCTTTATTACACATGGCTTGTTCTTTTTCTTAATGATTTCCCGTAGTGTGTCAATGGGGGAGCCATTGACTGACCATTCAGTCACTCCCATCTGGCGCAAGTGAGATCTGGCATGGCTAGAAAGCCCCTTCCGGTTCTCAAAAAATTCTCCACAAAACTCACATCTAATATCTCGCACAGGGTCTGCACGAGAGGCTGCAAGGGAGAGGTGAAAGTACAGGAAGAATACTTATTACATAAAGACAAAGAATTTCTAGCATGCCATGCATCCTTCTCAAAATGCCCATGGTTGCATGTGTGATACTGTTCAATACCCCCAAAATGTGAAGTATTAATCCCATTTATTCTGACATGCTGATTTCTTTGAAGTTGTCCATCAAACTTTAGAGCTAACCTGGTTCCAAGTCTTTGTCACAGAAACCTGAAGACTCTGCCAGCTCTAGGATGGCAGGGCATTTGGAGTTAAGAGCATCTAAATGCCTGTATTTTGGTAACAATGCAGACACTTCTCAATGTTACCATATATTTCAGATTTTAACTTGCCAAGACATCAAGGACAACTTCTATAGTGCAAAGACAGTACAAACAGGCAGGTGCATAGAAAAAACACTGGAATGGAACCCAGTGTTGTCACCCCTGTCTTTAAAAGAAAAAGCCCTGTACCCCCAACTCCTAGTTTCACACACATTCAAACATGCCATCTTGCCAATCACACAAATTTCACATGTTCACCTCCCATTTTAAATACTTACAGAGATTGAGTGGAGACATCTCCTCTCGTGGTGACCAAGCTCTGTCAGACAGATGTGATTCATTATGAAGACCCCCAGACATCATTTCCCGCTTGATTTCCATTCGCAATTGGTCTTGCTTCAGTCTCTTATGAAGAGAAGGAGAGGGAAGCCCCGAGAATATTTTTCTGGCAGTTGGGGGAGGTGAAGAGGTAGGCGAATGCCCCATAGGGCTCCCTGGAGGTTGCGCCTTCTTTGGGATTACAGACATGTGGCCCTCCCCTGCACTGCGGGGCTCCAGAGAACCTCCAAGAACAGATGGGGCAAGAGATTTCTGACCCTGTCCTGGAGAACTGGAGGCACTGGTTCTTGGCTGAGCTCGCCGTTTCAAGATTTCTCGGAGTGTATCAATGGGAGAACCATTCACATACCACTCAGTCACTCCCATCTGGCGCAGATGTGACCTGGCATGACTGGAGAGCCCTTTCCGGTTCTCAAAATATTCACCACAGAACTCACACCTGATGTCACGTACAGGTTCTGCTCCAGAGGCTGAAGAGAAATAGGGGAGAGTGGGGGGAAAAAATCAACTACAGTGGCTAAAAGATATGTCAGTCAAAAAGCAGGACATAAGGTGGGCACCAGCAACATTATTCCCCTTCCAGGCAGTATAAAGCAGGCACACAGTGCAAGGGTTTTACACAAGGCAAAGCTGATACCTCAACAAGCTTGGCCAAAAGAAAATATATTCAATCACTAACAAGTCCTGTGAAGCATGAAAGTTAGGGAAGGGGACACTGGAGACAAAGACAGAAGATGGCGAAAAGCAGGCACTGTCAAATTAAAAAAAATGCTGAATGGGACTGATTTTATGTCATGAGATTATCTCTCTAGTAATGAGGCAGAAGAGAAGCTGTGCACTTTCCACCCCCATCCAGATTTTGAAAAGTAAAGTCCAGGTCTATGCAAAGCAATACACATGAAATACGAGATCTTCTCCATGACAGTGATCCCACAGTCTTTTTCAAGACACAGGGCCAAGCCATCTAGATCAAGCACACTGATTTCCTATATGGAAAATGCTGAATACCTGTCTTAGGATTTCATGCCTGTTTAGGTGTGCCTGCCAGGAGGACATTTAAAGGAACCACACTTCTCAGTGTGTGCTTGGGGAAAAACCACTGCATGATCTATATTTGCCACCATATGTCAGAGCCACACAGCCTCCTGAAGAACAGCCACTACAAAGAGGTGAAACACGCCATTCAATATGGAGTGCTTGTGGTTATCAAAGAGGTTTAAACCACCAATATCAAAATCAGTAACCCTCTGACTGATCCACTCTACTCTCTGTGCCCAGAGGGAAGAAAATAGCTGAAATCTCATCACTTTGAGGAAACTGTCTCCTTCCTTCATGGAACAGGCTGTGACATTAGTTGAATGCCCCGCTGAAACAGCAAAAAAGGAAGCAATCTTCTTTCTTGCTCTGTGACTGCTAAGACACTCTATGCCAAGGAGAAATATGTTCATCCTGAGCATTTGGTCAGGGAAGAGGTAACTTCACTATATGCAGAAGCCAAGTGGGAAAGCTGCACTGTTAAGAGGCTTTGCAAGAAAAGAGGAATGGAGAGTATGTGGGCCAAAGAGCAAGCCGCCCCACCCCTTCTCTGTTTATCAGACACATTGCAGAAAATGGCGAAGGGCCTAGATTTCTTGGTGCACAGCTCCATGTCACATAAACAAGACTAGGAAGGAAGGGAAGCAGGGAGGGAGGAGAGCACATGAGCCAGTGCTGATAGAACCTACAAAGATTGAGTGGAGCCATCTCAACGTCTGATGCCCAGTACGCACTGGAAGAAAGACCCTGTTTCCTCTGCAGATTGGCCATAGCTGACAGCTTGTGGCCATGTGGCTTCAGTTTCTTAGATGGTGGAGGGGAGTGAAGTGAGAGTACAGATGGCTGTTTGCCCAAAGGCCTTGGTGAATGTGCTTGTTTCATGCCTGTGGCAGGCACTGTTGTAGTTGTGCTCTTTGGGCTGGGTCCATTAGAGCTCCCAATTTCCCCTAACGATTCTCCCTCACTAGGAAGGAGAGAGGAAAGACGGCCTTTGAAGTCTTCATTTTTGATGAGCTCATTTAAAACATCAATAGGAGATCCTTTAGCATCTGGATCGCTCACTCCCAGGTGTCTCAGGTGGGCTCTAGCGTGACTCGACAGCCCCTTTCTGGTTTCAAACCAGGCACCACATAACTGGCAGTCAATTTCTCTGCCCGAATCACTATCTACAGCTGCGGGGAAAAAAACACATTGATCACAATAGATACGATCACACAAGAAATGTGTCTCAAGTACCTGTTACAACCTGAAATGGACCTTGCTCTCAAGATCCAATTTGTTTCTCCACAAATGGTATGACAGGATTTTACAAGCAGCCCCAAGTGAAAGGTGTGTTATGCACCAGTACCTCTGCTACCAGCTTAATGGTTAAAACAGAAATTCTTGCAGTAGAGTTGTATTTAATCAGCCTTCTTCTCGCTTAGCTAGGTCAGGTTTTCAAACAAGCAAGCCTTCTCAATCCTGAAAACAGGATTCTCAGACATTTCCATTTCAATTTAAACCACCACACATTCAAGACATTTGTAACTTTGAAAATGACAACATCAAATATTTACTGCTGTATCACAAGATGATAGACCCAGATTTTGCAAAGCTTCCAACTGTCAACTGAGCTCACATCACTGAAGCAAATGGCAAAGTGAACAGAGTATATTAAAAAGAAAATTTAACACAGCTTTTCAATTTACAAGGTCCAAAGCATTTCTCTTTTCACAGAATGACTGACATCTCATTTACATGTTATCTCTAACAGTGCAAGAAAGCTAAATAGAACACCTTCAAAAATGTATTCATTTCCCATATTTTCTAAATTTTCAAAAGTATATCCAATTGGTACTAAGCTTTGGATTTGACTTCAAAATCAAGACAAATTGTGAAGAGGCCTGCAGTGGCTCTTTTAGTAGCTCCTTTACCTTATATAGTCCACCAATATGTAACATGACCCCTAACAAATAATAGGTTTACATCAGAACTCACAACTTTTGCAACTCCATGAATGCAGAACTATTTCAAGAACTTAATTTAGTTCTCATAGATTTATGCCCATTTCTGTCACATGCAAATTGAAACCTATGTATGTTTAGAGAAACCACATAAGCTACCTAGAAAATAGCAAATTATTGGTCACAAACCAACACTTGGATATACTGTACAACTGGCTAGATGAAACACAGTTTAAGATCTTGTTCGCCAAGACAAAGCCAACTAGCAAATTGCAAAGTCAGATGTTTTTACTGCGTTTCCTAGACTATGACTAAGCAGGACAGGGCAAATACTTTATATCAGTAGCAGGATAAAGATGTACATCTGGAGATTGGTTATAATTCAAAATAGGAATGGGAAGCAATAGTAAAAATGTTATCAACTTTATCAGCAACTTGTTTTCAATTGTATAGTTGGGGCAGAACTGCATTACATCTAAAGACTCCAGAACTCTGTTTAAATTAAAATCTTTTCTCACAGCAAGAATATCTTACCCCTAAAGATATATTTCAAGCAGTAGCCAACAGAACATGAAAATTGGGCTTTTGAACCAAAGGCAATCAGATGAAAGAAGCATGAGATCCAGTCATGGGGAAGATGAGTCAGGTTGTCATCTAACACATTCTATACAACGAGAATTTGGTGCTGCCAAGATAATGAGAACAACCACAATAAAAGTTCCAGGTACTGTTATTTCTCTCCATAAAACAGGAGTGCCCTTGGAATCCTCTGCCAGGCTCACCAGAACATTTGTCTCTTTGTGGTTCTACTTACCTCTGCCTAGCCACACCAAGTGAGAACTTACTGCTCTGGCATCAACAAATATAGAGTAACTTAAAAGGACTGAATTATGAGAAAGGTGTTGATTTCACACGATTTCCTGCTCATGCAAGAGAATAATGTGCAAGACTGAACCGGAAATACTGGATGGCTTTCACCATTTCTGTCAGTTTTCAAAGAACACCACTGAACAGCATTGCTGAACAGACTTAACTCTGAGTACCAGAGTACAAATGAAGCATCCATAATATTAGCTTAAAGCTTCATCATTGTGGAAGTCCACAATCTCACTGTATATCCCAGCAAGGAAGGTACAGGTATAATAACATGCATGTTTGCAATGGAGAAAAAGCAATGACTCTGAAGCAGTAGAAGTTGCCTCAGGTTGAGAACTTCAAGGTATCAGCAGTTCTAGACATTCAGTTCTAGAATACTAAAATAGAAATTTGCTTTTAAATGACTTGCTACTACCAAGAAAGCAAAGGATGCCTTAGCTTTTTCTTCTGATAAAGAGCAGCTCTGCTTAAGACCTTGAGAGGAATCATGTGGTGTTTATGGATGTTGTTCCTTCAACAGAGAAACATTCTTACTTTCCAACAGTGACAATACGGTCTCCAGGCACATATCAGGACACTTGGAGAGATTTTGTGGAATTTCCAAGGAGAGATACAGCCAATCCTCCCCGAGACAGATTGGAGAAGAAACCTGTTCAGCTAGAGCAAGCTGCCTCTTTTGAGAAGAGAGGTCTGTGAGATGGGTATCTAGACATTTCTAAAAATATACAAATCCTGCTTACATGGCTCAGAAAAAGGAAACTTTCCCTATCACCAGCAACAAGAACCACACTAAGAATCCCAGGAGATGAAACATATCCAACTTGTCTCTTAAGCCCTTCCTTTACTGGGGTGAACACAAGATGCAATGTTTGTGAATGCAGTGGACTGTGCAGAGCCAAAGGATATAAATATGTTTCGTGGGTGTGCAATTCTGCTCTGATTCACACAAAAAGATATTGCAAAACCCAAGAGCTTCCTAAAGCATCAAAGTGCAAGCCAGCTCTTGCTTGCAAGCAGCATCAGCATCAAACAGACTCACTTAGATTTAAGGGGCCTTCTTCCTCCGGCTGTGACCACTGTGCTTTAGTAGGAGAACTTTGCAGAGGGCTGAGCGGTAGCTTGGGGCTTTTATCTTCAGGGTTCTTTGGCAGAGGAGAACCAGGCAGAGCAGGTGTCACTTTCTTGAGTATGGGAGATCCTGGCTGGGCAACATTCTTGGGGGTGAAACCTGGTGGGGATTTGATTGCTTTGTTTATAGATGGCTCTTGTGACCGTTCTGTAGCTTTGTTGAGAGGCAGCAGTGTTGGCTGTGAGGACCCTGCAGTCCCTTCTTTGGGAGAAGCAGATTTTTTGCTAAGACTTGGAGAGATGGGATCGCTGTCCACTTTGCCCTTCTGTTTCATCAGTTCATACAGTAAGTCGATGGGGGCTCCACTGCTCTCAGACTCAGCCACACCAAGCTGACGTAAGTGAGAACGGGCATGGCTGGACAGGCCCTTGCGCGTCTCGAAGCAGGCGCCACAGACCTCACATGTCGTGAGGTTTGGTGCTGGAAAGAGGAGAGTGACTTATTGAGACAATGTTAAGTTCACCCCTCACACTGGCTTTAACAGTAGATGAGAAGTGCACACCAAGTTATCTTAAGTTGGGCCCCTCTCCATAAATCAATCATGTATGATCACCAATACTGTTGTAGACTGACGACACACTGAAACTTGCAGTCTACTTAGGAATAGATGAATTCACTAAATATTTTTTTAAGGTAGTTGGTGGTCACTTTTCCTTAAGAAACCCTGCCTCTCCCAACAAACCAGCAAGTTTACCATGAAACCACCTATCTGAAACACACTCACATATAAAATTATTAGGTACCTAAGGCTACTTAATCTACTAAAATCAAATTATACAAATGCACCCACTTAAAAATCCCATTCCTTCTAAAGACAACACTGTGATTCTCATTTTCAAGTCTATTTCAAATAAAGCCAGCTATTACTTCGATCCAACCACAAGGAAGTAGTAGTAGGTCTCTTCCACTAGGCTGTAGTAAAGGAAGAGAAGGGAAGCAAGCTTTTCCTCTCCACAAATTTATTTCCATTTGTTAGCCATTACATCAACTACAGTTTAACTTTGAAGAATTGGTACCCACTTTCACTTGCTTTCCACCTTTCCTGTTATCCCTTTTCCTTCTATGTTGTGTCTATCAGAGTTCTAGGTCTGTGTACAAGTCTGTCTTGTTCTTACTGATCTTCACAGAATGGTCTTGGTAGTCTTTTTAGCTGAAGAATCAGGGGAAAGATGCTTTACATAAATAAGTAATATCACCACTATGACTTGTGATGACACTGAAGGCTGATATCAGACAGTATTTAACCTTTCCTTACTTTCAGGCAGTGGATAAAAATCAGTGATCCCCCCCGCCCTTTAAAATCCTAGAATAATTGAATTGGAAGGGGTCTACAAGGCCACAGAGTCCAACCCCTGCTCAATGAAGGAATCCAGATTAAAATATAGCAGACAGATGGTTGTCCAATTTTCTCTTCAATGCCTTCAACGTTGAAGCACTCACCACCTCCTGAAGTAATTGGTTCCGTTACCATAATGCTCTAATAGTTAGGAAGCTTTTTCTGATATTCAGCCTAAATCTGGTTTCCTGTAGCTTGAGCCCATTATTACATGTCCTCCACTTTGGGATGTTCTTGCCCTTCTTCTGTATGACTACCTTTCAAAAATTCAAAAAGTGCTATAATGTTTCCCCTCAATCTTCTTTTCTGAAAGCTAACCATGCTCATGTCTTTCAGCCTTTCCTCATAAGGCTTGGTTTCCAGTCCCTTGATCATCCTTGTTGCCCTCCTCTGAAGTTGTTCCAGTTTGTTGTCATCCTTCTTAAAGTGCAATGTCCAGAAGACAGGGTGGATTTGATTTAAATCATGATTTAAATTTTAAAAATAAAAATTTAAAATGTTAAAAAAAACTAATTTTAAAAATTTAAATTGTTATTTAACTTGTGATTTAAATCGATTTGATTGAAATCAATTCCACTCTGCTTTCAGGAAAAAACAGGACCAAAATTCAGAAATGTAGGAGTTCTAAAAGAAATATTATTCCATATCTCCTTTAAAACAATGATACACTACAACAAGACAATTCAGCTGGACCATATAACAAGCAACAAGAAAATACCTGTTGATAAAAAATGGAGCACATTATTGCTGCAAATCCTATTTACACAAAGTCAATTAACTAGTTATGTGTTTATTTGATAACTGTCTTTCACCAGTTTTACTGCCATGCAGAACTCAAAATACATTGAAAAAGAAAAAAAAGTATGTCACACAAGAAGAGATCCATATGTCTCACATGCAGCTCCTCTCACCCAGTTTTGCAGCTTCCAGCTATCCTTCACTGCTGCTTAACTTTGTGGCAGCGACAGCAGCAGCAAAAGAAAAACCTGCCTTCAAAAAGAAGCTCAAATGTTCTTTTAAATCAAGACTTTCCATGCATCTTGGTCTAAATTAGAAAGATACTGAAAATGTGTTTTTACCCTTGACCCACTGCCAACATTCAGTGGCAGCAGAGGATACACCCCTTGACCCACCCTTGCATTAGATCTTCAGGATTTAGAGAAGCAAGAATTCTGCACAAAATTCAATACTATTTTTAAAGTGAAAAATGTTTTCTATTAGTTATAAAAGCTTCCAGGCTAACAGGCAGAGGAAAACAAAAAGCAACGATACCACTTTTACTTTCTAGAACAGGTCACAAGAAAAGTACTCAGATCTGCACTGTAAACCAGCTAAGGAGGTTTATCTAGGACTTTCACAATCACAGATACACATGTTGCTCAATAGCAATCTCAACAGCAGACAGACTCACTTTTGGCATCCTGGGAGTCTGTCCTATTGCTGGAAGGTTCTGGAGAAAGTGAGCTCCCTATCCTATTTGGAATGTGGTCTAATGACCCAGCCAGAGAATTCTTCTTTTGGAGTGGTGGTGATCCCAAATCTGCAGTAACCATCTCTTCCTCCTCAGAGGCCGTAACTATCAAAAGACAGAAAAGGATATAGGGCTTCAACTGAAACCAGAAAATTAACAATGCAAAGAGATTAAGCATGGTTTTCATTCACTTGCCTCACAAAGAAAGATAAAATATTATTTTGATTAACTTTTTTTAGTCTCAACTACCAGAACAATCTTGTAGGTATCTTGTCAGAAATAAGTCCCACTAAGAAACAGAATTGAAGCCTATCTAACTTTGAAAAATTATTTACATAAATGGAGTATCAAACATGTGGAATTCACAATGTGCAATATTATTTCCTTTAGCTTAAATGTAAAAGCAAGTGTTCAGGTAGTGAACAATATAGGAATTTTAAAATCAGAAAACAATAAATGAATGCTAACTTAATTATATATGTTAGAAGCCATACTATTCCTCTGTGGTGGAAACAGACAACTTTACTTAATATAATCACAGACTAAATTCATAATCAAGTACAAAAAGCCAATACAGACAACATTATCATAAAGGTAAGGCATCCAGGTTAATGTCAAAAATTACAACTATAATAAACTAATCCCTCTCCCTGGATAAGAGCTCAGACCAGTCAAGGTATCCAAATTACTTACAGAGAAGCTATTAAAATAATTAAATCAGTAATTCCACCAATTAGTTACTTCATAGTCATATGCTATGTTTCCATCTTCAGTTCAGCAGGCCGTGTCATATTTATAGCACAAAGCCCACACTAAGTGACATAAAGAGGGCAGTTATGTGCATAAAAACTCAGCACTGATGTAGGGGGAAACATTATTGATGGCAACTAGCTATTACAACACAGCATGGGTGTCAGTATTTTCAGTACAAAGGAAACAACTCTACCAGAGCAGAAAGGGGGGGGGGGGAGTTATGCAAAACTGTTTCCAGTGAAAAATTCAGCAAAGTTTATCTACTACAATCCAATAAGTTTTTTTAAATTTTATCTTTAAAAAAATTGCTTTAATTAAAACCAAAAATTTTAAGGACTGCTGAGAAAATCCCAAACACACTTAAGCACAGAATGAAAGAATCATAGAATCATGGAAGGGGCCTCCAAGGCAATTGAGTCCAACCCCTGCTCAATACAGGAATCCAAGTCGAAGCAGATCTGACAAATGTTTGTCCAATTTTCTCTTGAATACGTACTTCTAGTGTTGGAGTACTCACCTACTTGAAGTAATTGGTTCCATTGTTGTACTGCTTTAACAGTTAGAAATGTTTCACTGACATTGAACCAAAATGTGGCTTCCTGTAACTTGAGCCCATTATTATGTGTCCTGTACTTTAGGATGACAGAAAACAGATCCTGCCCCTTCTCTGTACGACAATCTTTCAAGTATCTGAAGAGTGCTATCCAATCTCCCCCTAGGCTTCTTTTCACAAGGCTAAACATGGCCTGTTCTTTCAGTCTTTCCTCATAGGGCTTGGTTTCCAGTCCCCTGATCATGCTTGTTGCCCTTCTCTGAACTTGTTGCAATTTGTCGGCATCCTTCTTAAAGTATAGCATCCAGAATTAGACACAGTACTCATTATGAGACCTAACCAGTGCCAATTAGAGAGCAACTATTACTTCACAAAAACTGAAAGGGGGGGGGAATTAATTCATTTGAAATGTGGTGCTGGAGGATAACTTTGCAGATACTTTACCCTTGATGGCCAGAAAGACAAACAAGTGGGTCCTAGATCAAACCATTCCTGAACTATCTATGGAGGCAAAAATGTTGAAACTGAGGCTGTCCTACTTTGGGCACATCATGAGAAGACAGGATTCTCTGGAAAAGACAATAATGCTGGGAAAGATGGAAGGCAGCAGGAAAAAGAGGAACACCAAATATGAGATGGACTGACTACCTAAAGAGATCACAGGCTTGAGTCTGCAATAGCTGAGAACAGGATATTTTGGACAGTGCTCACTAACAGGGTCAACATAGTTGGAGGTGACTTGACAGCAGATAATTAGAACAAGAAGTACTTCATGAAATTTGGAAACTATGCTTCCGTTAATGCATCCTAAAATGCACTGGACTTTTTTGTGGCCACATTGCACTCTTGGCTCCTATTCAGCTTGTGATCTACAACAATTCCAAGATCCCTTTCATTTGTAGTATTACTGAGCCAGGTATTCCACATCTTGTAACTATGTGATTTCCCCCTCTAGGTGTAGCACTATGCACTGATCCCTGTTAAATTTCATTCTGTTGTTTTCAGCCCAATGCTCAAGCCTATCAAGAGCTTTTTGAATTTTTTTCTCTGTCTTCCAGGCTATTAGCTATTCCACCCAATTTTGTTTCATCTGCAAATTTGATAATCAATCTCTGCACTCCCTCATCAGAGTCATTAACAAACATGGTGAAGAGCACTGGGCCCAGGACTGAGCTTTGTGGTACCCAATTGTTATTTCCTCCCAGTCTGTGAAAGAGCCATTGATAAGCACCCTCTGAGTAACATTATATAACCAACAGTTGTTCTATACAGCCCACATCTAGTTAATTTGCTAATCAGAATACCATGGGGCACTTTGTCAAAAACCTTGCTGAATTCAAGATATATTATGTCTATAATATTCCCACCATCTACCAGGACAGTTACCTGATCAAAAAATGAGGTAATATTAGTCTGGCAGAATTTGTTATTGACAAAGTGATGTTGTAGTGATGCCAAACTTATAACTAGGGAGCCGCAGGTTCAAGCCTCCCATTTAGCCATGAACCTCACTCAGTGCCCTTGGGCCAGGCTCTATCTAACAGGGTTGCTGTGAGGACAGAATTGAGAGAGGCAGGGAAGAGTCATGTATAGAATCATAGACTGATCTCAGCTCTTATAAGAAGAAGCATGATACAAAGATAATAAGAGAGAGCACTTGTGTGTATCCACAACACATACGAGTATGTATAAAATATAGTGCTACTTCCAAGTGCCACTGAATTTAACACCAAACTAAAAGTCTATCAAGATCGGGGAGAGAGAACCAGAGAAAAGAAACTACTCCTTCCACCTCATACCAAATAATGAATTATAATTCAGAGCTAACTACATCAGCTCCCTGGTTTGCCCATGAAATAAGTCACAATGATGACACAAAACTCAGAATGAATCCAACCGAACATGGACTAGGGCTCACTGGAAGGTCTTCTCTGTGTCAATGGTGGCGGTGAAGAAGTCATTCTTCTCTGCCACCATTATATCTCACAGAATTGTCCACTCTTTCAAGTGGTCAAGGGCCTATTATGTGCTCGCCCACAGGAAAAGAATGCAAACCACACTGTAGCCCACTGTGAAAAATTTGCACAACACTTTGCAGGCAAGATTACTTGTATATGCTCTCACTTGGATGCTGTAGTTGACACATGTCCTATGAATGAAACTTTGGACCTTCTTGTTCTATGTTAATGGATAAGTTTCTATTCTTGTAACCTCAGGATGTGGGCAGGACCCTTGGAGAGGTGAGGCAACCACATGTCTGTTGTTTCTTTGTCCTTCCTAGCTTATGAAATCTGCCAGAAAGGGACTGGCTGAATGCATAGGAGGAGTGGTGAATGCCTCCTGCAGCAAGTTAGGATCCCAGCAGGCTTAAAAGATCATTGATGAAAAAGCCCTTCTTGGATCCCAATGTACTGGGTTACACTGGGTTACATCCCAATTACCATCCAATTTATAATGTCCCATTAGTGGACAAAGTAGTGAAGTGGGTTGGGAATTCACAGCTCCAGATGAGATGGATTATGTAGATGGATTTCAATCTGGCTTCAGGCTATGAAATTGAGATTGCTTTGGTCACTTTGGTGGTATATCCCTGTTGGTTCTGCTGGACCTCTTAGCAGCTTTCAATATGGTAAAAGACTATGGTATCCAGATGTCTGATCTGGCCACAGTGACACAGTCCTTAGTTACATCCCAGATGGATTATTGTAACATTATTGTAACATGCTTTGGGTTGCCTATCTGGGATGCGTCTTGGAGACACTGTTTTGTGGTGGCTCTGGTCTTTCCTGAAAGGCAGAACTCAGAAGTTGATGCTGAGGGACTCCTATTCTATTGGCCTGTGATGTCCTCAGGGTTGTGTTTTGTTCCCCATACTATTTAACATTTATATGAAACTGCTGGGAGAGGTTGCCCAGAGTTTTGGAGTTCAGTGTTGCCACTATGCAGATAACACCCAACTCTCTCTCTCCTTTCCATTTAAATCTGAGGAAGCTGTTTTGGTTCTAGATAAGTGTCTGGTGTCAGTAATGGCTTGGGATGGGGTGAATAAACTGAACCCAGACAAAATGGGGTGCTCCTAGTCAACTGAAAGGCAGATCAGGGAATAGGGATCCAACCTGTGTTGGATATGTTTACACTCCTTCTGAAACACAGGTGTGCAGCTTGGGGGTGCTCCTAGATTTGTCCCCATGTCTGAATGTTCAGGTTTCAGCAGTAGCCAAGAGTGTATTTACATAAAACTAGTGTGCCGGCTGCATCCGTTCTTGTAGATGACTGATCTGGCCACAGTGCCATACCCCAGTTGAATTACTGTAAAGCGCTACATGCAGAACTGCCTTTGGAAAGTGTTTGGAAACTTTAGCAGGTCCAAAATGCTTTAGCCAGATTGTTAACTGGGAATGGTTACAGGTATCACGTAACCCACCCCCGTTACAAAAGCTCCACTGCTGCATTTGTTGCTTTAAGTGTGTTTTAGTTCTGCATTTGTCTATGAGTTATTTTTGTTTAATTCTTTAAAATATTGTAATAATTTATTGTTTTTAGCTTTTAATATTATTTATTATTTATTTTTAATAATGTAAGCTTTCTTTTTAATACTGTAAGCCTCCTTTTTTGGAGAAAGGTGGAAAAAATATTTTAAAGAAATAAATAGAATAAATAAAAATAAGTGAGTTTCCATGGCTGAGTGGGGATTTGAATCCATGCATCCTGAGTCCTATCCACTACACCACATTTTAAAAATGTCTTACAATGTTTAAAATATCTTACGTCTTACAAAGCCATAAAATAAAAATAAAGAGATGCTAACCAGAAGAAGAATTCAAGAGAAATACTGTGTTCTGTTCTTACATTACCTGCTACATTGCTGAGTTATAAAACCACTGCAGCACAGAAACTACTGGATAAGTCACCTGCTTACATGTAAACATAAAGTTGCAGCCATAACAATAGATCATATATTTATTTTTCACAGTATAACCAATTTTTTTCCTGGACTTTGGTTTTTACACTGAATACACAGTAAGGTTTTTTGCTTCCCAAATTTTTCAAAATGTACGTTATGACTGTGTTTTTTTTAATAGGCCACACAATAATACTTAGAAGCAGTATACAGTGAAAGTGAAAAGAATGGAGATTCTTTGTTTCAATGTGGATTATCCCATTTTTCCACCAAACGAGTTTTAGTTACACGAATCCCCTGTCAATGACAAGCTGCTACCACAGACAGGGACCAAGCAAGCGCTAAAGGCGCTAGCCAAAGGCTCTGGGTGCTGTAAACCAAATCAGAGACGTCTGAAGGCATGTTGACCGTTGTGATAAAAAAAAAAAGTTGGCGACCACCCATCACTGCAAACGAGAGAAAAACAGGGGGAGGAGGATAAAAGAAACGGAGATCAGGCCTTGACAGGGACGCCTCCAAGGCTTCGCCTCAGGCGGGCACGCAGTTCCAGGGGTTCCTGTCACCCACTCCGACCTCAGTCCCCCTCCAGAGAGAGAAAAGCACCCGCCTCCCTTCAGGCACAGCCCCGGGTTGCCCCGAAAACGGCCGAGGGGGGAGCGGGTCCAAGGGAAAGCGGCATTCAAGCCTGACACTCTCCGCTCGGCCTTCCAACCGGACTGACCGAGCCTTCCTCCCCCCTTTCAGAGCCTCTTACCGGCCTCCGGGGGCGGCCCCACGCCCGCTTCGTCCTCTTGGAGCCGCGGAGCCGCTAACGCTTTTGTCGCTTTGGGCTGCGATGGGGTGGAGGCCGCCATCTTGGGTCCGGCACATGCGGGGCCGCAGCCAGGCGGGACGGTGGAGCGCCGAAACTCCCGCTGAGTTTGGCCAGGTGAAGCAATCGAACACCGAGTCAACCTTGGAGAAGCCGGCCCGGACGAAGCAGAAGAAATTCAGAGACCCGGCGCGACGCAAGGAGCACAAAACGAATAAGTCACTCATCCAGACAGAACGACTCCAGTACCAAATTGCCGATGACCAGCGCGCGCATATAATTCCGGAACCTCCGACCGTAACGCTCTAGCAGACTAGACCAGTAGAATGCCTAACCTCCTGAACACTGCTTTAGCATCTACTGTATCTGGCAGCGTTGCAAGAGCCTCGGGAGATCTGGGTAGCCGAGGAGCCCTGGCAGAGAGGTGGAGCAGGTTGAGCTACTCGCAGAGCAGGTGTAAAAAGACTTGAGATTTTCTGGTATCTTAGAAAACGTGTTAGGTAACAATTGCTTCCTTTGCGTTTCAGTTATGAATAGATGGTAAATTTAATCATAATATTAGCAGCTGCCTAGATTTTAATTCCCCTAGCAACAGTCACAACCTAGGGAGCCAGAATACCGTCAGAACGATTCTTTTCAAAGAATCTTACAGAACACTAAAGAATATTGGTATAAATAAATTCTAGATCTAACTAATGAAAGACATATTTGTTGCAATGGCCACCTGGAGCTATATATTTTCAGTGTAATTTTACTTTATGTCTAAACGACAGGCAAGTTAACAGGTTACTCAATCTGGAAACATATTTCAGGACGTCTGACAGAATGTATATCAGTTATGCATTCCAAAAGGCCTTTTATATCTCAATTTAACCTGGAAACGAGATTTCTTTCAGAACCATTTATGAACAGTGCCCAAATCAGAATGTCCTCTTACATTCCAATCAGATTTCGCACTTTTGAACCCATTTGGTAATCCCAGTCCTGTATTGAAAAACTGGATCCCATTTTTCCACCACATTAAAGTAAATATTGATGGTCCAAATCCAAGTCAAATGTCAAATTGAATTTAAAAAAAAATAGAGGGGGGATTAATTGGTGTAACTGTGACTGAGTTAAGGCCACAGACAATGTCGTCCTGTGATGTCACATGTACTATAGCATTTCCAACATAGGCATTCTCCATGAAGCTGGTCCATTAATGCATTAGGGTACAGAAACAAAACGTATGAGATTATTACAGCCTCCTGTTTATGAGGTAGGTAGTTATTATGGTTCTGGATAGTTTAAAGGGACTAATTCAGTCATACAATTCGAAGGGAACAGTAAATAATTCTTGCCGCCAGATGCCTGAGAATGTCAACTGTAAAATAGGAAAGCAGTGAATAAAAAGAAGAGAGAATGGGAGGCTAGTTCATACACAAACTATTGTTAGAGCATGGGGGAAGGATGAGAGGGGAAAGAGTGAAATGGTTGGCAAAGAATAACAGAAATGAAGGAATAATGAACAACAGAGTACAATTAAGAAAAGGCAAAATATGGTGGAAAGAAAGAAAAGCAGTAACCATGAACCAGTTATAAATCATAAAGAACATTGGCATATCTGAGAAGGTGACTACTGGAGCTGAAATTAGGACTGAGTGACTGGTACTTTAACCTGGCACGCCAAAATTTACAAGGTGCAAACATTTTCTGCTGGAAGAGCATGAATTGTCCCAAGTATGTATACCATCTCCAGCTTCTCCTCCCTGTACTGAAAGAAATACAAAACATGCAGGCTCATCATGGAGCCAACATGGTCATCATGGACTCTGATGCAGACATTTCTCCTTGTTCATTCAATCTCACATGACTAAGTTTAACCAACAGGGCAGCAAAGCCTAGGCTGGCTAAACTGCAGGCTGCAGCTGTGGTGATTATTGCATGAGACATTTGTCACTTATTGTAGTTTAATGTTAAAATATTTATACTATGTTTACTTGTTACTTGTATTAATAATTTAATGAGTCCTTTTTCTCTGGATTTATTAATAGCTCAGTTTAGGTATCTGACTGAGATTGGGAATTCAATTCCACCCTGTGCTTCCTGGAAGAAAAGCCAGTCTGTGTGGCCCTGGCCAGCAACAGTTCCAGGGTGCCCCCTGAAGAAAGGAATGATAAACCACTTCTGTATATTCTTTACCCAGAAAACCCTGGAAAGGGTTGCCATGTCAGGACTGACTTGACAGCAGCAAATATTATTAATCAAAAAGGAAATTTTGTAATAATTCCAAATTGTATAAATGTTGCCATTGATTTACTTCAGTAACTGATCTCTAGAAATAAAAAAAAACATATTTTGCTTTGTTGGGTTGTTTGGTGCTGATAGTGAAAATGCTAAAATGACAGTGTTTGAACTACTGAAAAAGTGGAATGAGGAAAAAGATTAATGGAGTGCCAGACATAGAAAAAACATCTTAAATGAAATGGCATTTGACTAACATGAGGCATGGTTTGTAAAGGATTTACCATGCTTTGCTAATTACAGCCATATACTAACTTCAGATAAATATTTCCATTTCACCACAGTCAATTGTTCACCTATTACTGAAAATAGGGCTCTAGATAACAACATTAATCTTGTATTTTGAATCAAGAGAAAGCACAAGTTACTGTGGCTCTTGTTAACCAGTCAGACTGGAACGCCACCTATCTACCCCCATATGCTTTCAGGAAATGTTTCTGCCTAGTTCCTTTCTCACTGCATGAACACTTTAGAAGATACTTCAGATCTAACATGGTTGTGCTCTGGCATAGCACCAGAGCAGAGATAGATCGTGGGGTGTGGGTATACGCAGATGATCACTCAAAGAACCGCAGTTACAGTAACCGGTTCTTTCCCATCATAGTCTCTATGCATTACACACATGGGAAATCAGCAAGCTCATTTGCCGGTGGTGGGTAGACAATCAAGCACAGATAGTAGAACTGCAAAAACAAAGGAAGCATCTCTTCCAGCATGAGCATCAACCTTGTAACAAGTGATGATGACTGAGAGATGACCTGACCTTGCACTATGCAGTGCAAGCCTGAATCTGACATAGGCAGCTGAACAAAGGCAATTGGCTCACAGACCATCAGGAGATTTGATCCCTGGTTCAATCTGGTAACAAATCCATGTAAATTGATTCAACCACTTGGAGAATATGTTGCGATGAGACTGCCAATCATAATTTAGGATCCCCACATCACACAAAGACCATGGAAGACTACTATTTTCAGTAATACAGTCCACCCCGTACTTTTAGAAGGCCGGTGCCCTTCTAACATCAAAGCAATGGAGTGAGTCCTCCAAAGGTGACAAGGGGAGAAAGAAAGCAGGCAAAATAATCTTCTGATAAGAAGGTTCAATAGTACCTTGAATAATAAGAACAAATATTGACAAAGGACAACCTTACTCTATGGTAGAACATATGCAGAAAACCTGTTTGTAGGGCTAATAACTCATTCACATGGTGCCCTGATGTATCCACTACCAGAAAGGCAGCCTAAAAGGTAAGTAGGTGCCCTGCTAGTACTGAGGCCTCTCTACACTTTACCTTATCAGAGAAAATGAAGCATTTTTGATAGGGCAGAGCAGACTGTCAGAAGAGCAGCAAATTGTGAATTTCTTTAGGGATGAGGAAAAATAGCATATGAGGAGACAAGTACTTGGAGGTATGTGATACAGAGAAGTATAGCCACCAGTCCTTTGCCATGAACAACAATTCTGAGCAACCAGAATGGGACCAGTCATTAAGGTCCTCTTTACAGATAACAGTTCTGATCTGCAGGAAGAGGAGTAACAATCCCCAGTCCCCTCCACAGGCAGAGATTTGGATATTCTGGAGCAAGGAACACACCTCAGACTTTCTTTATAGACAATGATCCTGAGCCACTGAAACAAGGTCAGCAAGCAGGAGAAAGCAGGCAAGTGGCCATGGAGGACGCTGTAGATGAAAGGGTTCATGCCACTACCCAAGAAGAAGGAGATATGTGGGGGTGATGGTAGTAGGAGGCTCCTTACTGACAGGAATGGAGGTACCCTGTTTCCACAAAATTAAGACCTAACCTGAAAATAAGCCCTAGTATGATTTTTCAGGATGCTCATAATATAAGCCCTACCCCAAAAATAAGCCCCAGTTAAGTGAAACCCCACCCTCTACCATTGTGCAGCAACCAGAAGAGGATGACATGACTGTATTTAAATAAATGTAGATTGTTGTACATGAAAAAAATAAAACATCCCCTGAAAATAAGCCCTAATGCATTTTTTTGGAGCAAAAAATAATATAAGACCCTGTCTTATTTTCGGGGAAACATGGTAGCAGTTTGCAAACCTGACGAGATGTCTCAGGAGGTGTGCTGCCTCCCTGGATCAAAAAGCCAAGATGTGACAGACAGCTTGCCAAGAATCGTCAAGCCCATTGACCATCATCCCTTCCTTCTCATCCACATGAGAGCAAATTATACTGCCATACATCCTTTCAACATATTACAACCCATTTCTGTTTTCACCACCTGAAATTATTTTGTGCCATCAATAAACCTGACTATGTCTCAACCCTAACTTCAGATCATTCAGAACCAAGTTAAAAAGCTCCAGTCCCAATACAAATTCTCAAGATAGTAACAGTATGATATTTGCTATTTTAAGCCCTTTCTTAATACTGAACCAGTGCCTTTCACTCCTGTAGTCTTTTCAACTGAAAGCTGTTTAGATTCCAAGAACTTGTTCCTGGGTAATCAACAAATACATGGTTAGGTTTTTGTCCCGCTTTGCCTTGCAAATATACCAGCTCTCTATAATTTGAACATCTCTTTGAGCCTTTTCACAGTATGGTTGCATTGTTATCTTCCTGGTGTTATCTGCCAACTTTACTACTTTACTTTTCTTAACCCAGCCCCAATTCTTCATGAATACATTCCAGACCTTGCTGTAGACATTTTTAAAGAAGTTTTCACGTTTAGCATTAAAAATAGGAAATGTTGAGGCATTAGTTATAGAAATAATTTTTTTTTTAAATTAAAGTTTATCACTATAACTTGGAGAACTAAAACTTGCATAATAGTTTCTAAAGAAGCGGTTGCAAGAACCTGAGTTTATGAGCAATTACAAAACAAAAAATCAGACTTCCTCATGCTCTGTTCTGTAGGCATTAGTGAAGTAGCACTAAGGCCTTTCGTTGCCTCTTGTAGTGCTCTAGAATTTTTGCTACTGAGTTGGATTATTCTGTCAATAAAGAACTAACTGTGGTTGGCTAGTATCCTGTTCAGTATGTACATGGTAGAACTCCAACTGCAGAAGCTGCCACAGTGATTTGGCAAGGTGCTAATCCTGTGCTTGGTTATATGCAGCTGGCATCTTATGAAATCACCATGGCAGCTTCTGCACACACATAAATATTGAACAGTACACTGGCAAGTGCTGTCTTTCCATCAATGGGGAATAGCAGAAGTTCCAGATGTTGTTCATTCTATTGACTTCTGTTTGGGGTTGGCATCTCTGTATGTTTCAGTGCTTCTTCCATGGATAGAGAAAAAAAAACATGAAGGCAACTAATATTCTTCTCCTTTTTCCAGTTCAGATGGTTCTTCCTAGATTTTAAGACTCAATGAGTGATGGCAGTTTAGTAGCTGTACTTCTTTTCTGAATGTATCAAGAATACCAAAGCAACAAATGTTTTGGTTCACCTCACAGTTGGCTTCAAAGCATTTGACTAGCAGCAAAACCCCATCTGTTTTCCCAAGGCTCTTCATAGGACCACACAGTTTTTCATTTCAGTTCCCCTCTTACATTCTTCTAGGGACTGTTTCCTTTAAAAAGTATACTGATTTAAAATTCTCCAAGGGTAAGTTCTCCAAAATGTTCCTTCTCATCAGGTGATGATACACACACGCTGATAAGGGTGTGCATACTGCTAACTTAGAAGTGTATGTTTCAGGCACTGTTGGTGTGCGTAAGCAACCTTCTAACTATATGATGCTTCCACTGCACAACACTACCTACACATTCTTCATAGTGCTGTATATACTGTAAATAACCTATTCATAGACTTATAAGTGCACATCATTGACTCTCAAAGCTTATTTTTGTCTATAATCTCAGTCTCATTACAGAAGTTCTTGTCCAATGTGCATGTAATGAATGAATCATATATTTCTTACTGGTCAACTTGCAAATGTATTTATTTCTCATACTTACTCTTCATCTCTTTCAAGGACTGGGGGTGATCTACATATAGTTATGTGGCAGTGTCACATCCAGGCAGCTTATACAGGCAAAATGGTTTAACTTCAGACATGGAGATCTATCAATTGATTGCAGATCACTCTCGGAACCAATCATAATGTCTCTGTATTTCACAATGCAGTGAGGCTTGCAAAATTCTTTTTGAATCTGCCATTTGCCATTGCACTTCCCTTTCCCCAGAGAGGAACTAATACCTGCTTTTTCACCACATCAACATTTTATGTGGCAATGCATATCTAACACTTTCCATGATATGCTTCAGTGTGTTACATATGCATGATTGGCAGCATGAACAGAATCACTTTTTGCCATAGTGTATTTTCACTATTCAAATAAGTACTTCTGACTTTTTGTGCCTGTGCCTGTTCTCCATGACATTGTAAAGGATATTATACCAAACAACTGTGTAACTTGTGGAGGACTTTCCTGCTGAGTCAGAAGCAGTGTCTGTCATTGCTGAACAAATCAACCTTGCTAGTTGCAGCCAGCTGATTAGGAGGCTGACATGAACAAGGTCAAACATACCCTGAAATAGCTAATTAGTGTTTTAGCAAAACATTTCACATACAGTGTCAAAAAACCTTGATCTGCATGCTTGTGTATACTGTGGATTAGACTATTTTCTCTTTATTATTTATATGTCATAATTATACTTGAAACATATATTAGCTGAACAGTTTGTATAAAAATTGCTCACAGGCAAGAATTTCTGATAGCAATAGGATGTGTCAGTAAAGTCATTACATAAACACATAAAAGGATTATATATGGACTCAAACATCCACGCCATAATCCATAGACGTTTTGTCCATTCCTCCTTCAGTTAGGGTTATAGGTTACAAGACGGTAACATAAATTTGTGAAGCATTCCATATTTTAGTATGTATGCATCTAAATTATACCCACTGACTTCTAAACAAGTTGTTAGATTCAGAAAGCTGGCAATAAATCGGTTAATACTCCAAGTAGATAAACAAGTTGACTCTTAAAATACCTGTACAATGCAAAATGTGGATAGCACTGGAAATAGGATAAAGACTGAGAATATCTATGCCCCATTCAGTTGTGTATAGTTTCATACTACAGATAAGAAGGAGATTAATCACTACTTTCAACCCTCATAAAGGGTTGGAAGGAGTGTAGACATTTGGGCACTGGAGTACTACTGGTTACTTTAAAAAATTACCTACTTTTTGGTGACAAAGACAGGAAGTAAGTTTCTATTCACTCACCTGTGTTATGCTGCTCCAGTCACCATTTTCCACATAAATCTGCCTCTTCCAAGAATCCTTTCCATGTAAACCTCTATCCCATTACACAGTTGATAATTCTTTACCCCACCACCATAAATACTTTTCTTAAACTCAACCCTGCTTTATTTCCATTTTTTTCTCTCAGAGCTAAACAAATTGCTTTGCTAATTACATATAAAGATTATTTTCCTTTTTCACACAACAGTCCCCAATCTAGACTGGCCTCATCATTGGGGGGGGGGGGGGAGTCTAAAATCCCCCAAAACAGCCAGCTTTTGTTTTCAGATATGTTCCCCTGGAAACAGGAGCTAAAATGAGAAGCAAAAACTTCCACTTGCGCAATTTGTTTAGCAGCTGCAGGGATGGGGGAAATTCTTAGATTAAAAAAATGGTGAGAAGGTTTAAATCTTCTCACTCGTGCACAGTGGTCCCAATCTGAATTGAAGCCATGCATGCCTATGTTTGTGTGTTTAAAAAAAGAAAAGACATCTTTAACTGTAAACTAAATATTTAACAACGTATTCTCGAAGGCTTTCACAGCCGGGATCCGATGGTTGTTGTGGGTTTTCCGGGCTGTTTGGCCATGTTCTTAAGGTTTTTCTTCCTAACGTTTCGCCAGTCTCTGTGACCGGCATCTTCAGAGGACAGGAGTCAGAACTTTGTCTGTGCTCGCTGGCCACAGAGACTGGCGAAACGTTAGGAAGAAAAACCTTAAGAACACGGCCAAACAGCCCGGAAAACCCACAACAACCATTTAACAACGTGTTTAGTCTCACTTTCACCTGAAGAGAGTGAAAACTGACAGAAAGAGATCCTCCTTTAGGATTTGCACTGAGCCAGCCTATAATATGCATAAAGGTGTGAATCCTTGCAACACTCATTAAACTGATTATCCCATTGGCCTATTCAGGTCCCCATCTCAGGGACTCTTAGGCAATGTATGCCTCTTAAATTTTTCCCCTCCCAAAAAAAGCCCGTGCACTTCTGCTTATCAGTACCATTTGCAACAAACATAATCACTTCCTTCTTGTTGTTCTATAAAGATTATCATTCAGGCCAACATGACAGGCAGAATGCTCATAAGGTTTAGAAACTGCTTACCATCTCTGAAGGACTGCATGGGCTCATCTCCCCATGAAGAAGGGAATGGGGAGAAAGGAGATTGTGAAATGCTGCACTCAGAGATGGAGGTTGTGTTTTTGCAGGGTCCAAAGCCAAGCATCTCTCTCTCTCGATCTGGAGATGAAGGATCTGTCCCTAGTGCAGACTGAAGCACAGGGTATTCTGAAGAATTGGCCAGAAGCTCCTTCAAAATGTTAATTGGTGAAATGGTAAGCTCCCAGTTGGTGATACCAAAATCCCTCAAGTGGGCCCTGGCATGGCTGGACAGGCCTGCACGTGTGTCAAAGCCAGCCCCACAGAATTCACATCTCATTAAACTGAAAGTACTTGGATCAAAATTTGCAACTGTGAAAGAGAAAATGATAGTGTTACAAGAAATCATAAAGACCAGAAAACAAATACACATCTAGAAACCCCTCTCCCTTTACATAATTATACATTACATCAATAGATCCCAACCTTGGGTAACCCAGGTGACTCCTAGAAGTCTTCACCACTAGTTTCTGAGAGTTGCAGTCCAAGAATACCTGGGTTACCTAAGGTTGGGAACTATTGAATTGCACAGTACTATGACAAGTGGACATTACTAGGATCCTGTAACATTTGAGGGAGTAGGTAGAGAAACATACATACCCATCTTCAAGGGAATGAAAAATATTAGAAAAAAATGAAAAAAATTATAAATTGAATACATACTACCTTTTTTCTTCTTCTTTTGGAAGGAAAATTTTTGCTCAATAGCTTTCACTTCTTCTGCAGAGATGAAGTGACGGACATTGTAGCTCACACCCACCCTGTTCAGGTGGCCCCGCACGTGATTGGCTAGGCCAATTCCATTGTGGAACCTGTCAGGACAGTATGGGCATTTCCTCTCCTCATTCTTCAGCATTGACGAATCTGCATTCAGAAGATCATCCAGTTCAAATGATCCTTCTAGAGAGGAATCTAATAGGAAGACACTTAGGGGAAGGGACTCATCCATTCCAAACTCTCGGGAAGAAGGTGACACCTTTTTCTTTAACATGTTCATCTTGGGTTGTTTCACTTTTCTGGGATAAAGATTCAGCTCCTCCACAAGAACAATAGGAACCATCTGACGTAACTGATGCTGCTGTCCGGCGGATGCTACTGAATAATCAGTTGCCTTCAAAGTGCCTCTGAAGGTCCTCTTGAGGTCCAAGGCAGGTTGAGGAATCACCAAGGGCTGGAAGTATCTATTTTCTGTTAACTCTATTTCTGTTGCTAAAGGGAATACTTCTTCCATACTCATGTTATCGTTTATGGGTAACCATTTGTGGCAGGCTTCTTCCAGCCCACCTGAGTGGCTTTTGGCATTCTCTCTCTCAGTCTCAAATGGCAGTGCTGTGCTTTTATTCCTAATTTGTGTCAGAACATGGGGAGAATAAGCTTTTGCTGAGGTAAAAGTGGACAAAATTTTATCTGAGGAGCTATAAGGAGCTCGTTTCCTAGCCCGGAAACCAGGCATTGGGATTTCTTTTTTGTTAGTGCTATCACTTTTATTAAGTCTCTGTTGGCCCCCTGTAAAGCCAGGGCGAGGGTTATAATGGGAAGAATTCTCACAGTGAGATTGGGGAAAAGGTCTATTGGCTTTGTTCAAATAATCACTTTCTGAAAACCTGCGTGATCTGTTAGGGCTGTAGGCATCCCTACTAGTTCCAGGCTGGTTCATGTCTGCTTCAAAAGTCTCTGTGTTCCAGGACAAGTGGGAATGCACATATTTCATGTGTTCTTTTAAAATATTTTCATTTGGGGCAGGAAAGCTGCAAAGCATGCAAGTGCTCTGACCTTTGCTGCTGCTACACGCATTTGCCATGTGAGGTACATCCTCATTTGGCCTGAAGTGTCTGTATACATTGTGCATAGAGCCGTCCCGTGGTTCATTACCACCAGAACTGCCAAACAAGTTCACATTCTTCAGGCCTTGATCTTTCCTCTCCCTGACATGCATTTTTGCATGCTGGACAAACACCTTAGAGGAGTTAGTTCCGAATACACATTTTGGACACTGCAGCCTGGCGTCACGGCCTTCATCTGGGAACTCATTGAGTTTCTGAATTTCCTCAATGATTTTTTCTCTTGACTCTTGGTGGAGTCTTCTGTGCTGATCTAAAGAACCAATGTCCCCAAACGCCCATCCACATTCATTACAGGTAAGTTGACACTGATCTCCAGTTCCTTCTCTGCCTTGATCCAGCCCTAGTCCCCTGTTATGCTGAAGCATGTGATCCATCAAATGTTCCTTCATCTTAAAATAAATGCTACACTCAATGCATGTGTATACAGTTGGCCCCTCTTCCTGACCTACATCATCTTTTCCCTGCTCCTCTAGCAGAGCATTGCATGTGTATGGCCTTGTCTCATCACAGGTGCTGCAGGAAGGAGATTCTGCAGACCTCAGAGGAACACACTCCATAGTATCTCTGCCACTATTGATCCAAGTATGTTTACGGACAGCCAGGTCTACAGCTGTCTGAACCCCTGATTTTTGTAATGCCCACTTAGCTGTGTTAACAGAACTTACTTCATCTAAATCAGAGTCCAAAGCCCTTCCCTTCCTGAAAAAGAGTGCACTCTCAACAGTCTTTGCTTTACTTGGATGAGGATTTAACGTTTTTCTAAATACCGGGAGAGCCAACAAAGCAGTTTCTCGTGTAGACTGTCCCCTCACAGACAGATTTGTTGCTACATCTGCTGGCTTATTTATGCTTTTGTGAGGAGGCCAAAGTCCTTCATTGTGCTCAGAAAGCCAATCGTACCTCTGAAAGCCTTTCTTATCCAACTCATGCCCTCCTTCTAAGTGCTCTTTACTGAAGGCTTTTAGCTGCTTTGGTTCATTGCTATGGTATCTTTCATCTCCACTAATATTTTGTGCTCCAGCAAGTGGTGGAGAAGCTTCTGCTGTTGCCTTGCCAGCGTCTAAGTGCTCAACCTCCCCTTCTAGCTCACCAGTATTCATTTGCACAGTTTTTGTAATATTAGATTCCATTGCAGAAGTGGTCTCCTTTGGGTAAGAAGGATTTTGCGCTGCTACTTCCTGAGAGCTCACTGAATCCTTCAGACCAGGGAGTCTTTCTAAAGTGCTTTCTTCTTTGGAGACACTGCCCATTGTCTCCTGGTTATAGCAGTCCCACAAAACAGTCGTGCTTTTTTCATCTGTTGATCCCCGCAAATCTGTTTTATAACAGCCTTTCCTGAATTTTAAACAGTCTTCAGTCTTGCTGCTGAAAAGAACAATCAACATTAGCTAAAGGCTATGTATTGAATAATAGTTTTAAAAAGATACACAAATGTAGAATCTTGAATCATGAAAACATTGTTCAGAGTCACAGATAGGATCATGCATTTTCTTTACCTCTCCCTTCACAGATAAATGGAAAACATCTGTGCTTCCACATTTCATATCTGTTCACACCTCCCTGCACACTTCCCTCAGCATCACTATTAAAAATATTCCTATCAGAAGCTTTCCTCCCGACTATAGGAGAAACCTCCTCTACTGGCTCAGTCCACTGGAAACAACCGCCTTTTGGCTTAACCTTTCCCAGAATGGTTCTCTCAGTGCCCCTTACATTTTCTCGTAATGTTTGTGGCATGCTTTCATATCACAGCTTGCTTTTTCTCTTCCTTATTCATACCTGCTTCTTTTTTGTTGTATTGTTTAAATTGTAAGCCAGAGAGCCCTGTGTGTGTCTCTTTTAATATTCTGTATAGCTCCAACAAAACATGGGCATTCTGAAGATAATAAACAATGACTTAAAGTAGTAAGCAGGGACAATTTCTATCTGGATAGTACTTCTTCAATCTTATACAGTATTTCAATTGCTCCTTCTTGGAACCTATGCTGCATGGCTTAGCTGGAGCAGGCTGGTGCAGGCTAAACAGAGTCGCTAGGAGCCCAGTGTGCCATTTGGTGCAATCCTCAGCTTCAAATAGCATATTGATCACAAGGAACCATATTTGGTCCACACCAGCTAGCTCTCAATTTGCTAGTATTGTGAAGTGGCTGAAGAAGAGGGCCAATTCAGGATATAGGCAACAAATTTAAAATGTATTAGGGGCAGTGCATATGTACTGCATCAATTTAAGAAAAATAAATTATAAATTGAAAATTTCCTCTTGGAAGTAAGAGGAGACAGCAGGGGACAATGAGGAGGATTTTGTTTGCTTTTCTTTTAATGGTCCAGTAGAGAGCCTGCCCACAACCAAATCAGGCATGCTCTCGATCAGACCTTGAAGAGTAGAAAAAATTCCCCTCTATGCCCCCTCCTGCTTCTGGGAGCAAACAGCAAGCTAAATACTCATGTAGCTACCCTGTAATTCGGCTTTTGTCCCATTACTCTACAGTGATCTCCTTCTTTGGGACCAAGCAACTTCCAGTAGTAACAAGAGTCTTGATTTTGCTAAGAAATCCAGTGGTGCTTCCTCTTTGGTCAAGGTCCTATTCATCCAAGAGTAGACAAGAATTGCCAACAGCACATTCATTTGGGACATTTGTTCTCCAGAATAAAAGAGCTGACCTCCCCAACACAAATTATAAACATGGCTGGACTTGTGTTATGCAAGTTTATAATATAGCTATTCCTCAGTCAATATCAGCTCAGACAGAAGGAAGAAAGGATCCTAAATAGTTGAAAGATCTACATATCTTCTACCAAGCCTATATGACAATGAGGGCTGCATACATTTGATAAATAGTTGAAAATTATAATAATCATGTGCTGCCAAATCAATTCTGGTTTAAGGCAATCCACAACAGGGTATCCTTTGTATGAAGTAGTCAGAAGTGGTCCTTTAGCACTGTACCACTTACCCAGGGCTATACAGGCTGGCTCTTCTCCTATGAGGCACAGTGGGGAAGTGAATTCCTGAATCCCACCTCAGCAGCGAGATACTCAAACTCCCTGAGCTATCTAGCCAATGGTTAGAATGCTATGTTATTTAGAAACCTGAGTTTGAGACTGAACTTGCACCAGAATTCTATGGGTCAATGGGAGATAAACTGTTGACACTGAGATATTTAGGACCACAACTCCCATAAGTCCAATACTGCATGATCAATGGTCAAGAATTATAGGAACTGTAATCTACAACATCTGGAATACATTGGGTTGTCTATCTCTGCTATATAGCTTTCCTTAGCAGCTAGTCTTACAGCTAATGTCTCCACATAAATGTGCCTAGAGTCAGTGATCCAATAGCAGGGATATATTCAATCAATTGATCCAGTGACCTGAAGAGCAAACATAACTGACTTGCTTGTGACCCACTTCAAAGAAAAGATAGGGAAAATTTCCGGGAAGGATTACATGGATGAGGGTGCACATTATATTCAATGGTATTATACTAAGCTTGATGTTCCAATACAAATGAAAGACATTGGGAACTGGCCATAAGGATTAAAAATGTCAAACTCTGTCATTCTTCACCCAGAAATTTCAGCACTTACTAAGTTTTCTTCCTCCGACCTGTGATGGAGACACGAGGAGAATGATGAGGCTCATCTACAAGAGAAAAACATTAACATCACATCCCTGACTAAGTGGAATACGGCAGTTCCCAGTGTAATTTACAATCCTATAATTTAAAAAACTACAAAGCTTTCAAAGCAGATAAACCTACCCAGCCTATGTGACTCCCTGGGGGCATTTCTGGATTAGCATGGGATTTCTAACCCATACCATTAATCCTGAGCACCAACAATTTGATACATAATCATTCTTGCAGTTAAGCAGTTTAAAATAAAATAAAAAATTGATTTGAAATGCAGCATGCCCAAGAATCTTTCCAATGAGAAGTCAAATTACTTGATCATGCTTAGCTTTGCTAGAGCCAGTCTATAAAAATATAAACTTGTTTCCTTTGCAAAATGAGAGACAGCTCTTATACAACATTCAAAAAATCCAAAATGTTGCAGCCAGATTGTTAACATGGGCTTGTTACAAGGAACACATAACACCCCTGCTATAGCAGCTCCATTGGCTGCTGATCAATTTCCAGGCACATCTCAAAGTGCTGGTTCTGACCTATAAAGTTCTAAATGGCTTGGGTTTAAGCTATCTCAAAGACTGTATCTCCTTCGATGAGTCTGCCTGGGTGTTAGGATCATCAAGGGAGGTTTTTCTCTTGGTCCCAGCATCCTCACAGATACACTTGGTGGGGACACGGGAGAGGGCCTTCTCTGCTGCTGCTCCCAGACTCTGGAATCCCTCGCATGAGAGGCCAGGCTGGTTCCATCATAGCTGTCCTTCCGCAAGCAGACAAATGAAATTTTCTCCAGGCAAGCTTTCCCTGAGTGACAGACTGTCTAAGAGAGATTTTAAAATCAGATAGTTCGCATTTTGTTGCTTCTAAATCTAATATTTTACCTATGATTCTTAATATAATATTATTAATGTGTTCGATATTTGAATAATTTATTGTTTTTAGCTTTAATATTGTGTTTTAATGATGTAAGCTGCCTTGGGTCCATATTTTAGGAGAAAGGAAGAGTAAAAATATTTTAAATGGATATAATAAATAAACATTAAAAATTATGACCAAGCCTGTAGCAATTTGCTTTGTTTATGGCTCTCAGAGAAAGAGGTATCTTGTGACTACAATTTTAGAAGTCTGCACGATATTATAAAAGGTAAACTACACAAGCATAGTTGCTTCTTCCTTGCATACAGAGAGCAATGTAGCTAAAATTATATTCACATTTCACAGCATTTAGAGAGACTAAATTTTACATAGTCTACTGTTAAAAAATGAGAAGGGAGGAAATTTTAAAAAAAGTCTGCAATTTACATCTTGAAAAGTAAAATACAATTCTATATTTTGAACTGTTGTTCTTTAAATTGATTTTTCATGTTTCAGGAATGAAGAAACACAACCTCCATGATCCAACTTTTTGGGTTGACTCAAAATCGGGTACAGACTCAAACTGAACCACAACCACAACCAGATTTTCACAAGTACTGTATCTCACTAAACCCCTTGTCCTTCTTTCTGGTTCATATTTAACCAGTTACAGTAGGGTTTATACCACTCCCTCTTACCCTAATCCTTGCAAATGTTTTTCTTCAAATTATCTGATAAAGTATCTTGGAGGCAAAATTATGTATAAAAACTTAGAATCTGCTTAGATTTAGTTTAGCATTCTAGACACTACTGCAATAATTTATTCTGGAGTAAACCCAGGGAATCTGTCTTTCCATGATGGAAAAATAAGGAATGGAAGGCAGGAAGACCGAATTAGAGTACACATAGCATTGCTTATAATAGATATCACAGGAAAGATGTGCAAAAGCACAAATCATGCTCAAGTCTTGACTTGCTAAGCCTTCAATTAAAGCCTGAATATGCCCACACCTGAAATTCCCAGGTTCTGCATGAAATGTCTTCTGTTATTTTGGGACAACTGGACAGCCACCAACATCAATCCAACTCTCTTATTACATCTCCCACTTTTTCATTCAGGATTTATGTACATGTATACAGATTGCTTCTGTGCTGAAATTCACCATCATGTGGCTGCACTCTACAAAATTCCAAGCAAGATGGAATTGGCCTGTCCTCTGGAAACAAAAGGCTTTAGACTGCCAGAACCTGACTGCTTGTAAAAAGGATTGAGGAGCAACACTTAAGAAGCTGTCTGTAATGACACTGAAGTCTCTTGTCATCACGTAAAGACCAACTTGGCATGTGTATTTCAAATTCAAACTTCACCAAACAGTGGATGCTTCATTTGCTCTCACCATATTTTCAAAAACTTAGTGATCTCATTATCAAAATGAAAAGACAGAGATCACAGAATCATAGAATCACAGAATGATGAAGTTCGAAGTGGCCTATAAAGTGATCGAGTCCAACCCCTTGCTCAATGCAGGAATACAAATCAAAGAATATCTGCCCGGTGGTTGTCTAAATTTCACTTGAATGCCTCCAGCATTGGAGCATGCACCACCTGTCAAGGTGACTAGTTTCATTGCCGTACTGCTCTAACAGTTAAGATGTTTTTCCTGAGATTCAGCCAAAATCTGGCTTCCTGTAACTTGAGCCCATTGTTGCATGTCCTGCACTCTGGGATGATTGAGAACAGATCCTGCCCCTCCTCTGTATGACAACCTTTCAAGTATTTGAAAAGTGAGATCATATTTCCCCTTCTTTTCTCAAGGCAAAATATGCCCAGTTCTTTCAGTCTCTCTTCATAGGACTTGATTTCCAGCCCTCTGATCATCCTTTTTGCCCTCCTCTGAACTTGTTCCAATTTGTCAGCATCCTTCTTGAAGTGTGGTGTCTAGAACTGGACACAGTACTCAAGATGAGGCCTAACCAGTGACAAATAGAGGGAAACTAGTACCTTGTGGGATTTGGAGACTACGCTTCTGTTAATGCAGCCTAAAATAGCCTTTTTTGTAGCCACCTCACACTGTTGGCTCACATTCAGCTTGTGATCTATGACAATTCCAAGATCTTTCTCACTTGTAGTATTGCTGAGCCAGGTATTCCCCATCTTGTAACTGTGTGTTTGGTTTCTTTTTCCTAGGTGCAGTACTTTGCATTTATCCCTACTGAATTTCATTCTGTTGTTTTCAGCCCAGTGCTCAAGCCTATCTAGATCATTTTGAATTTTGTTTCTGTCTTCCAGGGTGTTAGCTACTCCACCCAATTATGTGTCATCCACACATTTGATTAGCATTCCCTGCATCCCCTGATCCAGGTCATTAATAAAAAATGTTGAAGAGCACTGGGCCCAGGACAGAGCCCTGGGGTACCCCACTTGTTACCTCCTCCCAGTTTGAGAAGGGGCCATTAATCATTACCCTCTGAGTATAATTCTGTAGCTAACTGTGTATCTGGCCCAACAATTGTTCTATCCATCCCACACCTAGTTAGCTTGCAATGTAGTAATGCTCTCTACGTGGGGCTGCCTTTGAGATCTATGCGGAAACTCCAGATGGTGCAGAATGCGGCGGCCAGACTTCTCAGTGGGGTAAGGAAACATCAACATATTACTCCCACTCTGGCCGCCTTGCATTGGCTGCCCGTTCGGTTCCGCGTAGATTTCAATGTCTTAATGCTTACGTATAAAGCCCTAAACGGTTTAGGGCCTCGCTACCTGACGGAACGCCTTCTCCCACCTAGATCTACCCGTATCACCCGATCTAGCCAGGAGGTGAGGCTGAGGAGCCTAACACCGAGGGAGGCCCGGAAGGAAAAAACAAGAAACCAGGCCTTCTCGGCAGTGGCTCCTCGTCTTTGGAACAGCCTCCCTCCTTAGATTCGCATGGCCCCGTCGCTGGGCATCTTTAAATGCCAACTGAAAACCTGGCTGTTTAAACAAGCCTTCCCTCCACCCACTGTCTGAATTTTGTTATTTTGTGTTTTCTCCCATCTTGGATCATTATTCATTTAGTAATATATTGTTATGATTTTAAATTGTTAAATTGTTTTAAATTGTTACATGATATGTTGTTACCCGCCCAGAGTAGTCTATATGACTAGATGGGTGGGCTATAAATGTAATAAATGTAATAAATAAATAAATAAATAAATAAATAAATAAATAAATAAATAAATAAATCAGAATATCATGGGCCACTTTGTCAAAAGCTTTGCTGAAGTCAAGATATACTCTGCCTACAGCATTCTCTTTATCAGGAAGGTTACCCAATCAAAAAATGAGATCAGATTAGTCTGGCAGGATTTGTTTTTGACAAATCCATGTTGGCTTCTAGTTATAAGTGCTTTGCTTTGTAGGTGCTTTCATAGTGACCGCTTTAAGCAGCATGCTTTTTTAAAAATCCGTTCTAGAATTTTCCCTGGGATTGGTGTCAGGCTGACTCGTCTATAGTTCCCACATTCCTTTTTTTTTTAAGACAGGAACAACAATAGCCCTCCCCCAGTCATCGGGCACCTCACCCATTTCCCATGATTTTAAGAAAATAATGGCAAGTGGTTCTGAGAGTTCTTCAGCCAGTTCCTTCAGTACTTTTGGATTCAGTTAATCCATTCCTGGAGATCTGAACTTGTTCAAGGTAATAAGATATTCCTTGACTATTTATCAATCTCCAGCTGCAATCCTGTCCCCTCCACTTGCACTTCACATTTGCCTGGCAGGTCATAGTCTGTCCTTTGGGAAAAGGCTGAGCTAAAATAGGAATTGAGCACTTCTGCCTTTTCTTTGTGGTCTGTTATCATTTTTCCATCTTCACTGAGTAGCTGAGCCACTGTTTTTTTGTCTTTTGCTACGCACATACCTGAAGAATGCTTTTTTGTTGCTTTTAGTGTCTTTAGCTAACCTCAGATCATTCTCAGCTTTTGCCCTTCTAATGCCCTCCCTGCTGTGGCCTTGCCTTCTTTCTACTTCCTACACATGCCCTTTCTTGTTTTCAGGTCCTCTCTGAGCTTTTTGTGAAGCCACACTGGCCTTTTTTGCTATCTTCCACCTTTTTTTTTCCTTGTTGGAATTGTTTGTAGTTATGTCTTTAGAATTTCTTTTTCCCACCCTTCTTGGACTCCTTATCTTGTTAGGTTCTCTTGCCGTGGGACCGACCTTACTTATCCTTGTCCTGAGTTTATTAAAATTGGCTTTTTAAAAATCCAGCATATATGTGTGGCTAACACTCCTTTGAAATCAAGAATTCTAGTAGAACGTGGTCACTCTTGCCCAGAGTTTCCCTTACTGCCACTTCCTCCACTATATTGGAAAGAGCACAGAACCTGTTTTATAACCAGTCCTGACTCAGTATGGAAATGGTTCCTGCATAATAAAGGAAGAAAGAATCAAACCTGGAAGTGCACTGTACACTAAAGGCAGTGTAGTGTTATGTCATGGTTAGAGTGTAAGAATAGGATCAGGGAAACATAGGTAGGCTCAACATCATGCTTAGATTCTCTGGGTGGCCATGAATACTATCAGTGCCTAAGAGAAGTATTACAAGGATTAAATTAGGTGGAACATTGCATATACTACCATAAGCTCTTTGATAAATGGGTGGAATGAAGTGTAATCAAATAAATTAAGTGACGTTAAATACATATCTGCCAACCTAGCAGTTCGAAAGCATGCAAATGCAAGTAGATAAATAGGTACCACCACGGTGGGAAGGTAATGGCGTTCCGTGTCTAGTCACGCTGGCCACGTGACCACGGAAACTGTCTATGGATAAACGCTGGCTCTACGGCTTGGAAACGGGGATGAGCACCGCACCCTAGAGTCGGACACGACTGGACTAAATGTCAAGGGGAACCTTTACCTTTACCTTAAATACATATCTGCATTTAATATACATTTTTTTTACAAAATGTAAATAACAGTAGGTGAGGGGAAGGGAGAATTTAACCCCTTCCTCCTGTGTTCCAGTCCAAAACTGTCATTTAGTATTGTCAATTTCTTACCTAGTTTACCCCCTAATTTGACAGAATATTTGCTGAACCATATCTACAGTCCTAAGGACGAAGGCAGAAGGATCCATGGCATCTTGCCAACATAAACTGCTACACATCAAGCATATTTTAATATATGGCCTTCAAAGGAGAGCCAGTAGGAAGAGGTGATAACTATATGGAAGGATTAATGGAGAGAGAAGTGATACTCAAGAACACAGCATATGATTATCAGGTCTTTAACTGGAGAGAGAGCTTGAATTTGCACAGTTTCTTTGTACTTTCCTGTATCTGAATGACTTCATAGACAGGAAGTGCAGTGCTAGAGCTACAGAATATCCTGAGTTACATGAAGCACTGATTACATTCGTAGTACAATAAACGCCAAATGGAAAAGAAAGGTCATCAGAATGTATAGAAGCTGAAGACAAGATTTACAACCAATGCAATTTACAACCAATGCAATTTTAACTCATACAATAAAACAAAGAAAAAAAGAACTGCATACGTTGCATCAGAAGAAAGATAGTTGTTACCATGTAGTATATTAACAAAATAGCTTTTCTTCAGCTCAGATTAATAATCTGTCACCTACATACATAGCACCAAGTGAAACCATGGCTCAACTATTAACTTTGCTCCTTTCCTCATATATTACATGGCTGATCCACTTTTGAAAAAAACTATGAAAGTACATTTACATGCACATCCTCTTCTCTATTAAAAACACAAAGCTTGCAAAACTATTCCAGAGACAGGGGGGAAAGTGTTGCAGATAAGGTAGGTACACAGACAAGAGTTCTGACTCCTGTGCTCTGAAGATGCCGGTCACAGAGACTGGCGAAACGTTAGGAAGAAAAACCTCCAGAACACGGCCAAACAGCCCGAAAAACCTACAACAACCATTGGATCCCGGCCGTGAAAGCCTTTGAGAATACAAAGTAGGTACTAGCTGATCAGTGACATCAATTGACGAAATATCCCACTGAAACAAAAACAGTTTGAGAAAAATACACAATTAAGGTTTCTTGCAGAGCTTGCCCAAAAGAGAGAGAGAAAAAACCAAAGAATACAGACTAGTATTCTTCCAAACCACTTCTATTATTCTGCATATGACACACCAATCACATTCAAGACAAGGTCATGCTGTAATCTGGATGGCTGTTCCCTCAAACAAATGTACCTCTTCCAAACAAACCTCTGCTTCAACATGCCAATGATTCATTACTCATGTCACAAGAAAAAAAAATAAAGAATCCCGTTTTAATCATATACCGATTTCAAACTAAGACATGGAGTTTCTCCAGATTTCTGTTGCAAGACTGATGAAAATCCAGGCCAAAAAGACAGATAATTCTCTTAACACTTCACAGAATGCCATCTAAACGTTTCTCACATTTTTAAGGAAGAGTTTTGCAAGACAGGAAAAATAAAATGGCTCCCTTGGTGAACAAGAAGCAGAGTCCCACCTGTTTAGGAAAATATGTACTGTGGGCTAAGTTCAATTACAGGGAGGGGAGATGTTGCAGAATCCCCATATTTAGAGAGAGAGAGAGGTGAATTTTGAATTTTAGGGGTATTAAAAGCATGGAGCTGTTTAGAGAGAACAGTGAAAGCATAGATAAAGAGTGAAGGACAATGGTAGAGGTGGATCTTAGGAATTCTTTTGTTCAGTGGGAGCTCCAGCATGCTCTATTTATAGAAACTATCTCCTTTAGAGGGAAAACAGTGATTTATCTTCCTTCCGATGAGCACAAAATAGTACTCTGTGCTGCAAGACCTCATTTCTTGGAAACAGCAAGGGATGAATTTAATGTCTTGATCTTAACAGGCTAACGGTTTACCCTCTATGGTAGTCTGAAAAAAAACTTCACTTTTGAATATTAAGAATGAAAGACCTGGCTTTTAGAAAAGGCTGAATAAAGGCACACAGTAACCCCAGGCACTCAGCTCAGCCACAGGTTCTGATATGCATCCTATATTCTACTTGAGAAACATTTGTATGATCCAATGAGTACAATTTTGTGCCTTATTCAAAGAGGAACCATTTATGATCATATGAAAAACAATACAGAAACATAACATATCTGTCCACCATATTATCCATTATAATTGTTATGCTTTATCAACATTCTGAACAGAAAATGTCACCTGCAGCTACAACTCTCCTAATTTTTATGTATTTTGGTGGTGGACAAAGTTGCTGACCCTTCAGTAGTCTTCTCTAGTACATCTCTAGTACTCTAAATTAAAAATATTTTTTTAACTTCTTGCATGGATTTGGAATTTTGCCATCCATTTCATACTGCATTATCTTTTAATCTGAATTGGTTTCAAGTGACCAGAGAAAACCAGTATTTACTGTCTATTTTCAGTGTAGAATCAGAAATCATCAAAATCTTAGAAACCTGAAAAAACAAAGATTGAGACAGTTCAATGTTTTTTATAAAACAATTATTCTCAAAGATTTGCAGTTGCTTCAGTTTCCTTGTACTTCATAGCCACAAAATTCTAGTGCAGATTAGATGCTCATCAACGTCACTGGGCATCTCTTCCAGTCTTCTATTTTCTTTAATCTACACCATGAGCTATTAGAGCAATGCACTATTTTATTCCACAACTGTTTAATGATAGTGGTTTAATGAATTCTTCATATATTTCAAAGATAACTATACAATCCATGAACACAAGAAGTTGCTTTTTCCCACTCAGCTATATATAGATGCCTAGTTTACATGTAGCTGGCATGATAGCTCAGTGGTTTAGGTACCTGGCTGTAGAGCCAGAGGATGAGAGTTCAATTCCCCACTGTGCCTCCTGTGAGTGGAGCCAGCTTGTGGGGCCTTGGGTAAGCTATGCAGTCCCAGGGTGACCCCCAGAAGAGAGGAATGGTAAACCACTTGTAATTATTATCTACCTGGAAAACTCTGAAAAGGGTCACCATAAATCAGAATTTACTGGACAGCACATGATTATTATTACAATTAGTTTACATGTACTCTAAGATGATATCCTAAGACAACTTAACTTACTACTCCTAAATTGTCTAGAACTAGCTAGATGTTCAAAGGAGTTAACAAAAAAACTAGCAATCATACTGTTTTCTTCCATGATATGACAAAGGAGAGACCTTATCCATATCTAACAGAGATTTTGAGAATCAGAGGGCCAAACTAGATAAGAGTAGCTTAGCCACAATCATATGGAAAGAGGGGAATGAAGATCTGATTGTTAAAAGCACAAAAGGAATGTGTGGATGATCCAGACTCCTCCCCTTACCCTTTCTTTTTGAGTATTCTCCACTTCCAAGTGCTGCTCTGTCTAAAAGAGTACTTAGTGAACAGTGCTGTGGGAAGACAAACCACTATAGGGCAGAAAATTCAGATCTCTTCACTAACTTACCCTTATTTTTCAAACACATGGAAGCACTGCTGTCACAATCTAGTTTAGCCTAATCCTTTATCTGTTGAGTGTATAGCATGATCCTCTTGCACTGTTTTATTTGTTGTTGGCAATAATAACAAAATGCCTCCATAGTTACTGCATTCCATCTTTTTCATTCACACAGCTTGAAAAATAGAATAGATTAACAACTCAGTCCAGTCATTTGGCATCAGCTCTTCCTTCCAGGTATCAACTAACTCTGCAGGTGTTTCTGGTAACTCTGTTCTGCTATATTCAAGTATGCTTGATACCAATAAATTTTTGTTGTAAAAATAATGTATTTAAAGCATAAGGAAAAATATTACAATTTAAACAGAGCTCGCCATTGGTTTATTAGTATCAGAGAAAAAGGGTTTTTATGGTTAGGAATCTTAAAAATACTATATTTACAGTATATAGCTATCAACAGCAGAAGTAATTACAGTAGAATAAGAAAAACATGGACTCAATGGGGGGTGTCAAAGAAATAACAAATACTTCAAAAATATAAAACAGCAATGTTACACCATAAGTAGACCATTTTGAGCACAGATTGCTTTTCATGAATGAAAGAAGGGCTGACAGGAACAGCCAACACATGTACTTATATCACTTGATTACTTGAGGGACATGGAAGGAGCCTTCCAGAAGAATGTGAACACATTCAGGCATCCATTGGGCAAAAATACCACCTGCCAGCTGACCTTTTCACTCTAGAAGTACTAGCTTGAAGTTACTAATTGTCAAACACCTTGTCAGGGTCAAAATTAACAAATATCTGTATTAACACAGACAACCTCTCAACATCTAAAGAAGAGCCACTATATTAGTTCTGCCAGACACATTATTGTGATGTGCTTTGTATTCAATAAGTACATAGAAATAGTGATCAGCAATGGTCCAAAATATCCAACATGAGAACTGCAGCTGGGAGACCTCCTAGACAGTACAGAAGCAGTATATTAGTCAAACCTGACCTCCATATATTGTCTACTGCTTTCACAGAACAAGATAAACATAGAGATAATAACAGTGGAGCTAATTAATTGCATGATACGTTCTGTTTATATACCATCTAATGCAACCATTTCCTTTAAAACCCTGGACAATTTTCAAAAGCAAAAAATAAAATTTATAATCAGAGCCTTCAATTGCCACAGCAGTGCCTGGGAATACACCTGATGATGGCAACAGAAAAACAATACTAAAATGGGCAGAAATCTCCCAAATAGCCTTTATTTATGGTAACAAACGTCCCCCGTCTTTTAACAGTGTAATACTGTATGGCATTGTAGCTGTAAACTGGACTTGATATTTGCAAGTTAACTTATAGCCCAACAGTATGTGAAGTCAGTCTGCATCCTAATTCCAAACACATAGCATTGGCCCACAATGTACCAATTCACAGTGGCAATGTGACCATGAACAGTATCATTTGCAGGAGATACAGTGTTTAAAAAGCTGATTGGCAGAACTTCCTTACAACATTAGCTGGAATATATCAAATATCTATCAGGCCAAAGAGGCCTATGGCCAGTTCTTTGAGATAGTCAGAAGGTTGTTCCAACTGTCCATACTGTGAGGAAGCAGAACCAACTAGCTACAAGGCTTAACATGAGAAATAGTCATCCAAAAGAATAATTACTGCTCACTGTGAACAAAGACCCTTAAGAAACCATTTTGGCTGAGCAGCAATTAAGTTCCTTAGTTTCAGAAACTAAAAGAGATAATCGGACAAAACTCAAGGAAGAAATAAACAAGTCAAGAAACAATCAGAAGGCCTTGAGATTATTAAAGCACCTTAACAACAACCCAACTAAAGTCCCTAACTCATGCAAACATTTCAGCAAATCAAACAACACTAGTCATCAGATAGCTTATCAGCTCCTCATTAATGGCAGATCTGAGCATTGCTGTAGGAAATCAGAACTAAAACTTGAAAGAAACAAACAGCTGGAGATGAATGATCTTACAAGACCATTCAGCTTAAGAGAACTGGAAAAGGTTATTTGTAGCACCAAAATGGCAAGGCAGTGGGCCTGGGTGATACCCTTGTAGAACAAACAAAACATTTTGGGAGAGTAACAAAAAAGTGGCTCCTTAATTTCTTCAACAATTTTTTTTTACTTTCTCAGGGGAAAATCATGAGTCATTGATATTTTAAAATCTAGTAAAGAATCCACAGACCCCCCCCCAAAAAAAACTCAGACCAATCTCACTATTTTTTCACCTTTTAAAAGGTGGACAAGAACTACACATTGCAGATAACCTTCAGCAAGCTTTTTATTGCAAGTTATCTGCAAACCAGAGTGAAATCACTACTATCACACATCCTGTTTTAATGTAGTGAAAACAAAGCTGCTGTCTGCCCCTCTTCCATCTAGCAAGAACAACACTAGTCAGCCAGGGCTGGCGTAGCCTCTCAGCACTAGAGACCCTGTTCTTCCTTGGAGAGGTCAGCTTCTATGACGCCATTTTCGATGCATGTGGAGAAGGCAAGTGCTCTGCTTCCCTCCCTTCCCACGACTCCCATTGCTGTTGCCATTGCCATCATCCAGCTGCCCCTCAGACAACCAAGCCCTGCAACTTGCCCAGCCTGAAGCCCTACTGCACTTTAAAATGGTGCCCAAGGTATGGTATTTTAAAGTGCAGTAAAGCTTACATCATGTGAAACAATGAAAGTCACTTTGCATTCAAACTAATTTCTACCATCCATGTAGTTCTGGCCCTGGAAATAATGATTCTTAACTGTCTTACAGAAGTAGTAGAACCACTTATCATCATGCAGCAAGCTGGCATTAGACCTGGAAAGAACTGCATAGCATAAATCCTGCATTTAACACAACATATTGAGGACAGCTTTGAAAATAAGAAGATCATGGGGATAGCCTTTGTTGACCTCTTTACCACCAATCACACTGTTCATCATCAGTACTACTTAAAAAAATGTATAATGTAACCAAAGAATATAAACTAACCAAAGTAACAACCCTTTTGCAAAATTTTGTTGTTAACTTTCAAAGACAGCACAGTCAATGGAAAACTCCAAAGAATGATCTATTCCAGGGCACTGTACTGGCTCTAAAATCAACACCAATGACCAAGCACTTCCTCAAGATACCAAAAGTTTTCTTTATGTTGAAGATCTCACATGACCTGCTCGGTTGGACAGCTTTTAGATGGTAGAACATCTTTTAACAGATGCACTGGTACATATTTTGATAGAAATCAACTTAAATTCAAACCTACTAAAACTCAAATGTGTGCCCTTCATCTAAGAAATTAGCAAGCACTTCATAAACCTGGAAAGGTGTTCAACTAGATAATTGTTTGCCAGCAAATATCTAGGTGTTACTTAGGTTTGTATGCCGACCTATAAGAAACTGTGCCAAAATACAAAAGAGCTCCACAAGGAACAATATCCTTCAAAAGCTATCAGGAACCAGTTGTGGCACACAAACATTGAGAACTGCAGACTTGGCCCTATACTACTCTGCAAGTGACTATAACAACCCAGTGTTATATAAGCTCTCATCTGTATTGGGTCAGATTACTTTTTCCTGCACTCAGGAACAAATATGCTAATTGAACTGACCTTAAGGTAAGTCTAAAAAAGTAAGTGGTTTACCGTAACACTAGTGGCTCAGTAGATGCACAGTCAAAACATGCTACCAGTCACATTTTAGTCGAAAGTGGACAGTCACAGACATTCAAATTCAAAAGAAACAACACCAACTCAACTTCTAATACCCATTTAGTGGACAGCAGAGCAGGACAGGGATAGCTAAGTATTAGAGATGGGAACAAACCTTGGTTTGGAGGTTTGTGTCAGTTTGTATGCACAGCACCCCAGGTGCCGCACGTTCCCTTTCCCTGCCTCCCTGGCCAATGACCCACTCACCAGTCAGTGCATGCTCCTCTTTGTTTGTTTGATGAGTCCCTGGCAGGAGCATGGGTTTGCCTATTTTGCCTCCTTGTCTGAGTGGGCAATTAGCCAAGGAGGCATGACAGGGAAGCCTGAGCTCCTGCTGGAGACTGGTCGAACAGCCAAAGAGGAGGAGGGGAGGAATGTGTGCCAGCTGGTGAGTGGGGGATCCAGTTGGGGAGGCAGGAGAAGGGAGCCACAGGTGCTGCCTGTATGAACCAGCACGAACCTCTGAACCAGGGTTCCTTCTCATCTCTACTAAGCACCAACATGGATCTCATTCTCTAATGAGTTCCATCCCACAGCATCATGTGACTTCTTAACTCAATTTACAATTACAACTATGTCAGAACCTGATTAGGATTACTGATTCCACCAGGAGTTCCACAAAGATTTACAGACCTCCCAAGCAAAGAGAACAGAGATTCTATGATTTGTATAGCTGACATTATCCCAGTAAAGAGTTAATACCAGAATGAAGCCAGTAATCAATACCAAGCATGTCGACACTCACTTGGGTACCTTATTTAAGGATTTGCCATTGTTGCAATAATTCCAAGCAACTGCAGAATTTTGTAATCATGTACAAGTTCTATTTATTTACATCATATCTAGTTTCCATATGAAAAACATAACATCCAAAAAAGTATTACAAACATGTAACTTTTGAGAAGTCACAGGCATGTGTGAGGGTTCGACTTTAGGCTCCTTTCTCTGTTCAAAGAAATCAGGAGATTTTTGCTGTTTTGAAACAGGTGTGATATTTATTGGTGTATTCAACAAATAACCAGTGTCAACGAAATGGTTCCAACGTTTTTCTCCCTCGGACAACGGGTCGGGAAGGGTTTCCATTCGTCGTCCAGGAACGGGTTCCTTTCACCAGAGTTCCACGGACCCGGCCAATCCGCCGAGAAGTTCGGGTTCACAGTCCGTCCCGCTTCACCTTCCAGCAGGGGCACGGTGTCGTCGTCCCGGCCATCAACCACACGGGACATCCTTCGGGTGTAAGGGTCTTCCAGGGTCCTCCCTGTACTCCTTCCTCCTCATTTCGTTCACCCTCCATTCCAGCCTCTCCCTTCTCTCTCTCTCTGCTCTCTCCTTCTCTTCTCTCAACTTTCTCCTCCACTCCCTGGCCTCTGCCTCTCCCCAATAAGATGGTCGTGGTGGGATCCCCCTTCTTTTCCTATAGTCAGCCTCCTCCTTAGGCACTCTCAGCCTTTCCCACGCTCCGGTCCATGGATCCTCTATCCAGACCCACTCCCAACCTGGCGGTAACTGGTCTCCCCTCCTCTTTATATCAGCTGTCCCCGCCTCTATCTCCACCCTCTTCTTCCGTTCCATTCCCGCCGTTTTTCCCTGAGTCCCTTCGACGGTTAGCTTTTGTATTCCTCCTTCTATCTCCTCTGTTTCAGTCCCTCGCTGCTCTGTTCTTTTGGGGGATGAGGCAGGCTGGGTTTGCACTTCCTTCTCTGCTGTATGGAGGAGGGACGGCAGTCCGGCGAGAGGGATACCACTCTCGCCTCCTGTCTCACAGCATGTTGCTTTATCTTGCAAAATCATCCTTATAGCTACAAACAAAGCTGTAGGTACAAATACTTAAAAATAAGAAAAATTAACTTAAGTTATACTTGAATATAAAACATAGAAGTGTTGAAATACAGACTCTTTTAAGAATAAAATGAACAATAAGGGCTTATAGCCTAATAAGACAAAAAAAATACATCTTTAGAATACTTAAAGTTCTTAAGAATAAAATTATAAAAGCAAAAACTCATAACTTTCAGTGAAAGTCATTAGAAAGTATTTAAACTTTAAAAGTAAAAACATACAAAGTAAAAAGCATTATTTAGCTCTAAGCATGTAGTTGACACCCTAAAAAGAGAAAAGCTCACCCAGCCTTTTCAGCCAAAGTCTAAGGAGGAAACTTCATAATCTGATGCAGTGTAATCTCTTTGCTGCGTCCAGTCTGTATGCTAGGTATGAGTCCCATTCTCTGTCACACTCCACGAGAATAAAGCTTGTCTTATTTTCACTCCCTTCAGATAGAATGTTCCTCCCTTTTATAGCCCTGCATGTGTGCTCTCTATTTATACTCCTGTAAAACGCCATTTATCAAAACAAACTTTGTCAAAGTTTATGCTTTTCAACCAATAGGAAACCTACATGTTTACGGTTGGGAAGCCTCTCTTCCCAGACCAAATGAAGCAAAGCTCCTGGCATCGCCAAGGCTTGGCCTGTCAAGCTCCTTGAGAGTCCAGTGCCTTGCCTTCAAGGTCAGAATAAAATTCCCCCTCCCATGGCTAGACTGACATAATACACTGACAATACAATACATTGGGGACAATACAATACATTTACATATTTAATTCATTAATACTACAGAATATTATATGATTTTATACTCTATTCAAAACTCATTTACTATTAATCATGAGGTGAAAGCCTTATAAAACAAACAGCACATTTGTTTTTCTTCTCTATGTGCTTATTATTAAACAAACTGCTTAAAACAACATTCATCTTTTCCCCCTTTTGCACTATTTTGTAAACACTTCTATTTCACAATACATGGTTATTCTCATTTGTTTAACACAGGTTTCCACATCTATTTTGTGGTAGTTCTTGGTTAATTAATATTTTAGGTAAACACAACACAAGCTGCAATTCAAAATACAATTCAATTTTTTTTCTGTTGTTCACATAAGCATTTTGTTGTTTACTTTTTTCATCATGAAAATTGGCATGAAGCTCAATGAGCTACTACTTCCTTGTTATCTTACCAATTACTTGTTGTACCAAAACAATTTGCTGTATTTTGGTTTTATAATATAAGCTTTCTTCACAGAGTACTTTCCAATTGTACGTTCGCTTTTAATGCACCTCTCTGAGGCATTTTAAAAAAGAAATTTATTTTTAGGGTAACACCTCTGCACCCCATAAATTCAATTTTTTTAACTCTCTTCCCCCCTTGGCAGTTTCACATGAAAATAATGTTATCCTTAGATTTCTGTTGATAAAAAGGTCATCAACTGGTTTCAGTTGCTGAAGTTGAAGTGGTTAGCTGTCATCTGTCTGTGAAGACTTGAAGCTTTCTAGCTTCTTTTGCTCTGTGCAATCATCTGAGTAGATCTGCTTTGCTCTGCTTTGAAGATCTGTCTTATTGTTGAAGATCTGGATCTCCTGATTGTAGCTCTATCCTGAAAAGGAATAGAGAGAGAAAAACAAAACCAAAAATAAAACCGCTTCTCATTTTGTCAGTAGACAAAAGGAAAGTGTGTGTCATGCTCAGGCTTATTTAAATTAAAAAATTGTACTAGCTTGGGTGAGACTTGCAAAAATAAAAAATAAAAACATTTTTAAAAATTGCTGTGCCATAGGATATTTGAACAGAAAAGCTTGTATTGCTCTCTTTATCTCCTATATACAGTGCTCTATCTTCCCATTAGACCATAAATGAAACAGGATTGAAAGAGTGTGTCTGATTCTCCACCGTGCAGTAAAGGCATGATGACTCATTAACTGATACAGTAGTACGAGAAGACTTGTTTGAGCTCAACTTGCTTCTGCAATTATCCTTATTTTTTGGGGGGGGAACAGTCATACATCTTGTAGTAGCATAAATGGCTACCAACAAATATTGTAATCCATGTGAGTTGACATAAGTGTCCTTAAACCTTTAAGTGGTTAAGAGCCCAGTTGCAATGTAGAAAAATTGCTCAGTTTCCTTACTGAATCATGTAACATGTTGATTGAAGCTTTCAAATATTTCAGTCATTACTCAGTTACTCAGTCCTTTTTATCTCCTTAGAAAATATTGATACCCAGGCATCCTTTTTCTTTTTCTCAAAAAGAAGGAAATTTTTTACAGACTCCATGTCTGAATTAAAGTTGAGCACTTTAGGTCTATCTGCTTATTTGCTGTAATACAGTTCTGTGCATATGAACTTGCTCTTCACCACCATTTCACAATGTCAATGTCTATTTCACTTTGTATGTAGCTGCTGTGATGAGACGTTCTTCTCTCTGAACTTTCTTCATTCTTTTTATAACAATATCCCCCCCTTCACAGGTGAGATACACATAAAGTCTCTTCCTTCTTTTAGAGGGCATAAACAATTCCTTACATGCCATCAGGACAGGAATTACAGTTCTCTTCAGTGGCAAGTTCATAGCTTACTTTGTTTTCCCAGAATTTTCTTTATCTGGTTAATTACATAAGCAGACCTTCACCTTTTTGATGTGCGCATATTTTCTAATTTCTGTGGGAGTTAACACGTGGAATATGAGGTTAATCTTATTTCTGAGTTGATCAGGCTCAGAAAAATATTTTTAGTCCAGAAACTAGACATATCAGTTTTCTGGATCTCTTAGCTAATCTTAGTTTTATATGATCATCTGAGCCTCCTGGCTGGCTCGCCACAATGTCAGAACCTGATTAGGATATCTGACTCTCCCAGGAGTCCCACAAAGATTTACAGACCTCCCAGGCAAAGAGAACAGATTCTATGATTCTTCATAGCTGACATTATCTCAGTTAAGGTTTAATACCAGAATGAAACCAATAATCAGTACTAAGTGTCGCCACACTCATCTGGTTAACTTATTTAAGGATTTTCCATTGTTGCAATAATTCCAGGCAACTCCAGAACTTGATAATCATGTACAAGTTCTATTTATTTAAATTAATTAAATACTTACAGTTAGGCCAACATTTAAACAATAAATATTTAAATAACAGCAGTACATGAAAACCAACATTAAAGAAACCAATATTAAAGTACATAAGCACTTATTCTCTAAATTAAAAGCTGATTAAATCTTTCACAAAAGCATTAAATTAAATTAAATTAAAATCCTTGAGTAAATAAATGTTTTTACCTACCATCCCAACCTCCTAGGGCTAGGCGCTACACACAGGAGCTTTGTTGGAGGAAAAGATTTCTTCAGATGCACTCTGCTAAAACTTAACCAAATGTTAATTAACCTACACCATGTTTACTTTGTCTACACTAGGACAACAGTATCTGCAGGAGATCGGTTCCAAGCACCCCTCCGCAGATGCTGAGAAACACAAAAGTATGCAATGCTATACATTGCACGGTCTCTGGCTCCCTCTAATGGCCAGTACTGGTAAATACACTCTGAAAATATGTATAAATACATATTTTGGGGGGGAGGTATTTACCATTTTCAGGCAGTGGATAAGTGAATCAGTGGATACTGATCCCATGAACAGCAGGATGCTACTGTACTAGGTAGCTAGAAACACCATGTCACATAAATAGTAGTCTTGGGGAACTATCTTGCTACTTTCTTCTCTGCCATATAACACATCTTGTTATGTGAAAAGGAACACTGAAGCAAAGAGGACAGCTGAGAGGCCTTTCAGTGTACTATCAAGCTTGCGAGCAAGTCTGTATGTACAGGTTCCCAGTAAGAACTAATTATAAGTAATGTTTCTGACAATGGCATTATGCCAAGCTGAACTTCAAGTTTCAAATGATAGAAGGCTAGACAGTGTTTACATAGGAAGGAATCACATTAACCACACCACAGTTCCTAGAAACAGATGTTCATAGAGCAGCATGTTCTTACACGACTGTAACTGTGAACTAGCAAATAATACTAAACTGCTATAGCAATTGATGAGATAAAAAGACATAGAAATGTTATTTTTCACAAAAGGATCAAGACATACATTTACTTAAAACCGTGCGACCCACAATGAAAAACTGAAAAGATCAACTAATGGATACAATAAATGAGAATTATGAGTTCATGTCAACTGTTCTAAGTAGTACAGGAGCTTCTGGGAGGATACAGGCCGCCAAGAAAATCCACTTTGGCATTGCAGAGATTGTGATCCCAGTGGTACAGTGGACACTTTATTTCTGGACTAATGAGAATGTTAAGCACTTGCATGTTCCTCCTTTTGAGCCTCTACTGATCATGCCCAGACTGAGCTCCCTTTTAAAGATGAGCAGAAAGAAGAGAACAAGAAGATCAAAGGAGAAGGGGTTACTTTTCCAGACAATTAGTCAGAACATGTTCTTTGCTTTTTACCATTTGTGTGATGGTCCCAAAAGAGACAGTAGCATCATTTATAGACTGAGCCTGTTGAGGAGATAAGAGTGGTGGAAAAACAGTCTGTTAGCAAAGTGAATAGACTTGCCAAGGCATAAGTCTGAGTGTGTGTTTAAATTTTAGACTCTGCATTTCAGCATAAGTTGGAGGAGAAGATAACTCTGAAGAAAAGGGTTTTTTTTTTAAGTAAGATGTTGTTTGGGCAACATAGAAAGGCCATTTTAAAGAAACATACCCATACAAATACAGGAAACAGGTGATACCTTAAATCGACCATTAATAATATATATAAAAAATAAAACAGAAAACAAAAAAACCGGACTTCCGGCTTGACGCTGCGACGAGACAGCAGGAGGAGGACGGGGCTCTGTCTCCTGGGCTGAGTTCCGACCTGTTTGGGACCCCCCAGGGGGTTAAAACCACCCCGAAGAGGCTGTGAAATGGGGGAGAAGCCAGTTGATCACAGGGGAACTGCAGTTACCCACGTTTGATCCAGGAAACTCCCCAATCGACCAGCGGGCGGAAACAAGCAGCTGAACTAGCTTGCTTGCAAGTCGTCGGCAGCAGGGTATGAAGAAGCGATAAAGCAGCCTAATTAACATTGTGCTACAAACGGGTGAGAAACATCTTTAAAAACTGTATCTATTTACTATCCCTGGACAAGACAACTTCTACGGCAGAAATAGCATCTCATAGCTCTCCATCATCGTTGATTGAGCTGCGGAGAAGCTGGGGAGAGGAAGAGAGAGAGGGAGACACAAGGAAAATAAATTGGGCATTAATTAGACACTTAATTATACTTAAAGGAAGGAAGTTCAATATTAAAACTTAAGAATTTTTTTTCCCTGAAAACACTACAGGAAGGTGGCCCTCAATGTTGGAAAGCAGGTATATACCTAACTTCTGGAATTGCAAAGGGGCATATCTTATATATTAAAAAAGAGACTTAAACTGAAATAAGGGAGCACTAATCAGGGCAAAGGCATAATATGGTGTTGGTGTTGTTTTAAGGTAAATTGAAGCTAGATATAAGGTTGAGGTAAACAAATAGTACATAATGAACATGCATTAGATATGATATTGTTATAGACAGGATAGAAAATGTGGAGATAGAAATGGCTAAACAACTATACAAAGAAAATCTGTGTAAGATGCTCTAGATAATATCTATTACATGTTAAGAACTTAGTTATCATTGGTATAAATTACAAAGTTTGTCGGTTAAATTACCTCAAATTATATAGATTTGGAACTGGAATGACTTTTATTAAGTATGTTATTAGAGGATTTTGAAAATATTGTATACTATGAGAGTAATATTATGATAATAGCCAATATTGTACTAAAATGCATACATGAACGGTTTGAATGAGTGGAAGATGTGTGGAATTTGGGGGGACAATTGGGAAGACACCAAGACGCAAAAACCAAATAATTGTAAGCAACCCATGTAACACAATGTTTGATAAGCATGAACCGAATGTAGATAGATTGAAAAACCAATAAAATGTATTTTAAAAAAAACAAAAAACAAACAGCAAGTTTTTGATGATAAAACATCTTCTCCAAGGCTGTGCATCAAGTTCTTGTGGGTCATTCCAACTTATATATTGTTATTAATGTCCCAGATTCACATGGCTGATGATGTTGAAGCCAGGTTTGCTTCTTAGAAGGAGAGAGCTGCAGTATGCAAGTTGTTTTCAGCTATCAGTTTGGAATTTATGGACCGTCTCTTAACACAGAGGACAGCAAGGCAATCTGCCCCCCCTCCCCCTTCTCTGCCTTTTTGAGACTCAAAGAATTGCTTTTTGGCTAGGGGAGGGAAGAATGGCCAAGAACATGATCTGCCTCTAACAGAGTTGAGATTAAGAATTTAGCCACTGTGACGAAATGCCTAAAGGTGACGTCATTCCTGCCTGTCAGTCACAGGAGCTCTAGAGGGAGGAGCCAAGGATAGAGCAGGAGGGGCAGAACCAAGGGGACAGTTAGGCAGTTGGAGGGTTGGAGCTTAGTGAGGAGAAGAGTTAGAGTAATCTGAATGGAGAGTTAGGAAAGTGAATTAAGAGCAAAGCTATTAGATTGAACAAGCAGGAATGAGAACACCTAGAATAAGATAGATACTGAGTGATTGAAATTATATAATAAGCCTGAATATATGTCCCATCCTATCCAAACCTAATCAAACCCCTGATACAGTGATTACGTGATTTACTTTGTGATTTGATGAATAATAAAAGATTATCTGTTATTCCAACCAACTGATTCTGAAGTTCAATAAGCCTTGCATATGGCAGCACATGTGTCTAACACACATAGGTGGTATTAAGTAAATAATACCTGGTGGCAGCGAGAGAAATCAAGAGGGAGAGAACCGTTGTGAGGGCCACAACAAACAGAGCCACAAGGGCGATCTCCACAAGTGGTGGCATCGGTGGGATACGAAGTGAATCCCCACAAGAGGTGGGATTCGGAGTGAATTCCACAAGTGAAGGGATTCAAGTAGAAATCCAGTGAGCCAAAAGAAATCATAGTCCAGCAAGAAAAGCCATTGAATTTTCAGAGCTAAGGAGAACTATTAATCAGTCAGAGACATGTGTGAAGGAGTAGTGAACCCTCTGTTTAGGGAATAACTTAGGGACTCCAGGTCACACAACATAGAAAAGACTGAAATAGTAAAGCAAAGCTCTGAGGGAAAATTCAAGGAGGTTTCAAATTACCTCACGTGTGAAGTGAAGTCCAGGCTAGCTTGGGACCCAAGCTCTAAGTGAGCACTGAAGGGACAAGTGGAGGCCGAGGGGACAGAGAACTGAGGTGATTGAACAGTAAAGGCTGACACCATTTCTAAAGGCGTATATTTCTGTTTATTCTCTGTGGCCAAGAGCAAAAAGAGACTTTGTATCAGGCCAAGGGACTGGCTGAGGGCCAGAGGAGAAAACAGTGTAACCAAAAACTCCGTAGCTGCCAGCGGAAGGCTAATAGAAACAGTATCACTCTCTCTAACTCAAGAAAGGAAAAAAGCCATTTGAATTGGGGCTTGTCTTTAGGGATTACTAGAATAAGTTTAGTGATCCAAACAAATCACTAATAAAAATGCCTACCAAGAAAGGAAAGGTGGCAAAAGAAGCATCATCAAATCCACAAGATTTACCTTGCGGGGAGGGAATCTTAGAGCAGGAGGATGATGGAATTGTAATTCAGGAGGGTAATACCTCAAGGGAGGAAACTGCCTCAAGGGGCGAGGTAGCCTCAGGGGAGGAAACCGCCTCAAGGGAAGAAGTAGTTGTCTCAAGGGGAGAATCTACCTCACTAGAGTATCAAAAATGGAAATTTGAAAAGGAGCAAGCATTTAAATTAAAAGAGCTAGAATTTAAAAGGGAGGCGGATAAAGAAAAAGCTACAGCCCGAGAAAGAGAAAGAGAGACTGCCTTAAGGGCTGAGGCAGAAAAAACTAGGGCGGAGACTGCAGCCCAAGAGATTGCTCTGAGGGAAAAAGAAATAAATATAAATTTTCAGTTGGAAATGAGGCAAATGGAGCTAGCAGAAGCCCAAGCTAATAATAATAATAACACCAACATAAATTCTGAGGGGGGACACTTATCGAAAGCAGACCTTAAGAGGTTCCCTATGTATAGGAAGGGCGATAACCCAGAGTCCTTCATGATCCTGTTCGAACGCGCGTGCTGGGACTTCGGCGCGGAGGGGCCAGAACGCATGGTAGTGATGAGGTCTCAGATTAGCGGCGAAATGGCCAAAATCTATGCCCAGATGCCAGTAGAGGTAGCTAGGGACTACCAAGAATACAAAAAGATGGTCTTCCTACGCTTTGGAATCAATGCAGAAAATCTAAGACGAAAATTTAGGGCATTGATCAAAAAGCCAGATGAATCCTACTCCCAACTGGGAGCAAATATGAATAGCTATCTTGATAAATGGCTGGAGCAGGCAGAAGTTAAGACCCTAGAGGAAATGAAAAATATAATAGGGCTTGAACAATTCTTCTCAGTTCTACCTGGGGAACTGAGGTATCTGGTGACAGATAAAAAGCCGAGAAATATTAAGGAAGCCAGTGAAATGGCGGACCATATAACAAATATAAGAAATCCAAAATATTCTGAGGTAAAAGTTGGAGGAAAAACCTGGGAGGATAGAAAAAAGGAACCCAGAGAGTACCTCAGGAACCAACAGGCAGTTGGAAGCCATTTTAAGGGCAAAACCTCAGAGCAGAACCAGCAGAAATACAGGAATTGGGAAGGAAAGGGAGATAAATTCCCAAGTTTGGAATCAAAAACCCCTAGAACCTGTTATGGATGTGGAGGAAGAGACCACTTTATAGCACAATGCGCTAAAATCAGAAATAGTGAGCAACAAAAGGGGAATTTGCCTAAGAAAGTATACTGCATACAACAAAATGAGGCACCCACAGGGACAGCTGTTGGGGAGGGCTCCATAGCAACACCAGTTACTGCTAGAGCAGAGGGCCCAGAGCAGCAAGAATCACAACTCCCAGTGGCTAAAATTCTCCAGTGTTATTTGGTGGAAAATGACCAGGAACAGCTTGTTAGATGTTCTGGCGATAATATCTTTATAAATAAAATTAAATATTTGGCGCTAAAGGACTCATGCTCACAGGTGACAGTATGCCACCCAGAAATAATCCCACAAGAGTATATAATACCAGGTGAAAATCTGAAGGTTAAAGGGATAGGAGAAGAAACAATTTCACTACCAGTGGCAAGGATACCAGTGAAGTATCAAGAGTGGACAGGCTGGTGGAGGGTAGGAATTTCAAATCAACTTCCTACGCCTTGCTTAATTGTGCTAGACTTAACTGAACACGTTAAGAGGGTTTTAATAAATACCCGGTCCCAAAAAGAAATCAAAGAAACAACCTTAACCTCTGAGGAAAAAGGGGAGCTCCTCACTAACACCAATGAGAATGGAACAGATAAGGTAGCTGAATTAATAGTCATGAGAAACCCACAAGAGAGTACCTTTAAAAGGGAACAAAAAGCAGATCCTACCCTGGAGTTATGCTTTAAAATGGTCAGCGAGAGGCCAGTAAGCCCTGAGAACCCTGAGAGGTACATGATAGAAAAAGACTTGTTGTACAGGGAAACATTGACAAATCCCAAAAGAGGAGGTGAGAGGAAACCCCAGGAAAGCACCGGGTTCAGCCCCTTTGAACTGCTGTTCGGGCGGAAGGTGCGGGGACCCCTAGATCTACTCCGCCAAAATTGGGAGGAACTAGAGGGGGAGCAAGACCCAGAAACAGTAATTACGTACATAGAAAACTTAATGAATACCCTGCAAAAATCTCTGGAGATAGCAGCAGAGAATTTGCAAGGCCAGCAGCAAAAACAAAAAGTATGGTACGACAGAAAGGCCAGAGAGAGAGCATTCAACCCTGGAGATGAGGTTCTGATGCTAAGACCCATCAAAGGGAATAAGTTACAGCTAAACTGGGCGGGCCCTTACAGAATAACCTCCAAAATGAGTGAAACAAATTATATAATCCAGGAGGAGGGAGAAACTGGGCGAAGGGTGGTTCACGTAAATATGATAAAACCATACTACAGGAGGGAAAACATTGTCTTATTCGCCATGAGGGAAGCAGACAACGAAAAACATGAATTGCCTTATTGGGAAGGGAGAGGTGAACCCAAATATAACCCTGAAGAAGTCCAAATCAGTCCCTTACTGTCCCAAGAGAGACAGGAAGAAGCGAAAGCCCTGCTAGGGAGATACATGCAGGTATTCTCCAACAAACCAGGGATAGCAAAGGGGGTAGTGCATAAAATTGACACCGGAGAAGCACTCCCACAAGCTGTAACACCATATCGAGTCACAGGTCCATATGTGGCCAAAGTTTGTCATGAACTGGACGAAATGCTAAAAGAGAAAATCATAGTCCCATCATCCAGCCCGTGGGCAGCCCCGATAGTATTAGTGGACAAACCGGATGGCAGCATCCGCTTTTGCGTGGATTATAGAAAACTAAATCACGTGACAAAATCAGATGCTTACCCAATGCCACGGTTAGATGATTTAATTGAAACGATAGGAGGATGTCAGTTCATAACAAGTTTAGATCTGACCAAAGGTTTCTGGCAAGTGGAGTTAGAGCCCAAAGACCAGGAGAAAACCGCATTTTGCAGCCCTTTCGGACTGTTTGAATTCAGAGTCTTGAGTTTCGGATTGCGAAATGCTCCCGCAACCTTCCAAAGACTCATGGACCACACTTTACAAGGTCTCAGAGAATTCACAGTAGCCTATATTGACGACATAGGAATTTACAGCCAAACGTGGAAAGATCACCTATGCCATGTTGAACTAGTACTGCAAAGACTAAAAGAGACAGGACTAACAGTGAAGGCCAGCAAATGCCAGCTGGGTAGTTCTGAACTAAAATACTTAGGCCATATAGTAGGGGGAGGAAGAATCAAACCTCTGAAATCAAAAATTGAAGTGATTAGTAATTGGCCTAGACCTACGTCCAAGAAAAAAGTCAGATCCTTTTTAGGGCTAGTCGGTTATTACAGGCGCTTTATACCAAAATTTAGCGAAATAGCCGCCCCTATATCAGACCTGACCCACAAAAAGAAAGCAGAATGTATCCAGTGGACGAGCGACTGCGAGGAAGCTTTTGGGAAGCTGAAGGAGGCGTTGATGACCGGTCCTGTGCTGAGAGCCCCTGATTTCCAGCGTGAGTTCACCGTGTCTACTGATGCGTCCAACATCGGGTTGGGAGCCGTGCTGAGCCAGAGGGACCACAACGGAGACCATCATCCAGTGGCATACCTAAGCAAGAAGCTGCAGGCGGGTGAGAAACATCTGTCTACCATAGAGCGCGAATGCTTGGCGATCATATGGTCGCTACGGAAACTTAAACCCTACATATGGGGCAGACATTTTGTCCTTTGTACCGACCATTCCCCACTGCTGTGGCTGAGAACTATAAGGGCGAACAATAGCAAGCTATTGAGGTGGGCCCTACTGCTGCAAGACTTCAACTTCGAGGTACAGAGTGTCAAAGGGACTCAAAACGTAGTAGCTGACGCACTCTCGAGAGTACCAGAAGACTGAGGAACGGAAAAGAAGGAAACTAAGAACTTAAAATGTGATAAAAAGTGATAATATGTTTAGTTATGAAATGTACAAATAAAGATAAGCAATTACAACTGTGATTAAAACTTTCTGCGAAATGAACTAATGGTAAGCAATGATAATACAAATGTTGAAGGAGTTACACAACACTATTTAAGTAAGTATAAATGTGATTTAAAAATGTAAAGTATTATTAATACATGTTGAAAATAACAAAACTGTTTTACGTTGTTCATGGAGCAAACTACTTTAAGTTTTGCTCCCTGAAACAAACTTTTTAAGGGGGAAGGTGTATGACGAAATGCCTAAAGGTGACGTCATTCCTGCCTGTCAGTCACAGGAGCTCTAGAGGGAGGAGCCAAGGATAGAGCAGGAGGGGCGGAACCAAGGGGACAGTTAGGCAGTTGGAGGGTTGGAGCTTAGTGAGGAGAAGAGTTAGAGTAATCTGAATGGAGAGTTAGGAAAGTGAATTAAGAGCAAGGCTATTAGATTGAACAAGCAGGAATGAGAACACCTAGAATAAGATAGATACTGAGTGATTGAAATTATATAATAAGCCTGAATATATGTCCCATCCTATCCAAACCTAATCAAACCCCTGATACAGTGATTACGTGATTTACTTTGTGATTTGATGAATAATAAAAGATTATCTGTTATTCCAACCAACTGATTCTGAAGTTCAATAAGCCTTGCATATGGCAGCACATGTGTCTAACACACATAGGTGGTATTAAGTAAATAATACCTGGTGGCAGCGAGAGAAATCAAGAGGGATGAAATCTGATGCAGTGGAGTGCAGTCCGTTGTGAGGGCCACAACAAACAGAGCCACAAGGGCGATCTCCACAGCCACCAAGAACAAAGAAGCAAACTCTTCTGTTACATCTTAAAAGCTATTTTTTTTTATTTAATATAAGCTTTAATGGATATGACCTTTCTACTCACATAGCATTACATCAGATATGTGGAGTTCTTCCTGAGTAGAAAGGGTAATACCACTATATGCAGTAGGAAAACAGAAAGATTGAACACGAGACAGATTGACTCAGTAAAGGAAATCATGGCCTTTGATTTGCAAAAGCTGAGCAGGGCTGTTAATGATAGAACTTTTGGATGCCGTTATTTCACGGGGTCACAATAACTTGGAAGTGGCCTGACATCACATAACAACATTATGTGTTAGCCACTCAGCTCATTTGTTCAGAAATGGTTGCAGCACCACTCAGTGGTTTAACGACCACTGTTTTAAGCCATTAAGCCATATTCACTGGCTGTAATTTTTGCAATTCTATTCCTTTTGCATCTTCTGCATGCAAACATCTCTTCACAGAGTTCATTTAGAGACTGAAGTCATTCTCTCTTTCTTTCACAGGTATGTGTCCATATGTGGGCTATTGCACTACCTCGTACTTTTCATCAACATACTTCTGTAAATATGATTATCAATGCTAGGACACTAGGATGTCTTCATCATCTCACAATTACTGCTTTGTTTCTTATATGACCATTGTAAAGATAATCATCAATGTTTGTACCATTTGCATTCCTATTCCCTTTCATTCTCCTACTCAAGAAGGTATATAAACATCTGCTTACTCTAGTAACACTCCTTACTCTAGTAATACTCCATGTATCTGATGCAGTGGAGTGCAGTCCACAAATACTTGTGTCAAATAAAATTTCATTTTTTAAGATGCCACAAGACACTGTTACTTCAAACACATAACATCACCAATAAAGCTATGCAAGTACTCCAGCAAAACAAAATACAGATTAAAATGAACACAAAATGTGAAGAGAGGGGGCAAGGGAACTTGTGTTAACATTCATTTTTAAAGTAAACATCACTATCCAATACTTGTCCACGGAACTTGTACAATGACAGCATACACAGCATTGATTACTGCTGTCCAAAAACAAGAACAAACAAACAAACAAAAAACAATTGGTGTGCTGGAGCATAGAAATATATTTTCCCTGAATTGCATTTTTCATATTGGGAAAAAGCCATTTCCTCACAAAAGTGCTCTTTGAGAGAAAGCATGTATTAACTTGCTCAACAATTAATACAAAGTACATTGATCTTTCCAAAAGTTATGGATGCCTGTATTGTATTAGGCATCCTTCAGTCTCGAAAGACTATGGTAACGTGCTCTGTATGGAGGACTTGGAACAGCGTCTAGTGTGGCTGAGAAGGCCAATTCGAGAGTGACAATCCCTTCCACACTGAAGACAAATACAATCTGTCCCCTGTCCAGCTCCCTGATTTTGCTGCTTCCGTGACTGCCTCTTTGCCTCGGTCTGCTGGACAAGGGTCTCTTCAAAATGGGAGAGGCCGTGATGCAACGCCTGCCTCCAGGCTGAACGCTCAGATGTCAGGGTTTCCCATCTGTTGAGGTCCATTCCTAAGGCCTTCAGATCCCGCTTGCAGATGTCCTTGTATCGCAGCTGTGGTCTCCCTCTGGGGCGATTTCCCTGCACTAATTCTCCATACAGGAGATCTTTTGGAATCCGACCATCAGCCATTCTCACGACATGCCCAAGCCAACGTAGACGTCGCTGTTTCAGTAATGTATACATGCTAAAGATTCCAGCTCGTTCTAGGACTACTCTATTTGGAACTTTGTCCTGCCAGGTGATACCAAAAATGCGTCGGAGGCAACGCATATGGAAGGTGTTCAGCTTCCTCTCCTGCTGTGCACAAAGGGTCCAGGACTCACTGCAGTACAGGAGTGTGCTCAGGACGCAGGCTCTATAGACCTGGATATATGGATGCCTATGGGAGTTGATTAACACCTCAGTTCAGTGTTGCCCTAGTGCCGATTCAATAGCGCAATGGGATTTTCTTCCCCTCCCCTCGCCCACCTGCAGCTCTCTACACAATTCAGAAATTGCTTAGAAGTGTTTCCCAGCCCACTAAAGCAAGTTTGAAGGTGAACTGAGGAGGCTGCATGGAGAAGGAGAGTCACCTTCTCTTCATTCTGCTGATTAAGTAGTTCCATCAGCAGAATAATCCCATGGGATCCTCCCCATGCCCTAGATTTCAGAATAAATGATAGGCTTTGCATTATAGGGCAGAAAACTAAAGCAACCAGGGTCAGCCTGTCTTGCAAGTACCACTAGGAAAGAATCTGAAACACTGCAGTCGCAAACATCAGCCATCTTTACTATCCCAAGATGCTAGTTTGATGAGGTCTCTTGTTCATGGCTGCTCATCTCACAATGATCTCTGCTTCATAAACTGATCACATTTTTGGCTTATACAGAAACTATTACTCATTAGGCTCACTTAATTAGTGGGATTTGGTGAGTCAACTGCTCTGTAAATTCCACTGATTCAAATGGGCCTCTACTAGTTGTGACTATTATGCTAAAGCAAGTCACAACTAGAGTAAGGCCATTTGAATCAATGGAACTTACGGAGGAGTTGACTCACCAAATCCCCACTGATTCAGGGGGCATACTCTAATGTGACTTACTGTGCTACGCAAAAGGATTTCCGCTATTGGAACATTTCATTAACCAATTGCTAACGTGTTTAGCATATTGCTGTCTTTCGGCATAACTCCCCAGGGAGCATGTTCTGACCTCTGGCTAGGCATCCTAACTATTCCTAACCAAGGTACAGCAAAACCATAAGACTGTTTCCAATATCTTGTGTAGTGTAGTGTACTGCTACAGCCCCAATGGACATTGAAGATAATTAAGTTCTTTACTGTAAATGATCAATAATATCACTTCTAGTGATGGCCACAGCACACAGCAGCTTTTAACATCTGTAGGTTTATAGAAATGGATCTAAAGAGGTAGCAAGATATTAGTATGCAACAGCTTCACCTTCTGAATCTGTGAGAACCATTTATAAAACACTTATTGCTCACCAATGATTTAATGATTTTTGGCAACTGGAACTTTCCAATTCCTGATGCTCAGAGAACATATCCTTTGTTAGATATTAAAACTGAAATATTGCTAGCTCAGAAACATAATTGCAAGTTCCTCACAGAAGGAAGCTACAGAGACAGCTGCTAAGAAGAAAGAGCTGTGAGTTTATGAAAGAGATCCTTGTGCGCTGACAGTCAGACTCTTTAAGATGCTGGCAGTTCTGAAGCAGACTCAGTGTGACATCTGGATAAAAGCAAACGAGTTCTTTCAGTCAGCAGAACACAGATGATGAGACCACGCTTCTTACTTCAGTGGTCTAACCTGGATACCTCCCTCTCTATCAGCCTGCCACTGGGGCTCTTCCATCCTGCCTGCTATTGCTGTGAACATGCTTTGAAAAAGCATTTCCCACGTTCTACAAGCCATTTCCTACATTATTTAGGATAATGCACTGCTTACAATCCACCACAGGATCAGAATTGTTCACATGTATTTCTATTTAGTAACCACAGCATTAAATGATTCCCAAAGCTCTTACAAAATGAGCTTGGAGCTCTATTTCAGTACTATTCCTACTTTCTGGGTAACCATTCAAAAGCTAAAAAGAGCAGAATTGGCTATTCACTGTATAAATCAAACAAATATCATCCTGTGGACCCATAAAAAGGTTGACCAAAGGGGGGGGGGGAATTATCACAATTTTTATTCTCATAGCCTCTGGTAGAGATGTTCAGAAGCTATCTGACTATATGTATTCTCGAAGGCTTTCACGGCTGGGATCTGATGGTTGTTGTGGGTTTACCGGGCTGTTTGGTCATGTTCTTAAGGTTTTTCTTCCTAACATTTCACACCAGAGCACAGACAGAGTTCTGACTCCTGTCCTCTGAAGATGCCGGCCACAGAGACTGACGAAACGTTAGGAAGAAAAACCTTAAGAACATGGCCAAACAGCCCGGAAAACCCACAACTATCTGACTATACTCTGAACAGAAAATAAACCTTGCAGTTGGAACATATCAAGTAAATAATTAAAAAGGCACAAATAAATTATTCTAATGAAGCATTTAGGGCCTTAAACTGCTAAAAACCATGAGCAATCATGGTATTCTACAGGGAAAGTTAGGAGAAGTTGTCTTTATTTTATCCATATATTTGTATCCTACATTTCAGAGTAAAAGGCCTTCTCACAAAGCAGCTTACATTAGCATCTTGTCAAGGTTTGAATTGTTGTATGTATATAATGTTTCAATATTAAGAGAAGCATTAAAAAGCAATGCTGAATATTTACATAGTGCCTTTAAAAATGAGGTTTGAACAGCAGTGTGCTAAAAGTTACTGCAAGACAATCAGCTAGTTCTCCAAACAAGCCATCACAGGGAAAGCAAGGCCAATGTAAAATAACATTGCCTCACAAAGAATCTCTTTCATAGCAAGCTAACACTTGACTGTGGACGTGTAAATGTTGATAAGGAAAATGAAAGCATAGCATTGGCAAAGGAAAAAGAAAAGTCCTAGCCATGAAACTTCTAGAAGAGTACTACTATGCAGTTATAGCTGATTAGTACACTTCCGGTTTCCTTCATAAACATGTTGCATGCCTAGTGGTGTTGTGCCGAAGCAGGCTGCTAGGGAAGCAGGCCATGCTGCCAACAGTTCGCAAGGTTAGCAAAAATTCATGGGTCATGTTTCATACTGAAGCAAATTGGTCTGGAAGCAAATCGCTGATATACAGGAAGCGTGCCACCTAACATGGAAAAATAAACAAATGAGAGAAATATAAATATAGGCAAGAAAGAACAATACATACACCAGATACCAGGCAGCAGGCATGAGACTCAAAGAAGAAAGCAGGCAGGACACACAGCAGCAGAAGCAGCAACAGCTAAAGACAACATAGATATCCTTCCACACATTCAAACTGGCAGATGGCTGGATGAGCACTTACAGTTTTCTTTGTGTGTTCATATAATGTCCTTAAAGGCCAATAAATGTATTTTACTTTCATATATTTTTACTTTTAAGAACTTTGATATTTTAACAGATATATTTTCTACTTCTTTATAGTGCTTTTTGAGGCTATAAGCTCCTGCATTTTCAGAATGTAATTTTTAGAATGTACTCTTTTGCATTCCTTTTGGTATTTCTATTACCTGCATTTTGGATTGAATTATGACTTAAGTATTTGCCTGCAACTTAAGTTCAATTTTTATATGTTGGTCATATATTTTAAGCATTTGTACCTACAAGCTTCTCATAGCTATAAGAATTAATTTTTGTAAGATACTGTAACATGCCTGTGACCTCTCAAAAAGCTACATGTTTTCAACAGCTGTTGCATTTTGATGCAAAAAAAGCAATGCAGATGAATAAACCTTGTAGAGACATACAAGCTGATCTTGCCTAGAATAATTCCAACAATGAAGCAACTTTTACCTTGATACAGAGATGAACATTGATATTGCTGGAAAAGGTTATATAGTTTCACACTGAAAATAACCCTTTCAGTGATAAATGTCAGCTGAGACGGATCACCACAGACTCAAACTATCAAGCAGTGTTATAATCTTATAGTGTGTGAGACAGGAGGCGAGAGTGGTATCCCTCTCACCTGAGTGCTGTCCCTCCTCCATACAGCAGAGAAGGAGGTACAAACCCAGCCTGTCTCATCCCCCAAAAGAACAGAGCAGCGAGGGACAGAAACAGAGGAGATAGAAGGAGGAATACAAAAGCTAACCGTCAAAGGGACTCAGGGAAAAACGGCGGGAATGGAACGGAAGAAGAGGGTGGAGATAGAGGCAGGGACAGCTGATATAAAGAAGAGGGAAGAGCAGTTGCCGCCAGGTTGGGAGTGAGTCTGGATGGAAGATCCATGGACCGGAGCGTGGGAAAGGCTGAGAGTGCCTAAGGAGGAGGCTGACTATAGGAAAAGAAGGGGGATCCCACCACGACCATCTTATTGGGGAGAGGCAGAGGCCAGGGAGTGGAGGAGAAAGTTGAGAGAAGAGAAGGAGAGAGTAGAGAGAGAGAGAAGGGAGAGGCTGGAATGGAGGGTGAACGAAATGAGGAGGAAGGGGTACAGGGAGGACCCTGGAAGACCCCCACACCTGAAGGATGTCCCGTGTGGGTTGATGGCCGGGACGACGACACCGTGCCCCTGCTGGAAGGTGAAGCGGGACGGACTGTGAACCCGAACTTCTCGGTGGATTGGCCGGGTCCGTGGAACTCTGGTGAAAGGAACCCGTTCCTGGACGACGAATGGAAGCCCCTTCCCGACCCGTTGTCAGGAGGAGGAAGACGTTGGAACCATTTCGTTGACACTGGTTATTTGTTGAATACACCAATAAATATCACACCTGTTTCTAAACAACAAAAATCTCTTGATTTCTTTGCACAAAGGGAGGAGCCTAAAGTCGAACCCTCACATAGTGCCCAAAGGACTTTTCAAGTGTCATACTTTTGACCTTGACAGGTTTACAAATGAATATGGCATTGTGAATGATAGATATGAGCAATATGAGTTCAGGTTAAAGACTGTGGGAAGGTGCAAGAACTCTAGCCTCAAACCTTCTTATTTTTCCTGGATTACTTCAAAAGAGACCGACCACACTTATCCAAACTGTAGGGCTACAGTAAGAGGAATGCTAGGATTTTTGAGAATATGACACTGCCCCTTGGACAAAGCCATGTAGTAGAGAAATCCCTAGTCAGCCTCAACTTACACAGTGGAATGTCTTCTAGCAGTACAAAGTCATGTAATCCTTCACCTTACCAGTTTTATTCTTGGCAATTAGGACCATTGACTAATAAATTAGCTTTCTCCCAAACTACAATAAAATGCATGTGTAAGTGCAAAAGAAATATTCTCTATCAGTAGGCCAAAAGTATCAGTGGCCATTGTCTAGAAGAAACTTGGTATCTGTACTTTTAACTTAAAAAAAAGTTCCGTATTAAAGAGCTCAAATTCCCCACTAAGAAATACAGAATTCTGAACTATGCCTGAGATCCAAAGAAACAGATTTATGCTCAAAAGACCACTGGTCTTATTTATACTGAACAATAATCCTCAATGCCACATGTCATTCTCCTTCTGACATGGACAGGGCTTTCAAAAACAGATACAACAGAGACAGCAGGGAGGGAGAGCCTAAAGAGACAGCCTTGGCCCCACCTCTGCCAGGGCATATGGTTTCATTGCTCAGCAGGAGGATTTGCAGACTCTTAAACTCCAGAGATTTTTCCAAAATGGTGATCTGTGGAGGCTCAGATCACATATGTGACACTGCACAGTTAATCCCAAAGGAATTTCAGCCACTGATTTATATTTAAATTCCTTCAGACAGAAAGATTACTGAAACAAGCCAGACCTGGAGGGAAAATTCTAGAATGCAAGAATTATTATTATCATCCTTTATTTTTTTAGACTTCATATTAAGACAAAATGTAACCATTCTAAAGTGTGAAGTCATTAGCTTCAAATACAGCTTTCTTGTACAGGCTGCAATTTTTATGCACCACACTCTAGATACATTTCAAAATTCTTCAGTGCATGGCCTATTTTCACTTTGTAAAAAAAACCCTGTTATCATGAACATTTAATAAAAGCTTTAATAAAAATTACCACCCTTTGGCATTCTTATGGCCTCGGTGCTATCACAACTTCAACACATTATCATAGCATCTAAACTATCTAATAGGTTTATGGATCTAATCTATTTGGAATTAAAGGGCAAAAACACATAATAGTTATAATAACAAATATTTTGCATAAAAGGTGAGGTTTGAACTTGACATTCTGTACTTTCCTATGCAACTTACGTAATTACATCTTTTACACTCAAAGGTTACAACATGGAGGCTACTTTTTAAACTTGGCTAGCAGAGCATTTTTGGTGGACAGGAAAAGGGAGCACATGTGTGACATGTAGAGAAAGGACACCTGACAAAACCTCTGTGTCAAAGGTCAGGAATAGCTCTTGCTAGCTCTAATAACAGCCAATGTGCCAACATGATATAATGGTTATAGCACAGGTCTAGAACTGGAACTTGGGATATCCATGTTCAAGTCTCCAGTCAATCAATAAATTCCATACGTAATGTTGGGTCAGTCATTCTCTCAATCGCCGAGTGTGAGAGCGAGGCTGAGATTAGAGAGCCTCTCGGCGGAGTGCCGTCCCTTCCACAGACAATAGAGAGGTTCAGACTTCTCCCATTCCCGCTCCTTGGAAAAAAGAACAACGGGGCACCGATACCCGGGAACTGGAGCAAGAGTTACGCGGGCTAGAGATAGGGCGACCCGTCCCGACAGAATTGGCGAGAAGAGACAGACATCAGAGGGTGGAGATAGAGGCGGGAACGGCGGAGATAAAAAGGGACAACAGTCATTTACCGCCAGGTTGGGAATGGGTCTGGCTACAAGACCCTTGGACAGGGGTCTGGGAACGCCTAAGAGTACCCAAGGAAGAAGCCGATTACCACCGCAGGAGAGAAATCCCCCCCCCCAGACCATCTTACTGGGGAGAGGCAGAGGCTCGAGAGTGGCGGCGGAGGTTGAGAGAGGAGAAGGAAAAGGTGGAAAGGGAAAAGAGAGATAGGTTGATATGGAGGGTAGAGGAGATGAGGAGGAGAAACTATCCAGAGGACCCTGGGCGACCCTTTCTCCCACCAGAGACGATGGATGGGCAGACTTCGCAGAGGAGGAAACCGTTCCCTTATTAGAAGGACAGACCAGAGAGGTTCTAAGGGAAGAACCAGTGATGGCCTGGCCTGGCCCGTGGAACGCATCTGGGACCAACCCTTTTCTTGAAGAAGCTTGGAAGCCCCCATCTGACCCGTTGGCAGCAGGTGAAAAGTTATGGGACCCACTTTTTGATACTGGACTCTTGTTGAATAATCCAATAAACCTTTCTCCTGTTTCAAAATCAAAAAGGCCTCCTGATTCCTTTAAAGAAATGTCGGATCCAAAAGATGAACCCTCACACCAAGGCTGACTTAATACCAAACAAGTACATCAGACTGAGGATCAAGTTATTGTAAGAAGAAAGAGGGGAGAAGGACAGCCAAGTCTGTTGCCTTGGGCTCTTTTAAGGAAAGGCTGGATAACAAATTCTAAAAGGGGAGAAAGAGTGTACCAAAGGAAATTAAGGTTTATGATTTTTCAAAGAAACTCCAAAACACCAAGAGACTGAAGAGAGGGAGAACAAAATAAAGCGAAGATATTGTGTGGGTGGGGGGAGGAAGAGGAGGGTCTGGTGAAGAGGTGCCCAGGGAAGGTTCCCTATACCATCTGTAAGATCACTACAAGAAACTAAAGGGGAACTGCCTATGAAATGAATTCAGCTAATCACCTGGAGAAAAAGGTTTTATCCATGTGATCATCAGTTACCAAATTATCAAGCACCTCCCACTTTGGACATTTCTGTATAGTAGAGAATTGCTGTATAAACAGGGAAGGTACAATAACATATACGAGCAATGACAAAGCAGAAATTGCTTTTGCGAAAAATATTGGCCCACCAGCGAGAGATAAATTATAAGGGTGCAAATCATGCTAAATTAAAAGGAATATGCCATAGTATCTGTTCCATACATTGATTTACTTTCCTGTTCTTCTAGCAGGCATAGCCATAGTTCCATGGAAGCAGACTCCTTCTCTTAACATAAAACAGTTCTTATACTGCACAACTGTACTTGCTTTTTTTTTGGGCTGCACAATTTGCGTGATTGCACATTAACCCCCACATTACCATCTGCTCTCAGGAATAAATTCTTAAGACATCAAAGGCTTTGTGTGCACACTCTATGAAGTGGGACAAGGGATTAGAGGAACACCTCACCTTTAGTAAAATATGGCTGACTGGAAATAGATTTTTTCATAATGAACATCATGTAGATTATTAAGAGGAAATCTATATATTTCCTGAACCAATATGCATACAAATTAGCTACTCTAAATATATATATGTATATATTTAAAATATATAGATAGTATATATACATATATCTTTTCTCACTTGCAACATATCAGACTCTTTAAAAAGTCAAGAATATCATCCAAAATCTTGATCTTGATGTGTGTTTCACAATTACACTATATGTACTCCAACAAAGAAAAGTTTAACTTGGCTCTCTTTGTACCATATACTCAAGGATTTAAGGAAAATCACTAATTTGAAAGCTAAAACTGCAACACTAGGCAAAATTATTTGGATGTCACATTGAACAAAATAGGATTAACTTCTCGACCCCCTTTAAATAAATATATTTTCTTGCTGCAGACCACCAAGACTTAACTCAAGATCTGAAAGCCTAAAGTGCATCAAATATTTATTTAAAGGTTGATGAAGGGTGTCACTGACAGATATTCCTTGCCATAGTGGTAACATTTTTTAAGATGACTGGAAGAAGCTTCATTTTGCTTCAAACAGGATGCACCCTCATCAACAGTATCAGTTCTTTTATGTTTCAAATTCAGCCAGTGATTCATTCTGAGGCTGAACCAAAATGTATTGTCACGGAATTCACTGCAATAATATCGAAAGTCATTTTACCCACGAATAACCAAACAGTTTTATTAGCAGAAATTGAAGAAACAAGATAATGAAGTCTGTCCGAACACTCACTCACACTGACACTGACTGACTTTGACTCTCTCTTCCCACAGCTTCTGTTTGTGCAGTAGCAAGAAATGTAATGTGCTGTCTCTCAGCCACTCAGTGTCATTCACTTGCATGTTCTCACCGTGTGCAGAAATATCAAATAGTTATTAGCTATCAAACAGTTATTTTTATAACGAATTTTTACTTCCATTTGTTTTTAATGGAGGCAGTAGGTTAGAAAAGCCAAGTTTTACACAAACAAGCAAGGGAAATTAAGATTTTGTTCTGCGTTTCCTTTTCTTTTTTCCTTGCTTTCATTCATTCTTTCTTTCTATTTTAACTGCTACAGATCATAACATTACTTCAAGCCTTCGTAGACCCCCTGTGAGGACATCATGGCCCCCCAGGGGTCTGTGAACCACAGGTTAGGAACCTATGGTCTAGATCAGGGGTCTCCAAACTTTTCACACGGAGGGCCATATAATATATTTTTGATATTTTCTAGCGTGGAAGGAACGCGCGCGTGAGCACGCACTCCCGCCCACCTGCACATATGCACTCCTGCCCACCCGCACTCATGCACGCACGCCCACCTGCACAGACAGGCCATATAAAAAGGCCAGGTGGGCTGGATGTGGCTCGCGGGCCGTACTTTGAAGATCCCTGATCTAGAAGCAAATCTCTACTTTCTGAGAAGGGATAACCAGACTATAAGAAAGAAAGAAAGAAAGAAAGAAAGAAAGAAAGAAAGAAAGAAAGAAAGAAAGAAAGAAAGAAAGAAAGAAAGAAAGAAAATTACTGCCTGTTCCATGTGAAAGGCATTTTATAGAAGGGGAGGAAAAGGAAAAAGAACAAACGCCCCCCCCCCCAGAAGGAGGCACAAAAACTAACAGCCCACCTCTTCTGCAGTGGGTGCAGGGAAAGCTTCTTAGTGGTTTCTGAGGGAGATCCTCTCTGTGTGAAAGCTGGCCACCTCCCCAAGGACCATAATGTCCTTCTGCCCCTGGCCCATCTGGTGAGAAATAGGGAGGGTGGAGTGGGTTGTCTGAGTGGGTGGGTTTGGTTGGTAGAAATATGTAAAACTGATTTTACTTGTTTAAATGTGGACCAATGTGTGCCTTCTCTTTCTCCCTTGTGCACATATTTCAGATGGGAGGGGAGGGAAGAGGAAGGTGGTGGGACACTCCACTTTTTGCATTGCTATTAATAGGGTGTTTTCTTTACCCTATTAAAATGCCTTTTTTATGCAGATGTGGTGGTGGGGTTGCAGGTTACTTGGCTATCATAAAAGGCAGTTGTGACCAAAAAAAAGTTGGGAAACAATGCTCTATATGTTCACTCTGACTAAGAATTGTTAAAGTGCTATTGAAAATAGGTTATAATGCTACAGATATAGCATCCGGAGACTATAGTAACAAAGGATATGAAGAGAATAAAAGGTAAGCCTACCTTACTACATCTGAGAGGGGAAAAAATGTGACAAAAAGACAGACACACTGTACCATTCCTTGTGAATAAATCTTTTGAAACAGTTAACCAATCAAGTCTGTGCCTGGATGCTGTTTCCACTTACTGTGAAGGGCCCAGGAGCTTTACCAGGCAGAAAGAACAAAGCAATAATGGTCTGATAATAATCACACTGGTTTGTTTCTTGCAACCTAACAGTCTCTCAACAATAAAATATCCCAACATGTCTTATCTTGCCAATGAACATTCTCTTCCTAGAACTGTTCTGCTGGAAAGTTCACCTCATTCTTGTTCTTTTGGCTACATAATTGACCTGCTATTTACTTCTCTAAGGCCAACTTCTTATATATGGCCACATTACATGCTCATATTAGTTTTCAGCTGTCCTAGCTAGATGATGAAATGTTCTACAAACTTCACACACACAAAGAGAGAGGCGGTATAGCGTATAGTATAGTATAGCCAGAGATCCTAAACATTCCTATTAGAGTAAACCTCATTGGGCATAGTGGTTACTCACATCTCAGTAAACACATTTAGGATTATATTATTAGAATATCTTAAATTCCTTGCCTCATCCATATTTGTAACCATTCTGTGCCATTGGAAAAAGATTCTCAAGTTGCCAGTAGACAAGAAATAAACTCTTCAATAATTTGACTAGACAAAAAGAGCTAATTTGCTTGGCAGCTGTCCAACACGTTTGCAATCCAAGGAAAGGAATCCAAGAGCTTTTTAATATACTCACTTGAAATATGCCATAAGCCCACTTAACTCATCACATTACATTCCTGCTAGTGACTTTCGAGAATCAGTTTTGCAGTGTGCCATCCAAAAGCAAACAGAGACAATAGTCTTAGGCTGCGATCACTCCAGCAAAATGTTTCCAAGTTACTCCTCGTTAATTTCAATCCTTTTTTGGGGGGCTTCAGATGAAGTACCACCATTATCCATTCTTCTGTTCCCCCCTCTGTGCTATCTCTGCATTAAATCCCGCCCATTGAGAGGTTTCTACTTTTTTTGTTGTGGAATTCATCGCACAACAATTAAATCCGTGTCCTGTGTTCATAGCTGTACCAATACTTTTTCTGACAAGTCACCCTGTGTTTTTTCCACCAGTGGTGTCATTTGCCTGCATGTCCCTTTATTTAAAAAAAAAATTAAAAATAGTGAGAGTAGTGTTGATGCTTTGGAAAACTTATGTCATCGGCCTCTGCCCTTCATCTATTTGCGGATCCTTCCACCAAGTGGTGCTCCTTCCCCTGAGCCCTTTCATGTTTTTCTCTTGGGGATCTTGTGGTAGAGCTGCAATGAGAACAAAGCCCAACTACGAGTTTCTCTGCTGCAAGAGGCAGAAACACAGCAGAGAAACTTGTACCCATCAAGGAAATGTTGCCGAAACATTGATGTAATTAAATTTATTAAGAAAAAATAAATAAATAAAAAGGAAAAAAGGGGCTCCAGAGACGTAAACAACCCAGAGGGAAATATTCCAGTACCTAAGTGTAGCCAATCATATCACATCAAATTTATGGAAGTGTTGCAATAATTCAAAAACACATCAGAATGCACAACCCCAGGATATCTGTCACGTGACCACAACGCACGACTGCTCAGGGAGTAAAAAATGCAAGAAAATGGGGGAACGCTTTGCTGGTGTGACCATGGCCTTACTGACTGCCTTTTGCAATTTCTGAGATTTTATAAGGTCTGGTTGGATTGCACTCCCATGCCAAGTGGGGTGCAACAAGAATGAAAACATTTTACCAAAAAGCATGAAGCAGGGACATGAAATCTAAGTGGAGGGTTCAACATCCTGCAAATTTCAGCCTTCATTTTAAAACAAATACCAGATGTCAAGCCCTCCTTGCTGTGAAAATAGACTTGGAAAGAAGGGGGTGATACTTAATGAAATCTCATAAAACTTAAACGGATCCTGTTGACAAGATTCTTACTATCAGAAAGTGTGCTGGTTCAGTGCTTTCCATATATTTTCTGTCCTCTTTCAAGACTAGCAGAGCTAAAACAAACTAGGCAAAGGATAAGCCTGCACTTCTTGACAGACAGTTCTGGTAAACTTGAGCTGAATGTACATATAGACAGGTGCACCACTTCCAAATAGCTAAATGACTCTGCAAGCAACAGTCTGGTCTTCATTCATAATATCTGCTTTGTGCCTCCAAAACATCTCACAAAGAAGTCATAACAGTAATATTTGGCACTATCTCAGGAAATACGGCATCCTCCAGGTACAATATAGTGCATTTTGAATGATCAGAAAATGAAATAACTCCTCAGAAATTGCCAACCAGACAGAAAATGTAGGATCAATGTCATTAACAATGAACTATATTAAATGAAACACATTGCTGAAAACATACACAGGCTAATTAAAACATTAAGCTACTTAAAAGCAATTAAAACACATAAATAACCCAGCACCCACTGGGATTTAAAGCCCCTTTTAACACTTAACTCCTGGAGCAGTTAATTGCTGGCAATGCAGCAAAGGAGCAAAGGTGACAAGACAGAATCCACCAGCAGTCAGAACCTGAAGCTTTTCTACCTTACACAGATTTATGTCTCACCTTCGAAAAGAATCTGATTGATTGATTGATTGATTGATTGATTGATTGATTGATTGATTGGACTCCTACCCCACCCATCTAGTGGCAAGCCACTACCCTGGATGGTTTACAAATAAAAGTAAATATTGACACAACATTCCAGAATAAGCATAAATTAAAACAACAGACAAAAAAAGGCCCTCCCTGAACCCACCTATATTTAGTGACAGACACTAACACAAAAGCCGGTGGCAAAAATGTTACCAATTAAACAATAAATATCGATAATAAATTAAAATTAGATAGGAGTAAGATTTTCAAAGGCTTGAGTTAAAAGTCATGTTTTTACAGTACTTGCTTTCTAAAGCTGACTAGGGTGGAGGCCAGACGCACCTCCACCAGAAGAGAGTTCCACAGTGAAGTGACCACAACTGAGAAGGCCTGGTTCCTAGTTGTAGATTTTCAGGCCTCCCTTGGGGTGGCCCCCCCACATCATCAAAGACTGGGAGGTGTGGATAGGATGGGAGGTCAGTCTGAGGAAGAGGTGCTTAGTCAGGTAGCAAGGTCCTAAACTGTTCAGGGCTTTGAATGTCAGCATAACACCTTGAATTTGAACTGGAAGCATACCAGCAGCCAGTGCAAATGGGTGAGGACAGGAGAGATGTGATCACATTTTTATGTTCCTGAAACCAGCCTGGCTGCTGTGTTTTGCACTTGCTGCAGCCTCCGAACCACATTCAAGGGTAGCCCCACATAGAGAGCATTGTAGTAGTCAATCTTCAAGATTACCAGCACATGGTCAGTGTTATTAGGGACTTCCCATCAAGATAGGGGTGAAGGTATGCAATCTGCCTGTGTTGGAGAAAGGCAGATCTGGTCATGGCCAAGATCTGGTTCTCCATCAAGAGGGCCAGGTCTACGTACACATCCAAATTACGACCCTGATCCTTCAGGGGAAGTGTGGCCCCGTCTAGATCAGGCAGGAAGCCTCCTAACCAATCAGGGTCCCCTCCTAACAACAAGGTCTCTGTCTTGAGCCACCTTGGGTCCCCTATGGGGAGAGAGGTGGCATATAAATAAATAGTTAGGATTCAATTTCAGCCTATTAGTCATCATCCAGTCCATAACAACGACCAGGCAGAACACTATAATCTGCACAATTTCCTTTGCCGAAGATGAAAAGGATAGAGTTGCATGTCATCAGTGTACTGATGAGTGTTCTCCAGATCTCTGAATGACCTCCTCCAGCAGCCTAATATAAATGTTGAACAGCAATGGGGAGATGATCTATCCCTGTGGGACTCCATATTTATTTACTCTATCTTCACATCTCATAAGTATCTTGGCTTAACATTTGTAAAATCGTCAAAAACCAAACTTTGTAATCAAAATGATAGTGTATTCTTATGGTTTCTTGTAGAACAACTATTAAAGAAATAGAATGTTGTTCTATTATATCTAATGTCACCTCAATGTATTCCTATTTCACGCATGTATGACACAGAACAACAACAACAATAAAAACACAGTACATGTCATAACTTTCTCACTGGAGCTCAGGTACCGGGCCGTGGCCTTGGCAGGACCGGGCCGCAGAGACAAATCCCTCCGTCCGCACGCACGGACACACGGACGCCCCCCCATACAAGCACGGACACACAGATGCCCCGCTCACGCACGCACAGACACCCGCCCACCCCACCCACACATGCACGGACACATGGATGCCCCGCCCACACACAGACGCACGGACGCCCCACACACGGACACACAGACACCCCGCCCACAGACACACGGACGCATGGACGCCCTGTCCACGTACGCCCCACCGCTAAACCGATGTGCGGTGCGAAAAAGGTTGGGGACCACTGCCTTAGAAAACCTTATCCTGAACAGCCATCTTTCTTAGAAAGCTTTAGAACATAATGGCCAAAATGCTGTTGTTTAGTGTAGTAAATGGCACTAGAATAAGGCCTACTCTAGTGTGATTTACTATGCTAAGCAATAGGATTTGGGCCACTGCCATGGACTCTTACTATAGGCAACAACAGGACTGCCAGATGAAACATGCCTAAATCGCAACTGTAATTTGCACAACTGGCATACAAGAGCTGTCATCAATACTTTGAAACAAAAAGACATGGTTGGCGTCCCACCTTTGATAACCCTATGATATAAGCACCATAAAACAGGGTTGGGGAGCCAGGAGCCCTCCGGGTACTGTTAGACCACAGCTCACATCAGCCCTGCCCACTGGCCATACTGATAAGATTTGGAATTCAATACATGTTCCCCAGCCCGTTTTTAGACAGGATTCTTCAGTGTGCAACCAATTCAGTTAACGTTGTAGGCCAAGCTAGGTACTATGCAGAGCTTGAATCAGGTCTCTCTCTATTATGCTGAATTAACACAAGATGCATTTTGATCCTGCATGTTTGTTTGTGTGTGTCTCAAGGTAGAGACCACAGGTTATTTCATATGTTACACATTTCCACAGAAATCCAATCAACTACAGCAACAGAACAGTATCATATGCATTCTCTAGGCCAAAGCATGTTTTAAAAGCACATCAATTTTCACCTCAAAGGGCTTTGCCTCATCTGCTCTGAAAGTACGAAGCCCTTATTGAAAGTTCTTACTTCTGAAAATGTGCCTGCCATCATAACACACAGGACTTACCTGTCAAATCACAGGCTTCCAAAGCATCATCTGCTTCTTGGTGAGTAAACAGTGACAAAAAGCAGGGACCCTCTTTACGGCTACATATCCCATCAGTCACTTTCCCCTCTCTATTCATTGCTTCTAATTTCTCTAAAGAACTGGGGACTGTCTCCTTGAGAACACTCCTCCCTTCCTTCGACATTCCTGATAGAGCCACACTCTCAAGAGATGGGTTTGCATCTTTCAAACAGGCAGCTATTATCTCTTCACCTTGGGGTTGCTCAAGGGCAGAAAGATCCTCTTTATTTGACACCAGGGTCATCAGCACAGTTTTTTCTCCATCATCCTCATGCTCCTTCTGTCGTTCTGATGAAGCAGTAGGAACGACTTCCTCCATTCCTTGTGGATTCTCCTGGGTTGATGTCACAAGCCAAACATCAAGGCTTTGGTAGATTTGGAATAATCTCTATCAGACAACCTATAATAATAATAATAAAAAAGGTGTCAAGATGGCTCACTTTCAGAAGCATTCAGGAAACTGAATTTCACCAAACAACTTTTAGATGTGCTGGTTAAGATTTAGTGCTACTTCTAAAAATACACATTATACAAATTCAGAACAAATTGCCTCCTGGAAATAGTACCCATTTCTAGAGCACAGCAGAGCAAATCTGGTTTGACAAATATGAGACAAGACAATTTAAAAAAAAAACTTTATGTGCTAACCTCAACACATCTGTAAATGATTATCCCACGAGTGGCCAAAGCTAGATTACTGGTATCCCAACTGGTGGAGGCAGCAGAGGGTGGTAGCATGCCCGGACTTGTCCAGGAGGGCTTGCAGGACCACCCGTGTGCCAATACCAGGGTGCATTCGTCCCTTATAATTCCTGGCTCAACAGACCTCAGACAAACTCACCTTAAAATACAGTACAGAAGGAGCTCATTATATATTATGGATTAAAATGCATTACAGTAGTACCCTGTCATGCTTTCGAATTGACTTGTGGCATACTTGTCCTAACTACTGTGCACACCAATTTATCTAGTTCAGGCCCATACTTCACCCGAAAGATCAATAGAATCATCTCTAAACTGTATTTTAGCCATTGCAGAATATTTTTTCGAGTCCCTGTTCAGAAACAGCAGTGTAACATGAAGTCCACATCATAGACATTTGAAGATTTAACATGATAAAATGTTTCATAGAATGGTGGAAATAACTAACGTAGGGGGAACAGAAGTTTTCGATTATGAGGGAGGGCCATCCGTTTTATTTTTCTAAGGGCTGATGAGTATACCCACAAACTGGAATGGTACTATGCCATGAGCTCTCACTCTCAAGCCATTAAAACTGCTGCCCAATTCTTGTTAAAACTGTAATATAACAGTGAAAAAGAGGAGAAATAAATCATTATGTGCAAATTTGTCAGCATTTTATTCATCACTGCAGGGTATGGACCACTGCTACTGGCAAGATACAAGCCTCCATCAATGTGCAGTTCACAAAGTACCTCACCTCCTGAAATGAGAATGCTTACACAGAGTCCCACAGAAGAGAAAGAGGAATCATTTAACACTGCATATCGCCAGTGTACAGGAATATCTTATCTTTCTTATAAGATATTACAACCAGGCAAGAGCCTGGTCATGATATTTGTGAAGCTGTGAAAAACAGCATGCTACCAGATAGCTCTAAAAAGGGTGGTAGTCCAAACAAAAAATTCTAACTTGAAAACTAGACTTCAGATCAGCACCAAATTTGGAACAGATGTAGCAGAAAGTCTGCTCTTGCTCTGTGTCAAATTCGGGGATATTTGGGCAAATGTTTTCAAGTTATGATTTTTTAAAAAAGTAACACTGTTTTCACCCTGTGCAGAACCAAATGATCTGGAGCTCTGGACGATTTAAAACAGATCAAATACATTGATAAGGAAAAAATTGCATACTTGGAAAAAAAATCCCTAGCTCCTGCTTTTGTTTTATTTCTCAGGAATTCAGCCATTCATGACTCTAATAGACTATTTGTAATTAGTGCATTTCAAGCCAGAAAAATACTGTGTTTAGGCGGTCTCTCATAAGTTCCCACCATTCTAAACAATATTGCCCTTTTGACCCTGCCACTCTGAGGCATTCCATGATAGAGAGAAAAATAACAGTTACCGTATTTTTCCATCTATAAGACACTACTTTTTCCTAAAATCATTACCCTAAAAATTGAGGGGCGTCTTTTACATGGACGTAAACTGAGATAGCTGAGGAGAGAACAAAACGGCACATACTTTGCCTCTGTAAACAGGCTTCATTCAGCCACGAGGCTTAGTTTCCTACAGTCAGGACAGGAGACTTAGCTTCCTCCAATCACGAGCCTTATGGAACTGACGTCAGCTGATCCTGAACAAACCAATTGGAACACACCTCCTTGGAGGTGGAGCCTGTAGGCTCAAGATTCAACAGAGACAAAATGTCCGACGTTCTGAACCCAGAGGCTGAATCCTCAAAGCTAAATTTTCTTAATTTTGGGGTTAGAAAATTGGGGGGGGGGGGGTCTTATAAATGGGGGCGTGTTATAAACGGAAAAATAAAGTAACTCCTTTCTGGCCAAACATTTTATCTCCCCTCTGTGAAAATATTTTAAAAGATATTTTAATAACTAAAGAATAATATTCAGCAGCTCACTCACTTAAGCTGTGAAATTACTGGGGTTTGTTTGCTTTGTGGCTGGGGATGATCTTGAAACAAGTTTTACCAGGTTTACTCATGAGTAAGGAGACAGCAGCAATAGACTATGGAATGCACTCCCTTCCAAGTAGTGATCTGTTTTAGACTGGCATATGATATCTAACGAACCCTGCTATGCTGGTTTTAACAGTATCCTTTGTTGTTTTTAATTATTTTAATGTACTTGCTTGATTTTAACAGTTTTACTGTGGGGCTGGTTTATATGATTTTTAAAAAAAAACTAAATGTGGTTCTGTTTTTGCTTTACTTTGCAAACTGCCTTGAGTGCTATCTTTTGGTGGAACTGTGGGGTATAAATGTCATAAATAATATTTAATGTCATTACGATGACATCTAAACTCCAATAGGAAAGGAAAAACTAAACAAAGAAGGATACACTGGATTCCATGCAGGTAAATTAGCATGTGAGTGCACCCACAAAGTTACCAGTACAAAGACACTGCCATTTACATGCATGGAAATGCAGCAGACAGCAATTGGGGGGTGGGAGTAGATCTCCTCTGACTGGCCTAAGCAGTCTAGTTCTTTTTGTTGCTGTCATCTAGTACTTTTCTAAATTTACTTACATGATTGAGTAAAAGTCCTATATCTACACTAGTTTCATGAACAGATATATTAATGGATATACACAAATATATTCTTATAAATTTATTAATAAGACACACATCCCTTTTTTTTGCAGAATCTTTCAATCTAATTGTGGCAAAGAAGCTATCTTCTCTCTAGAACTGACTGTGTTATTTTAAGTTATGTCTGTACAGTATATCAAGAGCCGGTGTGGTGTCATGGATAGAACGATGGAACAGGATTCAGGAGACCTGTGTTCAAATCCCTGCTTGGACATGGAAATTCACGGGAAGATGGCAATGGTAAAACTATACCATACCTTGAAAACTCTATTAGAATGCCGCTTGAAAGCACACAATAAACAACACATAAACATTATGTCACATGGAAACATGAACATATCTACTGTTCAATTTTATAATTCAGCTTATAAATTCTATTACAACCGCATCCCATCACTCCCAACTGCCCAGTGAAACTAATGGCTAGTGTGGCATAATTTATTTCTGTTCAAATCTGCTAGTTCAGTTCTTGATACTACATTAAAATTGACTGAAGAGAACTTTTTCTAAAGTAATAAATTGATCTTATGATGATGATAATTATCCTGCAGTTCTAGAATGCAAAGTGAAAGCTTACTTGAAAGCACTAAGAAGAAATAAATAAATAAATCACCAGGGGTACATGGGATGCTAATAGGACTGTTTCAAGCCAGAAACTGAACCTGTCAAAATTCTAACAAGAATATGCCAATAAATACGGGAAACAAAACAATGACTAGAAATGCTCAATATGCATTTCAATCCCCAAGGAAGGAAATGCCAAGGAGTGTAGTAACGATGGACCATTGCTTTCATTTCCCATGCAAGAAAAGTGATGCTCAAGGTGTTGCAACAAAGGCTTTCACCTTATATGGAGCAAGAAGTGCCTGATGTCCAAGCTGGATTTTAAAAAGGACAAGGCACTTGAGACCAGATTGCAAATATCCACTTGCTACTGGAGAGCACAAAATAATTTCAGAAGACCAGACTATACATTATAAACTACAGCAAAGCCTTTGGCTATGTGGATCATGAAAAGCTATGCGTTGTTCTAAAAGAAATGGGCGTGTGCTTCAGTAGATTGTCCTGATGCGTAACTTGTATTGTGGTCAAGAAGCTATCATTAGGACAGAATATATAAAGATAAAATGGTTTCCTATAGGAAAAGGTGTCAGACAAGAGTGCATTTTAACCCTTTATCTGTTCAATCCATACACAGAATGTATCATACGGAAAGCCAAGCTAGATTCAGATGACAGAGGATTAAAAATTAGTGGAAAAAACATCAATAATTTAAGATATGCAGATGACACCATCTTACTGGCAGAAAGAAGCAATGACTTGAAATAACTTTTACAGAAAGTGAAAGAAGAAACTGCCAAAGCAGGATGAAGCTGAACATTAAGACAAAAATCATGACTATAGAGAAACTACACAACTTTAGCATTGACTAGGAAGAAACTGAAACTGTTGGAGGATTTTGTATACCTTGGTTCAATTCTCAGTCCAAATGGAGACCTCAGCCAAGAAATCAGAAGACTCACTCAGAAGGGCAGCAATGAAGGAATTAGAAAAAGCTCATAAAGTGTAAGAATGTGTCACTCAAGACCAAGACCATCCTGCTCTTGTAGCTGTACAGTTAAAAAAGCTTACATGGAAAAACTTGATTCGTTTGAAATGTGGTGCTAGAGCAGACCTGGGCAAAGTGCGGCCCGAGGGCCACATACGGCCCGCGAGCCACTCCTGTCCGGCCCGCCGGACATCAAAACCATTTATAGCTTTTTGTCTAAAGTTGATCAGTTGCTTATCTTTAACATACTGCAAAAAACCTCTTTAGTATTTGTGAAGATTAACAAGTTTAAAATAAAAACAATCATAACATCACTGTTTCATTTTATTTTAAAGTAAAGTTGGTTCGGCCCCCGAACACAGTTCAGATTTTTCATGTGGCCCCCTATAGAAATTAATTGCCCACCCCCGTGCTAGAGGATAGCTTTCTGGATACCCTGGACTGCCAGAAAGACAAACATGTAGGTCCTAGATCAAATCAAGCCTGAAATATCTCTAGAGGCAGAGGTTGCCCTACTTTGGGCATATCATGAGAAAGAAGGATTCTTTGGAGAAAACAATAATGCTGGGAAAGATGGAAGGCAGCAGGAAAAGGGGAAGACCAAATACAAGATGGACAGACTCCCTAAAGGAACCATAGACCTGAGTTTACAAGAACTGAGCAGGGCATTTGAGGACAGGACATTTTGGAGATTGTTCATTCATAAGGTTGCCTTGAGTCAGCAGAGACTTGACAACAACAACTATTATTCTTATTCCTATTCCTATTCTTATTCTTCTTTTGCATTTCAAATTACCTAATAGTTCTCAGCAAGTAATATGCATATGAAACTGATTACCACATAAGCACAATCCTGAGGACCATCCCTAAATACAAAAGGAACAGGAGCATATGACAGAGTAAACAATAATAACAAATCACCGTATTGTTAATAATCTAGTCCTATACAGAATTGCTGAAGGCACATAATCTGGAATCCTTAATGTCCCTTCCTCAAACAGAATAGCTATTTCCATTTAGATAAGACATTAAACCCAGTGCTGAAGAAGCTATTTTCGCCAGTTGTCCCATCCCTCTGCAGCTCCCCATGCAACATTCACAGGTTTCTTCAAATTTCAACTGCTTAAACTGTGAGAGACTAAATTAACACACAAGCCTGAAAGATAATCATAGAACAGATGAAGTGCCTATGGTATGTTCCACTGAATTTCAAACAATTCAAATCAGAAATAATTAGGGACAGAATTTGTTAGCCACCATGACCAATCTGTGTGCCTGTCTTATGATTTTGCTGGGTTGAAGAAACGTTTGTTTGAAAATATACTGTATTGCCACAATGAGAGAACACCCCAGTGCTATGTATGAACTGATTTATAGGCACCAGTAGTTGGTTCTACTGAACCTGGACTGTTTTTCGAGGAGCCAAGGTTCAGAATGTCTGTTTGGGGCCAAGAGCAATACAGCTACTTCAAGAGGGAGAAGTAAGCATCAGGACCAGTGCCACCAGCAGAACAACAAATGCAGTTACCACTAGGAGGAGATAGATGCCCAGAAGTGATGCTGGCTCTCTGAGCAAGCACAGTAGTTGGTGGATGTGGAATGCAAAATGAAAGACAGGAGAAAACAGCTTGGCAAGTTTTTCCCCCCCCCAAGATGAGACACTTGTTGCACCTTTCTTCCATGCAAGCTGTTCTTGGATGACACATTAACCAGGCAAACCATAACAGTCTCTCTAAAAGGCTTCCTCTCAATCTGTTGTGCTGTGGCATGTGCCAGGACTGACCTTGTGAACACCATTTGCATTCACAAAGATGTTACACATAAAGAGCAGCAATGTCTACTCAAACACTTGGCCTGGAATCATCACGGCGATGATGAGTGATTATTTCATTTTCAAACTCCATGCCCTGCTAGAGATCCAACATTTTTCCCAATGGCCTGTGGGTTACAGAACACACCACAAATTGACTACCCCTGCCAAATGTCACTGTAGATTGAGCACCGCCCATGGTGGATTGATACACTGCCAGAATTCCCTTTGCTAGGCATCTTTGCCAGATGAAGGCAGAGTGAGTAAATTGCTCAAGGAGGAAATTATTCTGGCAAATGCAGGGTAATTAATTTCCTTTAACTGGCAGTTGTTTAAAAAAAAGCCTAAGCACATAAATTGCTGTTCCACAACATTCTTTTATAAGGGCATGTCCAGAAATATAGGCAGAACTGTTAAATGGCAAACATGTCACAGATGCCATGGAAAATCACGCAAGCAAACAGTGAATGACATTAGTTCTTCAAATCAACACCAGCTGACAAATTAAGAATCATAGAATAATTGAGTTGGAAGGGGCCTATAAGGCTATCTAGTCCGACCCTTTGCTCAGTGCAGGAATCCAAATCGAAACACATCTGGCAGACGGTTATCCAATTTTCTCTTGAATGCCTCCAGCATTACAGTGCTCACCACCTCCTGAGGTAACTGGTTCCATTGTTGAATACTATACTTTGGATGCCTCTTCTGTAGAGCCCTGAAGTGGTTCACCAAAAAGCAGTACGGCAACATGGCTATTACAACCACTTAACCATGTAATTCAGCACAAGCTCAGTCTAAAGTAAATCCCACTGTATTTATTCCCAGAGAAGGGCATAGAGAATTGCAGTCTTAGAGGAAGAAAGACATTTCTGCTACCTATATGCAAAGTTAAGTGTATACATCTAGTTAGCAGACACAACATAATGCAGTTAGCTGCAAGGAACTTTGCTGGCATACTGAAATTTTGCAACTGTAAAGAGAAAAATGAACCATAACAAAAACCTGTCCAAATTATGTCCATTATGCTATCCATGTACTGTATGTGATGCTTTGCATAAGAGTAAAGATTGGCCCCAGCTGCAAGTAGCATACAAACTGAATTTTAGGTATAAAGTAGGCAACAAAGACAAATAAAAAAAGATCAAAGAAAAAGTGAGGAACAGAACAGCTGAGGAATTATTTCAGCAGAAATTATTTTCCCCCACTGTGATGCAAGATAAGTAGAGAAGGACCACTGGTAGATCCTGGGACACCTTCCCAACAATCTCTTCAACAGCCTTGCCTTCTATCCTTCAGAATGGAAATGACTGCTACAAAATAAAGCTTTTGCAGAAACATTCTCTCAGCTGAGCTTAAATAGAGGGAAGTATACAGAAATACTTCCCCACATCTAAGATACTATTTTCCAGAATACACTACATAACTGTTCTACATAGTCACCCAGCAGATGCAGTTATGCCTTTGGAAGCAGACTCTTCACCATAAACTGTATGAAGTTACTGTAATGAAGAATATGACAGGAGACTTGAAAACATGTTCCTAACTTCACAGTGAAAAAGCATTCATTCACTCTTTTGGTTGACACCTCAAGCATGCTGTACAGATTTAATCAAAGTCTGCCTGAATACACAAGCAGCCTAAATCAACTGTTTTAAATTTAAAAAACAGGTTTTTTTTTCTTTAGAGGTGGTTAATTAATGAGGTTCAAAGCCAACATGTGTCCACAGTATGTTACTTTCTGATGTAAATTATGATGAAGAAGCTAATCAGCCAACAGTCATGGTCAAGGAGTGTTAGCAGGCAAACAAGGAATTCAGTCTAGTCTTCAAAATCCAAACATATAACCTGTACATAAAGTGAGGCAAATGGCAACTGCCTGCCTATGGGTAACCCGTCAAATGGCAGGCGACACTTTTGCACTTGCTTTTGCATCTGATAGTTTACTAGATTTTTATACTGTCCTTCAATTTAAAAGACTTTTAGAGCAGTTTATACTATACTATATGAGAACTTCATATAGTAAGACCAGCTATGAGAGCACTAGTAAAACCATCCAATAGAAACAAGTATGTGCCTTTTTAAGGAGATAACTCCACGAGTGGGGGCCACAACCAAGAAGGCCCTCTCACCAGTCTGACTTCATTACATTTTAATACATGAGCAGGGTGATGAAGAATAAGACATTCCTTGTCTTCTGGATCTCAAGCTGTGGAACAAGCTGCTGTTCTGTCCCATGCAAAATTTTCTAACATTTATCTTCTGCTTGCCCATTTGCTAAGTCAACTCCATGTGCTGCTCCTTGTGTTTTCATCTGACATTAAATTTAAAGGTATAACCAGTAGATGAGTGAATGAGTGATGAGAAACCTGAGACATGAGGTTTCTGGAGCCACTATACAGGCACCATGGCAAACTTGTATTTTAAGTCTTATTTTTAGTTTGTTTAGTCTCATGGGTGAACATTATATGGATATATGATAGATGTATTAATTGGTTAATCAAACTGATAAATGAATATTCATCTAACAGTTATCAGGTGAAATGAACAGTAACTCACAAAACTGTATGACATAACTGATTTGTTAATCTTCAAGATGCCACAACCCTTGTTCTTTCTGCAGTAGACACAGCTTTACCTCTAAAACCCTTTTACAATTGTACAGACTGCACATAATTTAGACTAGAAGCATGGTTTATACAGTGAGGCAGGCATCTGGCTTTGTAGCCAAAGGCTGGGAATTCAGTTCCAGGGAGAAGACCCAGCCTATGTACCCTTGGGCAAGCTGCACAATCTCCCAGAAGATGGCAATGGTTAATCATTTCTGAGTGCTCTCTACCTAGAAAACAATTAGAAGGGTCACCATAAGTCAGAAATGACTTGATGGCACATCATCTTCACTATATGTAACAGTTTCTCCTTGTTATCATATTTCTGTTGTATATTTTAAAATTCTCCCTGCCTAGAATATTCAGTAAAGTAATCCTCTGAAGTATCCCACCAGATTGAGGATGGAATATTCAAGTGCTCCCACAGTTCTGACACTAACTGTTTTACTTTCATCTCCAGTATCCCAATAAATCCTTTCCAATGGACAGCACCTGCTCATCATCAGAAAATTCTGGTCTGTATGATATACCTGCATCTAACAGAGGCAAAGCTTTGGGTATTGTGAAGATAGATGGATAAAATATTAAACAATTGAAAACAGGAAGCTTTTCTCCTGTTCAACAGTAAAACACTCAAGAAGCTGCTGTCAAGAATCTTACTGTAAGCACTATTGTTGTTGTTTAGTCGTTAAGTTGTGTCCGACTCTTCGTGACCCCATGGACCAGAGCACGCCAGGCCCTCCTGTCCTCCACTGCCTCCCAGAGTTGGGTCAAATTCATGTTGGTAGCACTATAGTAAGCACTATATAGATTTCAAAACCTGATCCTAACCATGTTGACTTGAAGAAAGTTCTCTTAACTTCGAATCGTCTTTCTTTGACATACTAGCAAGCCACTTTCAAGTTGCCAGAATGACAGTTCCTACCAAATGACCTGCAAGAATGATAGGAAACAAACAGCATAATCCTATACATGTATACTACAAAGTAAATAGTGAATTAACCTTACTCAATGGAACTTACTCCCAAGTAAATAAGGAAAGGAAAATGGCAGGAGGAACAGGTTATACAAAGATTTATCAAAGAAAAAACACATCCACCAACAGTTAGCTGGATCGGTTCACATGCACTTGACTAGTTCAGGCTAATTTGTTTCTCCTATTAATCAATCCATACATCATGACCGACACGTGGGAACTATGCTGAAGAGAAGAGCTGGTAGGCACACGACCACAAAGCCTCAAATTCGCAATACAGTACGTGTGGGTCGAGCAATAGGCCGATTGCGCTACTTACCTTGATACGGGCTTGACCCCCTGCCCCCGGAAACGCGTCCCTAACCCCTTAGTGAAATCCCTTAGAAAGCCATTCATCTCCTGCCCTAACCACCCACACTCCCTTAGCATCCTGCGCCGGCTTCTCAACACCTGGCACGTCCGCTCCCGGGGCGCCCCCGCCTCGCCTGCCGCCGCTCAGCTCCCTGGCCGGCGCACGGCCGCCCCCCCCCCCCGCTTCCTCGGCACCGGTCCCGTTTGGGGGCGCGCTCCCCGCCTCCGGAGCCCTCTCTGGCGTGCCCCGTCCAACCTTCCCCGGGACCTGTCACCTGCCCGAGGCGGATGCGGCGCCAGTTCTCCCGGCTCTTCCGCCTTAGGGCACCCTCTCCTCCCCGCGCCGGTTCACGGGCGAGGCAAGCCGGTCCCGCCACCCCGCCCGTGGCCTACCTGTCACTTCGCTCCCTGACAGCAGCAGGCGAAGCGGGCTTCCTCCCGCCTCCCTGTCACTTGTCCCCCTTGGAGGCACCGCCTCCTGGTCCCCTCCGGGCTCCGTCCCCTCCGGTCCGATCGCGCTCGTCAGCTGCGCCTTGCCTCCCCGGGGCGCACTTACCATCCTGAGGGCAAAATGCTACTGTTCCTGCTGCTACTGCCGCCGCGCTCGAGGGCTCAGGGCCGGGCTGCCTCGCGGGCTCCCCCTCGGCAGCCCTATGGCACCTTCCTCTTCTGTCCCCCACCCGGCTCCGGCCTCTTCAGCAACAGCAGCCGAGGCCGGCGCCGCGCCGGGGACATGGCTCCTTTAAATGCGCTCCCCCCCGCGCGCGCTGTCCCATCAACTCCCCCCCCCGCCCGCTTTTCTCACTCTCCTCCCCACCCGGCCAGCCCAGCTGCCTGCGCCGATTCCCCCTCCCCTTCCCCTAGCGTCGCAATCACAGAGCGTCTCTAGCAACGCGACGACGGCAGCGCCATGTTGGGAGAGGCAAAGGGAGTACCTACCCGTTTCTTGGCAGGTGACGTCATGGCTGGGCGATGGGCCTCAGGCACCATGTTGAGGGAAGTCTTGCAGTCCGGAAGCGAAGGGTCGGTGTACTTGCCTAACAGGCATGGTCGTGGCCCAAACGACACTCCCAAGTGGTGGCAATGTGGCTTCTCCCGTAGTGGCCCCCTGTCCCTGGAAAATAAAACTGGGGGTGGAGCAACCTTGTGTGCAAAAGTAAAAGGCAACCAGGAGAAAGGGCGGGGCGGGGGAGACAACACTTGCCCCACTTCCAAGGAGTTACGCCTTAAGAGGCTCATCTTTCTACACCGTTTCCCATGAAGTGACGGAAACGTGCAGCCTGACTAAAACTTTCTAGTCGGTGTCACTTGCTGTTATTACACGACACATCAAGAAGCACGCACCTCAAATAGTTTCGGAAGAGGTCGCCCTGTCAGTCTGTGCAAGCATATCAGGCAACAGCCAAAGAAACGAAACAAAAATAAAGACGAAAACACGTGGCACCTTAAAGACTAATTACTATATTTTAATGTCAGGTTTCGTCGACGTCCACCGACATAGTGGACGTGTCCACGAAAACTCATATTAAAATCTAGTTAGTCTTTAAGGTGCCACGTGTTTTTGTCTATTGCTTTTTGTTTTTAATTTTGTCTTTTTGTTTTGTTCCTTTGGATTTTGCCTGATACACCTAAAATACTGACTCCTTCGGGCTCCGGACATGCATGACGGGAAAGGAAAGCGTTTCCTATGGGAGAGTCGTTAAGCAGGCAGGAGAAGTTATCGAGAAGAGTGGAATTGACACGGGGTTAAGAGAAAACCCTCCATCTCAGCGATCCGCGAGACGAAACGATCTACGCAGCGGCGGTCGGGGGACGCTGCGAGTGAATGGATGATTCACACGGTTGCTAGACTCCCGTCAGACTAACTGCGTTTGCCCGACACAAACTGTGTGTAGGGAAACTCGGGACACGGCGGTTCAGGCAGTCGAAGTGGAAATTAACGTGTATCTTTCCTCAAGCCAAACGACCAGAAAGTTTTTCTCTGATGCTGTGGGGTTACGCGTCCCTCTTGCTTTGAATGTTATTTTTCTTTTAAACAGTCCTTGGGCTAAAAAATTAATTATTCTGTCCATGTTTACTCCAAAATAAGTCCCACCGAGTTCAATGAGGAATCCTGCTCTCGAGTATGTATACAGAGGATTGCGACTGCAGTTTTCAAAAATAAAAAGCAAACCTGACCAGCTGACAAAACACTATCCTGCGAGGAAGACACTAATTCATATTATAAAGCAGTGTGACCTCTTTCCAGTAGGCAGCTGTCTTTCCTATAAAGTTCTCCAACACTAACATTTATCAAACTCTTCGTTCATGGTGCTTCTAGGCAATGCCTACAAGTGTGTGAATACCCTTCAAAGGTCAGTAAAGCTGCTTTGAAACTCCCAGAATGCCCCATTACTTATGTTAAGTGTAACTCTCATTCCTATGCTGCCTGCAGTATTCTGGGAGTTGTGGTCAAAAAAATTAATGGAATATTGTGAGTGTTGTGATCCAGGAAAGTAACTTACTCATCTGTGTTTCTGAAACTGCTTATTACAGGAGTCTTCAATTGTACACCTGTCCTTCCTCGATCGTGGAATTTTAATAGGGGGGGGGGGTTAGGGCCTTCAGCCTCTTGACTAGGGCCAGAGCACAGGCCCAGCTTCCTCCCCCTATAAATTGTAACCCCTGTACAACAATTTCTCATATTAAAAGGAATCCAGTGCTTACATAGTTACAAATATCAACTTTCTAAAGCTTGACACTAACCAGTTACTTCTTCAGTCATATAGTTACTGTAACTAAAGTCTTTTAGTGATAAATCATACAGCTGGTTACATGCTACTTGTTACAAGCAATCCTTAAGTATTTAGGTATGTGGTCCACACAGTCCAAGGCTTTTGTGTAGTCAATGAAGCAGAAGTAGATGTTTTTCTGGAACTCTCTGGCTTTCTGCATAATCCAGCGCATGTTAGCAATTTGGTCTCTATAAATAATGCTACAAATGTCTTTTAAAATATAACATTCCAATCCCTGCTATTGCCTTGTAAATATTCTTTTTGTCTTCATATGTGGTATTCCACACACACCCCCAAAATAGCCACTTTTTATCCCCACAAAGAGTTTAAACAATAGTTGATCAATGGGTAACTATAAAAATAGCTAAAAGGTTTTAGTTATACCACACAAGTTATCTTTTCCCTCATTACATTACAATTATAATGTAACTTGACTTAAGAGCTCTTCCAGACAGGGCAAAGGTTCTGCCCCCCCCTTGCCCAGTTGTTCATCAGAAAGTCATAGGTTCTAAACCTACGTGCTCTGATTCTGCTATACCATGGCAGCCGGTAAATATTTTTGTTGGAATTGCATTGTTACACGTAGTAGGTTTACTTTTAAATTTGTGTTACAAATACAGCTGTAGCACATGTGAACTCTATGGCCAGAATTTTATTCACTTACACAGTCATGTAAGGGCAGTTGTCTAGCTGCTGGACAAAGCAAATAAGTTATATTTTATGATTTAAATTAGGTCTCTCCCCTAAAAATAAGGAGAGAATACTCAGAGATTATGATACAGTACTTGTATAGACTGATGGGGGAATTGACTCAAGGTCCTGGAAAATTAATTCCCCAAATTATTGGACCGTTGGACAAATCCACCAAAGATGCATGTATGAGCCAACTTGGCCACACTTCCTCTGGCACAAACTTGAAGATCCATTATTAGTAAGAGCAATTTAAGAGGTTTAAACACCATCTATTAATTAGTTTTGTACAAACTTCCTTTATACTGACTGAAAGTTAGGTAAACTGTGTCAATTTTCAAATTAGTTTCCAGTCTGTATTATCAACATGAGCATGTAGATCTACCTCCCAAATTTGCTTTTAAAATACTGAATCTGAGAAAATTTTGCATAATTTAGAAGTTGGACCCTTCCTTTTTGTCCCCCAGAACATAAAATCGGAGATTCAAAAACAACTGTCTACAAGTCTAATCTTGAACCTGATGGCTGCTTGGAAAATGTACTACTACTGGTAGATATATTTGGAACCATGGTATGAACCTTGCCCAGTTGATTTTTCAGCTCTGTTGCTTACTTACGGTAGATTGTGCCTCACTGTATAGGTTATTTTAAAAAATAAAATCCTTTACCCCCTCCTCACTTTTTTCTAAATTGCCTGAATTTTTATGTATAAAACAAAGCTGGTAATGTAAGAAAGACACTTATGAGGAGGAGGAGATTGATTTCTTATAGCAATAAAATCAAATGTTTAAGGTGTTAAAAAGAAAAGGATTAGAAATGTGATTAATATTTTTTTCCTCTCTGAACTTTACAACTAGATCCACAGATTACTTCAACATGATCACATTCTGTTGCTGTTGTTGTTACGTTCCATCATCACCTCCAATTTATGGTGACGCTATGAATGAGCAATCTCCAAAATATCCTGTCCTGAACAGCCCTGCTCAGCTCTGATAAACTCAAGCCTGTAGTTCCTTTTTCAAGTTGCAATCCCCTTTTATAATTACCAAGTAACCTGTGACACCCCCCACCACAGCTGCATAAAAATGGGGTAAAGAAAACATATTGAAATACTGTATTTTCCCGTTTATAACATGCCCCCGTTTATAAGATGCCCTCCCCTTTTCCAACCCAAAAATTAAGAAAACTTAGCTTTGAGTATTCAGCCTCTGGGCTTAGAACACTCGGACATTAGGAGTCCCTGTTGAATCTGAGCACTGCCTACAGGCTCCACCTCCAAGGAGGTGTATTCCAATTGGTTTGTTCAGCATCAGCTGATGTCCGTTCCATAAGGCTCGTGATTGGAGGAAGCTAAGTCTGCTGACTGAAGGAAGCCTGTTTACAGAGGCAAGGTACGGGCCGTTTTGTTCTCTCCTCAGCTATCTCACCTTACTTCCATGTAGAAGACGCCCCTCAATTTTTAGTGTAATGATTTTAGGAAAAAGTAGCGTCTTATACACAGAAAAATACGGTAGATTTATTTCAGAATATAATTCTAACCTAGTAAAATAATATTAATGTAATAATGCAAAATTATTTATTTATTTATTTATTTGATTTCTATCCCGCCCATCTGGTATATTCTACCACTCTGGGCGGCTACCAACATACATATATAACACAGACATAATCAATAATTATGGGGGGGATCTGTCTCTCCCAGATTAAATTTGAGAAGAAGAAAAAATGTCAATACACTTTGAGTTTAATTTAGTTTTTTGCATATGGAAACAACCCTCAGGCCATGAACCTGTGCTTTAGGCAGTCAATCTATCTTGTATTTGGTCTTCCTTTTTTCCTACTGCCTTCAACATTTCCCAGCATTATTATATTTTCCAGAGAATCTTGCCTTCTCATTAAGTGCCCAAAGTAGGAGGGATTCAGCTTCAGCATTTTTGCTTCCAGATATAGTTCAGGCTTGACTTGATCTAGGACCCACTTGTTTGTCTTTCTAGCAGTCCAGGGTATCTGCAAAGCTTTCCTCCAGCACCAACTTCAAATTAATAAAGTTTTTCTTGTGAGCTTTCTGAACTGTCCAGTTTTCACATTCATATATGATGACTGGAAATAAAATAGTAGGATGATCTTGGTCTTGGTCTCCAGTTACACATTCTTACACCTGATAATCTTTTCTAATTCATTAATTGTAGCCCTTCTGAGTCTGAGTCTTCAGTTTTCTTGGCTGCAGTCTCCATTTGGATTGATGATTGACCCAAGTATACAAAATCTTTCACGATTCCAATTTATTCATTGTCATCATTAAAGTTGTGTAATTCTTCAGTAGGCATGATTTTTGTCTTTGGCACTTTCACTATAAGTAATTTCAAATAATTTCTGCTTTCTGCCAGTAAGAGTGTGTCATCTGGATATCTCAAATTATTTATGTTTCTTTCACCGATGTTCACTTCTTAATCTAAATCTAGTCTGGCTTTCTGTGTATATTATTTTTTTCTTGGGGACTGAATGTATATTGAATGTTGCCAATCTGTAGGCCATTTTTTTGTTTTCCATATTTCTTGGCATATTCTTGTGAAGATCTTGACAGATCCAGTCTCTGTGACTTGAAACAAATCTATCAGTATCCAGTCTATCCCTGATGGTCTATTTCTTCCCTGTGCTTTCAGAGCAGCTTTCAGTTCACTTTCTAGAACTATAGGTTCCTCCTTAAAGGAGTCTTTGATCCTTTTATCTTTTCTGTATAGGTCTTCAGTATACTGTTTCCACCTTCTCTTTATTTTCTCATAAATAATGTGCTTTCCTGTTGGTCATTCAGCATTCCTAATCTAGGCTTAAATTTCCCTTTGATTTGTTTGATCCTCTGGAGGACAATTATTTTTTGTTGTTGTTCCCCTCTATTTCTGTGCACTAGTTATGGTAATAGTTCTCATTGTCTCTACATGACAGTCACTAAAATACTGTGTGCAGGGTTCTAATCCTATTTCTGTCACTTTTTGCTTTTGCTTCCCATTTGTCGTTTACAATCCTAAGCGTTTCTTCCATCATCCATCTAGATTTTTATTTTCTATTTAATACATGGATTATATTTTTGCATTCTTCCATAATAGTATTACTGATTTAAATATTTTGCTTTTTTATATCACATTCTAAAGGGAGTCATTATTCTGAGCCACAATTAATAATGGCTTTAATTACATTATTTATTTAATTTATAAGTTTAAAATGGAATATACTCTTCTTTAGTGTGTTGAAATATGGTGGCTTCAATAATCCTTCTTTTTTTGTTTTGTTTTGATTAATACATGTCATTAAACATGCTTACCAATCCTTCAATAAGTGGTCAGAAATAGGTAGAGGCAATGACTGGAATAAATCATTAAATTTTGACAAGTGAATCATCTACAGCTGTTACCCTGCCCAATCTGCCCATCTTTCATAGATGGAAATCTTGTGACACTTAATTTAACAATGGCCTAAAATTCAAAGGCCCTATTTTTGTTAAGTTCTCATATAATAGTACTCCAGGGTATTTGAATTAGAAACGAATGGGTAAACCCATCCCTTGATGTAGAATATAAACACAGATTATCAGAAAAAGTAACAAAAGATACACTGAATATTAAATTTGTTGCACGAATTTTGTTGCTCAGCTAGTCTTGAGTTTTAGCTGTTACACTTAGCAGTTTCTCCTTCTTGACTTCTGTTTTTAAGCATATCCATGGACATCTTCTATACACTGAGAGTTTACAAAGGTTCAGACAAGCTTGTTTATCCTTACACATGTCAGTTTATTTATTGATATGTCATGTTTCCAAACATATACCAGTTTTGGATTTGTTCGTGTGTTTTTTTCCCCACATTCCTGGACCAATCACCTTAAGGTGTTGTATATTCTGCAACATATAATCTTTTCTTTCCAATATTAAGTCTTAAATGTACTAAGAAATCCTTTAGAACTTATAAATGTCAAGTAGCAGTATGTGAATACCTTATCGTAAGCATTTTATTTATCATTCTAAAATATAATGCGTTGCTTTTCTTTTATTCTCTCTCTCTCTGCAGTGGTTGGAACTGAAGGGGAACACTCCACCATATTTTTCAGGGAGTTTTCTTAGATATTTGTGTCAGTTACCATTTAGGAAATACTTGCCAGCACAGACTTAATTTTGTGTGGTTTTGTGTTTTCAAGAGAATTCTACAGCTACATTTCAATTGCTGTTTATCCTTGTTAGTTTAATGTATTTGTTTGAAAATTTAGAACAGAAGCTTCAAAGATATGTAATTGATAGGGCTTTCCTCCTCCTCCTCCTCATGAGTTTTTTTCTTCATATCTCAAAAAAGAAAAAGGACTCTTGCCATGTATTTTTCAGATATGCTAAATACAGCAAGAGGAAAACAATATTTACCAACGTAGCTTACAGTCCTTGTTTAGTGAGGCTAAACTTGTAAAATAATATGTAATATAATCTAATAAACAAGAGGTTTTGTCATTACTTCCATATCTTGTGTCCCCTACTTACACTCAAATAACATAAGTCCAAAATATGATTAAGCCTTCCTGCTAGTAAAAGAAAAATTACACTTTTGGATGTTGCATATGTGATATTTTAGCATCTCACTCAGGGAGACATTTTTGTCTTGGCTTGGCAGTGGGTCAAAATTCTTCTATGAAAGGGATTGTTCTAGAACTCCAGCTGAGTTTATTGTACAGACTTTGCAGTATTTTCAGAGTTAACGTCTGTCAGTAATTATCACATAAGAGTATTTGTCTACACTTCATTAAACAATATTGTCTGGTAGCCAAGTGGATAAAAAGGAGCTTCTTGTGGGACACGCTCATGTTCAGTAATCCAGTCTTTTAAATTGGTGTAGTGCAACTAGTGTGCCCTGTACTTGTTGGCTGACTTCAATCCAGATTTGTAAACTGAGATTCATGGCCTACCTTTCTTTTTTATCATATAAAGTTTTATAGGGCTGTAAAACTGTTTACCCCCTTCTTGGAAGCACATTTAACACAGTGACGGGTTTTGAGTGTGTCAGAGAAGCCAAGAGCAATGCTGTCAGGAGGCAAGATTCCATTATGAGTCTGGACTCTAGCAGGGTCACCCAAGGCAGAATGGTCAAAGCTACATCAGCAGAAGATAATGCATAGCTCCAATGGCGATGGGGGCAGAGAAGCTCCTGGAGGGCAGCTACCATGCAGCAGCAGGAGCAATAGCTGAAGGTGAGGCTGGTGGAGGATCTTTCACAGACAACAGCAGTGACACTATAGCTAACTTTTGTTAGTACTATGCAGAAGAAGGTAACGGTAAAGTACTGCTGAATATTTCTTACATAGAAAACCTGTGATGAGACAGTCTAAAATTAAACAAGAAATAGTGCTGGAAGATGAGCAGCCACAGATAAGTCTATCTCTCATGTCCCCATCAAATGAGCCTGCAATTGCAATGGGACTGAGAAGAGGGCCACCTCTGATGATCTTAAAGACCGGGAAGGCTTATATGGGGAGTTATGGTCCTTCAGATAGCCTGGACCCAAACCATATAAAGTTTTAGAGGTAGAAACAAGCACTCTGAATTGGGCCTGGAAACTGACTAGTAGCCTGTGCAGTGGTTGTAGCAGGGGCATTATATGCTGCCTATAACTGGTCCCAGTCAGCAGTCTGGCAGCTGAATTTTGAACCAACTGATGTTTCTGAACCATCTTTAAAGGCAGCTCCATTTAGACTGCATTACAGTAATCCTGCGGGATGTAACTAAGGCATGTGCTACTGTAGTCAAATCAAATGTTTCTAAGAACAGACACAGCTAGTGCATCAGTTTTAACTGTACAAATGCACTCTTGTTGAAACCTGGGCATCCAGGCTCGGGGATGAATCCAGCAGTACACTCAAGCTGCAGACCTGAGTTTGCAGGGCGTGCACAACCCCATCCAGCACTGGTTGCATCCCTATACTCTCATCTGGCTACTGATTGAACAGGAGCACCTCTGTCTTGTATGGATTAAATTTCAATTTATTTGCCCTCATCCAGCCCATTACTGACACCAGATACCAGTTTAGAACCGAGACAGCTTCCTTGGAATTTAATGGAAAGGAGAGAGAGAGAGAGATATCAACAATGCCAAAAGCTGATACAATAGGATGTTCAAAGAGACCCACTGACACGGACATACACCTACCAGAAAGGAAAAGGGACAGAGAAAGGATGGTGAGTGAGCAGCTTAACTAATAGCACAACAAATATTTGACTATCAATCTGCAGAATGCTTGAAGCGTAATAGGATGCTGACTTGCATAGACAAAAGTGCTAGCACAGCAACAGCAGCCTTTCACAGCGATCAGTTCAAACAATAATGCTGCCACCAAGTGGCTGTCTAAAGACAATCATATCTACAGGTCACTAGTACGTAGTACTGAAACTGAACTGTGCCCATTTAGACTTTCTTAAAGTAAACCTACACATCAACCTGGTTTCCAGTCCCATGACCATTCTTGTTGCCTTCCTCTGAACTTGTTAAAGTCTGTCGATATCCTTCTTAAAGTGTGGTATCCGGAAGTGGACACAGTACTCAAGATGAGGCCTAACCAGTGCTGATTAGAGGGCAACTAGTACTTAATGAGGGGGACATGGTGGCGCTGCGGGTTAAACCGCAGAAGCCTCTGTGCTGCAAGGTCAGAAGACCAGCAGTTGTAAGATCGAATCCACGCGACGGAGTGAGCTCCCGTCGCTTGTCCCAGCTCCTGCCAACCTAGCAGTTCGAAAGTATGCAAATGCAAGTAGATAAATAGGTACCACCATGGTGGGAAGGTAACGGCGTTCCGTGTCTAGTTGCGCTGGCCACGTGACCACGGAAACTGTCTTCGGACAAACGCTAGCTCTACGGCTTGGAGATGGGGATGAGCACCGCGCCCTAGAGTCGGACACGACTGGACTAAATGTCAAGAGGAACCTTTATCTTTACTAGTACTTAATGGGAGTTGGAGACTATACTTCTGTTAATGCATCCTAAAATAGCATTTGCCTTTTTTTGCAGCCACATTGCACTGTTGGCTCATATTCAGCTAGTGATCTAGAACAATTCTAAGATCCTTTTTGCTTGTAGTATTACTGAGCCAAGTATTCCCCCATCTTGTAACTATGTGTTTGTTTGTTTTCCCCTAGCTGTAGCACTGTGCACTTTTCCCAGTTAAATTTAATTCTGTTGTTTTCAGCTCAGTGCTCAAGCCTATCAAGATCCTTCTAAATTTTGTTTCTGCCTTCCAGGGTATTAGCTATCCCACCAATTTTGTTTGATCTGCAGATTTGATAAGCACTCCCTCATCCAAGTTACTCATAAAAATTTTGAAGAGCACTGGGCCCAGGACAGAGCCTTGGTACTCCATGTGTTACCTCTTCCCAGTTTGAGAAGGAGCCATTTATAAGCACCCTCTGAATATAATATGGTAGCTAACAAAATCCACCTGACAGTTGTTATGTCCAACCCACACCTACTTAGCTTGCTAATCAGAATATAATGGAGCACTTTGTCACAAGCTTTGCTGAAGTCAAGATATATCACATCTATAGCATTCCCCCGCCTACCAGTGAGGTTACCTGATAAAAAATTGAGATAAGATTACTCCAGCAGGATTTGTTCTTAACAAATCTGTGTTGGCTTCTGGTTATTACTGCATCATTTTCAAGGTGCTTGCAGAGTGACTGCTTTATTATTTGCTCCAGAGTTTTCCCTGGGATTGATGTCAGGATAACTGGTCTCACTTTTTGAAGATAAGGTTGACATTAGTCCTCTTCCAATCATCAAGCTATTCACCCATCCTCCATGATTTCAAGAAAATAATAGACAGTAGTTGTGACAGTTCTCCAGCCAGTTCCTTCAGTTCTCTTGGATGCAGTTTGTCTGGTTCTGGAGATTTGAACTCATTCAAAGTAATAAGATGTTCCCTGACTATTTGTTTATCCATTTCAAAGTGCAATCCTGTTTCCTCCATTTGTATTTCACATTTGTCAGGAGGCTAATATTTTGGGGAGGAAACAGAGCTAAAGTCAGAATTGAAAACTTCTGCCTTTTCTTTGTCATCTGCTATGATTTTTCCATCCCCCCTGAGCAGCTGACTCACTAATTTATTTTCTCTGTCTTTTGCTACGCATGTACCTGAATAATGCTTTTTTTGTTGCTTCTAGTGTCTTTTGCTAATCTCAGCTCATTTTCTGGTTTTGCCTTCCTAATGCCATCCCTGCAATTCTTTGCTACTTGTTTGCACTCTTCTTTTGTGGCCTGACCATCCTTCCACTTCCTATATGTGTCCTTTTTCCCCCAGTTCCTCTCTGAGCTATTAAAGACATTATAATTAGAAACAACAGAGTTGCTGACAACTTTTGGCAACCAAAAATGCTAACAAAGTATAAACTTTCAGTGTACCCTTATTATGTGTGTATTCATGAAAACATATCCCAGATAAAAATTGTTAGTCTTTAAGGTACCTGAGGATTCTTTGTTGTCTTTACATCAATGGATGAACATAGCTATACCACCACTGCCCCTGGAAAAATCATAACCAGAGTCTGTTCCCTTATTTTGATTGTCATTTCAGAATTATCAGCCACATAAACAGATCCCATATTGGGGATCTGTATAGAAGGGAAGCAAAATGTTCCCTTCATCCAAAGCTGTCACATGTTTAAGCCAGAATTACTAATAAAGGTATTCAAAAAGTAGGTGCTTGTACTGTATTTACATCTACAGTACCTTTGGAGTCAGTCTACCATTATGTTCCCCTAGCCAAGCTGAGATACGTTGTGTTTTCCTGCTGTGGAGGGATTGGGCAGTGGGGTTTAAGGATGGTAATGTTTACATGTCATGGACCCTACTGCAAAGCAGTCAAATGAGCAGAGTTCCCTGGAATGCAAATTCTTATAAAATTTTGCAGGGATCACCCAGATATACTGAATAAGTATATTGAATCAGGTAATTCCACAATCCGTCAATTTATACCAGTCCAGTTTTGAAATTATAATGGTATGATTCACAATTATTACCGCTGAATTTGAAAATGTGAGTAGCAGCACAGTGATGTCACTAAAGACCAGTTTGCCCCAGTAGACAAACAGCAGCTTTTTGGGTAGGTTTGTTCCAGAAAATGGTCAGGATTAAGCTTCCCTGCCTTGTCTGGCACCAGATTTTTCCAAAACCCAGAGGCTGCAAAGGCAAAATATATGCCTAGAGAGCACTTTTAAATGAACAGACACTGTTCAAGGGGTCACACTTCCCTACATCAGATGAACAATACATGTATAATCTTATACACACAGTACGTATATATACAGGAGAAACTTCCTGAAACTGTACTGAGAAATCTACTGATTTCAGTTATGCTTAGGCCCAGGGTATAGGAATTGTTGGTCTCCATTTCAACCCAGTAGACATGGGCTGAAACCCTACCTGGCTGGGAAACTGGGTGACTTTGGGGTAGTCACATTCTTTCAGCCTGATCTTTTTCACAGGTTTTGTTGTGAGGATAAAATGAAGAACCAGAGAGACACGTATGCCATGTCAAGCACTTTGGAGGAAAGGTGGATTGTAAATGCAACAAATAATAAATCCATCCATAATGCTATGTTGCCTCTCCACAAGTGAGCAGGATTTAATCTTGTGGTGGGGAAGAGATAGTTAACCTCCATGCAATTAAAAAACAATCAAAAAATTCTGCAATATTTTTTAAACAATTCTGCTGAAGTGCTGTCTAATTTTACAGCATTGAAATTGTAGTCTAATAACGTTTTTAAAAGATATTTAGAAGTATTAAAACAAAAATAAACTAAAACCTCTGAAAAAGGAACATAATAATAATGGCATTGACCTGGAAGGCAGCATTTTAAAATCTATTTTTAAAGTGTGTAAAATTTAAAAGGTTATAAACTGGAAAGTTAACTGTGAACGTGAGTCCGGGTATGTGAGCTGAGCTGAATTGCAGTACCCTCACTTGCCTCCTACATGTCAGGAGCTGCTGGGGCTCAAACCTGGGATTAAGTGTGTGCACCTGCTCCCCTGGGATGAGCCACAAATTGTTAGGGTTACAACATTTGCCTAGGCTGTTTTTTCCAACTTAATATCTCCCAGAGAGATCACAGTCCCATTATCCCTAGAAGCATAGGCTTGGTGGCTGGGATGATAGGGGTTGTAGTCCAAAACATGTGGAGGACACTGAGTTGGGGAGGTTGCTCTGAGTCATTAGTAGTCTCAGGCCTTTAGTCGTTCTCTGATCACCCTGGCTGGCCACTGAACTCCCCTGGACAGAAGAGCTATACAATTGTCTGATGAGATTTCTATTATGCCATAATCCTTCCTCATAAATTAATTTTATGAGGGTTTCTGGATATGTCATTTTCTATTTATAACCTGTTTTTCCACCACTTTTATCTTTTTTCCTTATGATAGACAACTCATTAAAGAAAGAAAGATGGACTAGCTCTAATTGTGAGCATGTATCGTGTGTTTTAATTATCTAGCCCTCTTCCTGGAAGCATCCTTACTTTGTGTTCTCTACATAGGTTGGTCTTTGCTTGCTCATTCTGGTTTAACCTTCAGACTGTTCATAACTCCTGGCTCCTTCCCATGGTCTGGGTTGTTCAATGACTCTAATATCTCTTTGCTCCTTGACTCTTAACTACCTGGTTCCCAACTCATCTCAAGGCCTTTCCAGACTCGCCGTTTTGGTGCAGGCTGGATTTGGGCTACAAAGGTTTGGTTGAGATCAGAAAGAGGAGTGGTATGCCATTTGGCACTCTCCTCCAGTCTGAATGGCAAACAACCCTTTGTAGCCCTATCTGTTGTCAATTAAGCACTTCCCCTGATCCTCTGTAGAGGGTCAGGGGAAGTGAGTGAGTGAGTGAGTGAGTGAGTGAGTGAGTGAGAGAGAGAGAGAGAGAGAGAGAAAATATGTTGTATTGTTCCTGATGTGATCAATCATTTTGTTTAAATAATTTTTGTTCCTCTTCCTGTCTGCAGATCAACACTGCAGCTGCGGGCAGTTTCTTGATCAGCAATACACAGCCAGGCAAAGATTAAATTTTTTTTTAAACCAAGTGATTCATAGCATCAGGGACAATCTAGCAGATGTAAAAAAAATATTGTTAACTTCCCCTGCCCTCCACAGATGATCAGGGGAAGGGTTCAATTTCTAATATTCTGAAGCAGCTTGTAAACCACTTCAGAATACTGGAAACTGAAACTGGAAGGAGCTGCAAGGCTGTAGTTTAGTCCATTCCCAGTGACCACACTCACTGAAAATGAACTAAACTGAAGCCCTCCAACCCATACCAAAATATAGACCTCCCTCACAGGGGTTTAAAAAAGGTGCAGGTTGGAACAAATGGCTCTGCTCCAGGGATGCCCATGTGTGGATGCTGGAAAAAAGAGTGGACCAACCTGACCCTTCAGTGCGCAAAACGGCAGGACAAAAGCCTATGTGGACAGTCTCTCAGACTGCTGTCTAGTGCTCACCCTGTGAAAATGCTATTGCATGTAAGAATTATGTTGCCTGAAAGAGATGCAAACCCAGCATTAAAGCCATCTGCAAGTACCAAATTTGCAGTACTGTTATGTTCTCCCTCCCTGTGAGATGTCAAATGTATGTGGCTTGAAAAAGGTGGCAGAACCACAGGGAAAATACAGGAAAGCAACAATGATGAAAAGTGAACAACATATGACTATGCCATAGTAAATACCCCGTTTAGAAATAGTCCTAATTTCAAACAAGGAAAAAAATGTAAAAAATGTATTTCATTTGTGTTGGCGGCTGTTAGACTGGTATATTGTATAAAAGCTACAATCACAGACAGATACACGCACATACTTGTCGATAGCCAGCTACCGTGTTTCCCCGAAAATCAGACAGAGTCTTATATTAAAGTTTGCTCCAAAAAACGTATTAGGGCTTATTTTCAGGGCATGTTTTATTTTTTCATGTACAACAATCTACATTTATTCAAATACAGTCATGTCATCTTCTTCTGGTTGCTGCACAATGGTGGAGGGCGGGGTTTCACTTAACTGGGGCTTATTTTTGGGGTAGGGCTTATATTACGAGCATCCTGAAAAATCATACTAGGGCTTATTTTCAGGTTAGGTCTTATTTTCGGGGAACAGGGTAACTAGACAGATAAACAGATTGAAAGATATGTACATACACCCTTACCTTTGCACTATGTGGCTAGAATGAATACTATTTAGTCATGAGTGGAAGCAGTAGATTGCATTATAAATGTTAAAAGTTCAAGCAAAATAGGAAAAAATGCTGCAATTCCTGTTTATTCTCATAATGTCATATATTAGAAATGCCATTCAAATTTATGAATATGTGGGTAATGGTTGTGAACAATTATTCTACAAAATTTCCCAATCCTTCTGAGATCAATTAGTCATGCCTTGGTTATGTCCTGGATCGTCTGTAATATTCTTAAAGGAATATTTTTAAAGCAGCCACTTACTTGTGAAAGCTAGGCAACCAAAGCATACAAATTCTATGGGAGCAGGTCTTTTGAAGGATATGCTACGCCTGCGTGAATGTGCCTTGACCTCAAGAACAGAGGAGCTGCTCACGCATTTACTAGTAAGAGGTATCAGGAGATACATATGGTAGTGCCTTTTGTCTTATGGCCCTATCCTGATGGAATGCTATTTTGGGGGAAATATGCCCAACTTCCTCCTTTAGAAGGGAATGGGCCTCAGGAGATTTGGATACTGTGATCAGTTAATAAATGACAGAAGCCTGTATTTCATACTTTGATCTTAAACTCAAATGTATTTTAGTATTCCTGGTTTTAGAGTGCATGTGTGTGTGTGTGTGTACGTGTGTGTGTGTGTACGTGTGTGTGTGTGTATGTATGTATAAAAACATTTCACAATTATTTTGTGTACTGTCTTGAGTTTAAAAAAAAATTAAACGGCAACATGCATTTTTTGCAATAAGAAAAAATATGAATGGCGTATCTGTGAAATGTATCCATGATTTTTATTTGCATACATTTTGGATTCAAAGAGGACTCATCACACTAGCAATTAGAAGGCACTGTGCATCTATTTCACTTTTTTCTCTAGTGATTTTTGTACAGTAAGAAAAGATGGAAGAAGTAGTGGGAAAATAAGGGAAAGTAAACAGTGGATGACAGTATCATCTGAAGTGCCTTAAAAACTGTGACTGAGGTAGGGTGGTGGTGGCATGATGAAAGCCTCACATGAAACAGCTCTAGGGCTTAGGCAATTAACCTGTCTCACTTTCTCTCTGTATACATTATATTTTTGCAGTTGACTAGACATTGCAATTTCCACATAAATAATAAGGGGCAACACATTAAACTACTTCAGCAATTATTCTAAATTTGCTTAGATTTCATGTTGAGACTGATCTTTAACCTGCCCTTAGTTCAGAGGTATGACATGATTTCTTGCCTTTGAAGCCGTTGCTAACATCAAAACAGCTTAATTTTAACTTCTGGAAAACGTTTCAGGGGAATTGCATGGCTGTAACTGCCCTATGATGTAACACCAATTGTTCCGTCCTGCTCCACCCCCAAGGCCCTGTTCTGTATTTACAAATACACTCTGCCTAGGTCACTGGCCAGACGCTGAGGAGGATGATGTCATCTGAAAAGCACATGTCTTGCTGCAGCATAGAGGCTTGTACATTTCTCCCAGAAAGTGGCTGGCTTAAATGCTGGTTGAATAGGAAACAGTGGAAGTGGAACTCCCACAGTGGAAATTATTTGTTATATATTGTTCAGCCCACATTCACGACTACAAAAATTTAATCAGAGATTATTGCTCTGCACATTGCAACCTCCATAAGCAGCTTGATACCCAGAGCATTATGGGTAGCATGGTTTGTAAACCAACTGCAGACATTTGTGTTGGACACAATAACAGGCAAGGAGTTTTTTCAGGTTACTGGACTGGAATCACTCAACACTGATAGTTTTGAAACTGGGTACTTAACCCAAGTGTTCACATAAAATTATAAGTCTGTAATATATTTTAAAATTCAAATGCCTGTGCATTTTGTGAGTTACCTCCAGCAACTCTATATGAATGTATATAAAATGAAACCATGTGTTCTGTCATAATACAGAGAGAGATCAGTCAGCAATAGAATACAGTGGTGCCTCGACTTACGAACCTAATTGGTTCTGGAACTCCAGTCGTAACTCGAAATGGTCGTAAGTCGAAGCACCGTTTCCCATAGGATTGCATTGAAATGCAATTAATCTGTTCTGGCCAAAGAAAATAATCACCAAAAAACACACCAAAAAAAACCACACACACACACCAGCACTGCAAGACCCATCGGAAAGCAAAAAGCAAGCAAACCGTGCAAGAACCATCGGAAATGCAAAAAAAGCAAAGCAGAAAGCAAGCAAACCGTGCAAGAACCATCGGAAATGCAAAAAAAACAAAGCAGAAAGGAAGCAAACCGTGCAAGAACCATCGGAAATGCAAAAAAAGCAAAGCAGAAAGCAAGCAAACCATGCAAGACCCATCGGAAATGCAAAAAAAGCAAAACAGAAAGCAAGCAAACCATGCAAGACCCATCGGAAATGGGGGGGGAAACCCCAAAAAGCAAACAAACCCTGCAAGACCCATCGGAAATGGGGGGAAAAAAAACAAAAAGCAAACAAACCCAAGACCCAACGGAAATGGGAAAAACAAAATAAAACAAACAAACCCTGCAAGACCCATCACAGCATAGAAACATAATCCCACCACCCAGCCCAAAACCACGCTGCAAAACCCACCCAGAACAGTTTTTTAAAAGCAGAAAGCAGCACCTTACCTTACCAGGCAGTCCGAAGCCTCCTCCGATCGCACTCACTCTAACCGTTTGGGCGAAAGAGCTACAAAGAAGCAGCCTCTTCGCCTACCAACGGTTAGCAATTTGAATTCCCCGCCTTTTTTCCCTGCCTTTTTTTGGTTGTAACTCGAAGCTCCCGCTGCAAGTCGAAGCAAAATTTTGCGGCCGGAACTGGTCGTAACTCGAAATGGTCGTATGTCGGGACGTTCGTAAGTCGAGGCACCACTGTACATGCTCTGCATGCAAGAAGCTGAATTCAGTCCTGGTCATCTCAGATTAAAGGGATCAGACAACGGGAACTGAGAAGGTCACTGTCACTTAAAGAAGACAATACTGGGCTAGATGAACAAAAAACAATTCAATTTAGTATGACATAACTTCCTGAACTATTTTCCCACCATAAATTTTAACCCATTGTCAATTACCCTGTTCCCCGAAAATAAAACCTAACCTGAAAATAAGCCCTAGTATGATTTTTCAGGATGCTCGTAATATAAGCCCTACCCCAAAATTAAGTCCCAGTTAAGTGAAACCCCGTCTTCCACCATTGTGCAGCAACCAGAAGAAGATGACATGACTGTATTTGAATAAATTTAGATTGTTGTACATGAAAAAAATTAAAACATCCCCTGAAAACAAGACCTAATGCGTTTTTTGGAGCAAAAATTAATATAAGACCCTGTCTCATTTTCGGGGAAACACGGTATAATATTTCCATTTCATAATATATTTGAGACTAATGTCTTCCATGTATGTTTCCCAAAAGAGAGATTTTAAGGAAGAAAGCCACACTATGTAACTTATTGATGAGGTGCTTATTTTCTGTGTTTCAGCTTGTTAATTATTAGTATTTAGTGTGCCTCAACTTACCATAACAGTTTGAATGTACTGCTTTCCTTTTCTAGGCATACTTTACAAGTCACTACATTTCTGCTTTGTTTGGACGCAACATACATTGATACAGGTTACAAAGTACATGGAGTCTTTTCTGCAAACAAATGTAATAAAAAATTTAAAATACCTGCTGCATGTAGCTCACTCCCAAACCACTACAACAGGTGTAGTACTCCTTAAACGTGTGCCTCTTCAACTCTGTGTGCAATGAGCATATAAGTTCATTTGTATTTAAGCTGATTTGTGTTCTTCCATAGTTGAAAGGTTATCAGATATGATCAGGTTCTCACTTTGACAGCACATGTATGAGACACAGTTAGGAAGCTAGTTCAGAATGCAATGAGCCAATGCAGGAATGGTGTAACTTGCTTCTAAAATAAAAGCAACATGACTGAGGTATTATGATTTGTAGGAGTTTAATTCATTTCCACTTGTTATATGCGGCTAGTCAAGAAAGTTACCCTAAGCATTGATTCATACACTAGACATGTTAATTAGGGATGTTAGGGCATTATTAGCAACAAACTTTCTAGTGGTTAAAACAATAACAACAATCAACTATATTGTACAAAGCACCAAATGTGTGCTGTCTCCAGTTGGGTTTAGCAGGGCAATATCAAATATAGTGGGTGCCAGTGTTGCTATAGGGGAATGAGCTTGGCTTCCTCTTTTGAAACCAATGGAATATGAGCCCTTTGGCCCTAGAGAGGCAGTTATCTGCCTTCAACCACAATCCACTTGCATCAGAACAGGCATGCTGGCTGGGAGGGAATATCTTTTTCCCAGTGGCAAAACATTGCTGTAGTGCTGGGGAAACACAGTATCCCAGCAACCATTGCAACTTGAACTCTGCAAGAGAACAACATTGATCTAATGAAGGAGTAAATGTAACAATTGTGAAATCATTGTGCAAAAAAAGTCAGCGAAGCCAGTTTGTGGGGCTTGCAGATCTCTGAGACTGTTTGGAACACTAGCATCACAGAGAATGTCAGACAACTTTGTGAAATACTTTATGTTGTAAGATACATTATAATTAACTGTTGTTAAGAAACACGTATCTCCAGATTCTGAATTGCAACGTATGTTTAAAATAAAAGGTGAGTATAAAACCAATGGTAGCCTTAGCATCCCAGTTCCCAGTATCCTTTTCCTTGTTGTAACTTGACCATACTGTGTGTAGTTTTGGACAATCAGATATTTATAGTTATAAAAGAGAATGACTGTGTTTGTGGAACTTCATGTCTCCAGCATAGTGCTCCCAGTGGGAAAACTAGCCACTTGAAAATTGGTGTACATACTACAGGGACACCATGGGTGAGCGTAATTAACATTTGGTTGCAGCTTGCAGTGCCATCATTAAACATTAAGCTTTCCAAGTCTTGCCTAAACAAAGGGCAGGGCAAAATATTTTTATTAAAAATGTATTATTTATTAAAAATATAAACAAATGAAGCAATTAGAACTACAACACCAGACAAAGCAGGGCAATAATTATGTTAACCAAAACAATCTGTTCCCCCTGAAGGTGTCAGACTGGAGGCCAATGTGAGAGATTATTTTCTTCATACGGCTGCTTCTCTCTGCAGGGTCCAGAATTATTTATTTTAAAAGTTTGAAAAACTGTTGTCAACTTGAAGCTTACCTATTTTTTAAAAATATGTTAAGGTTCCAATAAAGATAGGACCCCTCCCCCTGTTTTGGTGGGGGTCACAAAGCAAGACAGACCACTCCTGTTGCTTGGTGCTTCTGATGTGGAGACTGAAAGGCTAAATGGGCACTGAAGGTGGGGAGAGAAGAACAATCAAGAAAGTAAAAGGGTGGAAGCGGTGGGTTGGCTTTATTGTAAAAGCACAGGGCACCTTCCATTTGTAAATTTTTTCAAAAAATACCAGTAGGATCAGAGATCTACCAACATGAATTTGACCAAACTCCGGGAGGCAGTGGAAGACAGGAGGGCCTGGCGTGCTCTGGTCCATGGGGTCACGAAGAGTCGGACACAACTTAACGACTAAACAACAAGGATCAGAGATGACTCTGATACAATACAGAAAACAAATATTCTGTGTCAAAGTTCCCTGAGTTGCTTTAAAACAACAACAACAACTGAATGCTACAAGTTGTTGGGACAGTGTATTTTCATCCATTTAATTGTGACATCACTTCCACAACATGTTTTAAAAGTTTCAGTTACAATGCAGAAGAAGTGACCTGATCCCTTACGGGGAGTTAGAACTGTACTGTGTTATAATTATACCTTTGTTATTCAGAAAGCGTGCTATTTATAACAGTACTTCTAAGCACTCAAGTTAAGGAAAAATATTATAAAATATGCTTTGTTGTATTAATTTTAGATAGGTACTAATACTCATAAAGTTTAACATTTTGTGGCCAAATTTCTGCTAACCTATTCTAATACAGTTTCAGAATCATGTATATATACATGATAGATATACTGCTTCCTTTTTAATGATGGCAATGATAGGGATACACGAATTATAGTATAGTAGGAAATATGTATTTGATACTAGCAAAAGGCACTCTATTTCACCTGGGTTAGAAACCTATTAGTCACACACACATCGCATGCGAGTGTTCTATCTCCCTCCCTCCACCATATGTTCCCCTCATCTATATTTTTTCTTCCTGGACCCCAGCATTCAAATTCACTTCCTATAGTCGCCTCCATTCATTCTGCAATAGTGCTCCCTATGTAATTTTATTTAATTTTAGCATTATTTACACAAGGAATTAAATTTCAAAGTGTTGATTATGTAAACATCATGGCAAGAGAGAGAGTAATTAGCTAATGTAAGTTGTGGAGGATGATGGTGTATCATATTATGAAGCTGAATTTATCCTCATAGAATATCAGGATATAATATAATATTACATCATATTACAAGATGAATAGGTAAATGTGCTCTTAATATGATATTTGTTATACATGCTTTAAAAATATGTGTGTTTAACTGGGCAGTTGAAAATACACGGATCAGGCAAATATAATTGTATATGTTACTAGTGGAACAATACACCACCAAAAATCTGTCCACTGCTTGAGAGCTACGTATTACCATCCACTGTTTTGATAAAGGCAAAGCCTATGTAATTTGGTCAACTGGTTTCTTAAAATTCTTGTCCTTTTTCCTACAAAATGGGGTACATTTACAAAATGTTTTGGATGCTGCTTACCTAGAAAGATGTCACACAAAATTCAATAGAACTAAAGTCTGAGTAGCCACACATAGGATTGCACCAAGAATGTCTCAGGACTGGGACAGCTCAAAGACTTACCACTTCTTGATGATGTCAAGATTGACATCAAAAGGGTTTCTCCTCAGTTTGTAATGAGGGAGGTGGGGACCAAAGATAAGGTGTACTTCACTGTAGCTTCCTGCCTCTCTAGAACATTCTCTGTGGACTATCTCTGTTGTTTGGCACCAATTTTACCCTCTTAGTCTTTTAGTATGTAAGTCTTGAGGTGATGGCTTTACTTGCCTTTATTGCAGCTGGCCTGTCTCAGTTTTTATTGTATTCACTTTATGTGAATGCTTCTTTCTTTTAGTATTTCTGTAAATCACATGGGAGTATATATTTACATCTGAAGGTGAAATTAAAAAGTGTTAAAGCAATCAAGAGATGCTGCCCACAGCAGAGGCTTTCCAGGACCTCAAGCTTTCCCAATGGTGTGGAGATGCCAGGGATGGTACCTGGTCCTGGAACTTTCTGCCTGTGAAGATGCCTTCTCTTTGCAGGGTTACAACCCTCACATTGATGGGTCAGTTTAGTAGCTCTGAGTACAAAAGCTGTAATAATGGTCCTTAGTTTTTGTGATTAGTGCTAACCTGAGGGCCTCTTCAGTTGGCCTGTTTTTCCACATGCACAACAGCACTTTAGTTTGGTGTATGATATATGTGACACTACCGTTCCCATTGCTGCACAGTTTTCTCCTACAACTAAATAAAAAGGGGCCGTCTTCCCTGAAGAAAATGAGAATGATTGCCTCAGTAATATGGGCATTCTTTTTGGAAATGATGTTATGTATCGTTCCGGTAATTGGTGTATTTGTCTGTAAAATCGTGAAAAACTGTCCTTTTCCTGTATTTTTTTGGAGGCTAATTTCTGCAACCAGAGGTTGTGGTTCTGGCTCATAGTAGCAGATTCTCCGTCACCCGCTCCAAATTATTTAAAAACTCCAGTCCACATTTTTATCCAGGCTGTCTCTTGTGGGGCACAATCTACCATGCTGTCTTGCGCTAGACCCGGCGCCGCTTGTGATTGGTGAAAGTGGAAAGCTGTATGGGCGTGCAGCGCGTCCACTGGACGAGTCACCCGCCCATCTAGCAGGCGTGGGGGTTGTGCGTGAGTGTGCGTTGCACGGTGGCGCTCTGCTGCTGTGTCTGTCGGTGTCTGGGGCCGGCCCGGCGGGCGGTGTGGGGAGGCGGGCGGGGGGGGGGGCGCGCAGGCGCGCGGGGGGACTGAAGGGGGGGGCCCGTTCGGTCCCGCGCGCTGTCTCGGCCAAGATGGCGGCGGCGGGGACGGCAGCGGCGGCCGTGGCCCGGCTGGAGGGCCGCGAGTTCGAATACCTCATGAAGAAGCGCTCGGTGACCATCGGCCGTAACTCCTCGCAGGGCTCGGTGGACGTGAGCATGGGCCACTCCAGCTTCATCTCCAGGCGGCACCTCGAGATTTTCACTGCCCCGCCCGCCCAGGCCCCGGCCGCCAACAGCAATACCGGCCCCGCCTCAGCCGCCACCGGCGACGGGACCGGGACCCAGTCCCAACCCGCCGCCGTCGCTGCTGCTGCTGCTCCCTCCGGCGGTGGCGGCGATTTTTATTTGCGTTGCCTCGGCAAGAACGGCGTCTTCGTGGACGGAGTGTTCCAGCGCCGGGGGGCGCCACCGCTGCAGCTGCCCCGAGTGTGAGTGAGAGGCAGAGGCAGAGGGAGGGAAGGAGAGACTGACGGACGGACTACCGGGAGACATGCGCTCCGACGCTGACCTCCTTCTCTCACCCCCCCCCCCTTCCTTCCTTCCTTCCTTCCTTCCTTCCTTCCTTCCTTCCTTCCTTCCTTCCTTCCCCAGCGTCTCAGCCGGGAGGGGGGCGTGAGAAGAGGCGTTTCAGGCCCCTCCGGGGGCTTCTGGGGGGGGGGTGAGGAGGAGGACACCACGCCTTGAGGCTCTTTTTAGCCAGCCCCCCCCCACCCCGGCCCCGCCAGGAGGCTGGAAGGGTGGCTCAGGCGGCAAGGAGCAGGGGCTGAACCCGGCTTTTCCGCCCCCCCCCCGCCTGCCTAGGGAGGCCTAGGCAATCGCGCGTGGTCGACCCCTGTTTTTCGCAACGCTGGAAGCCCACCTATTTAGCTCTCTGTTCTCAATGTTTCCTTGGAAATAACTTTTTTTAGCCCACAAAGGCTCCGATCTCCGATGAATGCCCTTTCTCGCGAGTGGGCCCGGCCAAAAGCTTTCTTTCTGTCTCCATTTGATAGGCGTAACGATTTATATTTATCTGATAGTACAGAAGGCCCAGTGTCTTGGAACAGAAGCACTACATAGCTCCATTCGGTTTTCTAAACGCAAGAGTGTGTTGGTAGGCAGACAGTATGGAGTGGCTTGTGACTAGGAATAAAATGTCATTGTGGTTTTAAAGCATGGGATACTTTAGAAATGAGCAGCGTGATGGTATCCTGTTGATCAGGACATGTGAATGGACCATGTAATAATGCAGTGGTTATTTTCTGGAAGAGTTAAAAATAGATATAACAATTCCCTTGGTAATATACAAAATTTAAAAAGATTTGTCAATAATTTCTGTACATCTTCCTGCCAGTTTTTAGTTACATTTCTGTTTTTAATGCCATATTATCCGGATAGTTGAATGACTTGTTTGACCTCTAAGAATGGTAAGTTCCATTCATAGCGTTGGGAATGATGTAGTTATTTAAAAAAAAGAAGAAAACTCTTATCTTGTTTTATTGGCTCATGTTTTTTTAAAATGGAATAAGGTGGCTAAATTAATATTTTCTAAAAAAAAGTCTTATGTGTTTCCTGTACTGTGAAGTTGGATAAAATCAAGATCTTGATTTTGGATACAACAGGAGACCTAATTTTCAAGTATAAAATGATACCTTTATTCTTTCTCCTGTTGATTTGTCATATGAATATGAATGGTCAGTTGTGAACAAAATTCTCCTAGGAGTCTGGTGGTTTTGGTGTGTTTTATTGGAGTAAATAGGTGAATCTCTATGAGTTAATTGTGTTTGCTTGTATTTTGAGACAAATTGATGGACAAACGTAACTAGTATTCTGATAGTATGTGGGAAGTTCAGAATATACCATAAAGAGAATAGTCTTATGGATATATTTTTATTGTTTATAAGATGTTAGGAACGTGTATGGTCTCTTTCATAGTAATTTGTGTGCAGATAGCAGGTTTTTGCCCTCTAGAATTTCATACAAGTATTTCATTAACATGTAAACATGATTCTTGAGGAAAACATCTTTGTAATGATTCAGTTGTAAAATGTTTGGCTTCAGGCTGAATGGCAGTGACATTTGACTGCATACCTATGAAGTGCTCAACGGTGATTGAAAATATCTGTCAAGAAAATTTAGATTCCCTTGCTGGATAGATTTTAGGATAATCTGTAACTCTGAAGACTGATAGGAATATCAGTGTTCTCTAAATTAATTGTTACTGAAATATGTAGTTACTGCTTTATAGTATGTCTTTCAAATTAAAGCTGGAATGTTTGCATGCTCTATTTAACTTATTCTGTATGTGTTTACATGGGAGCAAATTGTATTATTTCAATCAAACTTCAAAGTAAATTACAACCAGTGCCTGCAGTTGCCAAGACACTACATACTGATTTATATGTGTTGCAAGGAGCTCTGCTTCTGTGGAGTTACACTAGTGCTGTTGAACCTTGTTCTTTTCTTCTTCCAACTTTTTTTCTGAAGTCTTTTTGCTACTCATATTGGATGGTTCCCATTGTAGTGTATGGTAGTGGACAGAGTCACGGACGGACTCTGGAGAATAGGGTTTGAATCCCCATTTGGCCATGGAAACTCAATAGAAGGGAGTTGGAACTGGTAAAACAACTCTTTAAATATCTTACTTACCTTGAAAGCCCTATTAGGGTCAATATAAGTCTGTTCCGACTTGAAGGCACAGAACACACACACACATACACATTGGGTTAAAAATGACCAGCAGACAATTAGCATATATTCAGGTTGGCTTTATATTCTTGAATATAAGGACACAGTCTTGTTTATTTAATTTCAGAATGAATGCTTAGATAAAGTTGAGATCTGCTTACCTAGAAACCTAGAGTGAAATTCCACCCTAGTGAAGTCAGTTAAGAGCTTTGCCAGGGTTTCGTCAGTGGTGTTTATTTAGGCTTTGGAGAAGTCTAATTTAACCAAGCAGTTTGTTCTGTTTCCATTTGGACAGTTTTTAGTATGGTAATTCTATGGTTCCAATAGATATTGAACAGAAAATTATAATTATTGGCTGTTCAAATTTAAATTCATTTTCAGTTTTTCTTTGTGTTAAAAACACCACACTACTATTAATAAATATATCAGATAACTTCCAGTAATGAACAAAATTGAGAGCATTTGGGCAACTAACATCAAGTCTTCCATAGTACACGTACATGTAATATATTGAGTGGCATAGAGTAGACTGACATACAGTATGCAGTTGCCTCTGCACTCGCAAACAAGTGTGTTGGTGCAAAAGCCCCCCTTTTAAGGTTCACCTTGGTGCTGTCAACTCCAGTCGAAAGCCTGTTAAATGGTTTCCAAGTTACCCTGTTCACTGAGTGACTGGGGACTAGAATTTCATGGGGTTCCATAATTTTAAGGAGTAGGTAATTCATTCTTTTCACATTATAGTCCTGACATTGTTTGCTGTTTCTTCCAGGTTCACAGGTGTTCTGAAAAACCTTTTATTTTAGTCCAGGACATGGTAGCTGAAGAGTGGATGTGCATTTCATGTATTATTTTGCGTTTTTCACTATTAGCTACTATCTCTCTCCATATGTCAGTGGGTGCAATGCCTGCTAGGTAAATTGATTATATAAATTGAGGTTGGCTTTAGGCATCCACTAATGATTCTACAGCTTTCATTGAGTGCTACCTGTTTTGCATGGGCTGAAGTATATCACACCGGACTGGTGTATTTCCTTGTGTAGTAGCATAGGGCCATGGCTATAATTATTAGTGTTTGTTTTTGTGTACTCCAGCTGGTTTCCGGTAGCTTTCAAAGAATATTGTTCCTTGCAGAGGCTGTTTGCTTTCTATTTTGGTAGTATTTCTTACAGGTCAGCATACAATCCTAAGAAACATTTAGGTATTTGAGGGGGAAAAGAAGTGGTATAGTTGGACACTATTCCAGGTAACGTGGAGTTACAACCTCACATTGGTGCTTCTGGAGTGGAGTTTTCAGTAGAAAAGTGTGCTTTATCCAGTGGAATCTAATCTTGATGATAGTTGTAAGGAATATGAAGAAAATAAATACTGGCTGAAATCCTGTTGCTTAGCATAGTAAGTTAGAATTAGTTTAAGCCTGTTGAATCAATGGAATATATGACTCACCCAGATCTCCACTGATTCAGTGGATGTAGTCTAGTTGCAACTTACTTACGTATAGTATTTGTTCAAGTCCATGGTCAATGTTTTGTCTTTTGGATGAATTCTTATGGCATTCCTTTCTCTTCTCTTCGCTTATATTCTCTTCCCTTTCCTTCTTTTTTCTTTTTTTGGTGGGGTCATGGTAGTTCCTGGGTTGGCAGTATGAGATGTAAAATGAGAGGTCTTCATTTCAGTCACTAAAGAGCCACAGTAGCACTGTTCATTTTGAAAGGTACATGCTGCCAAAGTGCAACTCAAAGTATGGAGTTGTGCTGTCTGCCAGAATATTAGAATTCTGTAGCTGAGCTTGTCAGTGGGGGTTGTGAGAGGTATGTATTAATCTCATGTATAAATAGCAGGTTGTGTAAACTGAGTACTTTGCATTAAACTGTACTCCAGTTGCTTCATATACAAACCTTGATTTTTGAGTTCTGCTGTGTTTAATCATTTTGGCTTATTGACAGATCACTAATCATGAATTGAATTTTTTGTTCTGTTTAGGTAGTTAAGATGATCAGCGTTGGTGATTTCAAATAATTCCTCAAAACTGTCCAGAGCAGTTTTCTCAGAATAATGAACTGGGCTTAGAAATTGTTAGCCTTGAAAACTGTAATGTACTGGCTTGTCTTTCTTCATTTTGTAGGTACAGTATATTAGTCCTTTTGCTCCACAGAAGTATCAACAGAGGTTAAAATAAGTTCTGATAAATAATCTGTGCCTACTTTATAGGTCTTAGCAATGTCATGGAAATACAATTTATCCACCATGTCTTTTAAAAAATGAATTATTTAATTTGTGTGTTCTGTGGCACATATAACAGTAATTTGTTACGTAGTTAAATAAGAGAAGGAAGCCTGCAAGTCTGATTATGTGCCAGAGTCTTCACTCCCTTTTTGGCTAGATAGGCATATTTGGATTTTGAGGAATTAACGTGGACAGTGACAGAGAACAGTTGTTGGACAACTGCCCCAAGAAATTAAGTACAAAGTAGTGGTTGCATTTGAGCCACATACACCAAAACACATATTTGGCCTTACGTACCACAACAAATAACAGCGTTAGAAAGCAAACTGTTGAGATTAAAGACAAATTACTTCCCTAAGAAACTTTGTACAAAGCTGAGTTTGGGTCTGATGGCAAATCACATTTGTTCTCACAAAGGACAGCAAAATGTTGATGTCATAGAAGAAAGATCAGTAATGCTCAAGAGAATGCTGAACAGATCTCACCCAGTGACACTCGTTGCAGTTCTCAAAACACACACAGTTGTTGCTCCATTTCCCAGCTCCTGAAGTTACCAGACAGTGGCAGTCTCTCTTTCCTTTCATTTAAGTAGACAGTCCGGTCTGGTTGGGTATGCTGGAACCTCAGGCTGCCCCAACTACCTTCCTCTTTGAAATAATACCTATAGGCCCATGTGGGGCTGAGAAATGACTGAGTTGCTGGAGACTAACATCTTGCTTTTCAACTGCCTAAGATTAATTTTTGTAATGTCTGTTAAGTGCATAATGTAAATGTACCTTTTGAAACATCAGTCGGAGTGCTGAAGTGTATTTGGCATCTGGGTGTGTGTACACCCGTCAATAGCACCTCAGGTACTGTGTTTTAGTCTTATGGTTACGGCATGTAATCATAGCTACATCCTGACTCTCTTCTGCGCCAACAGTATTAGGCTCAAATCCACATCAAAACCCAGGCGGGCTATGCATGATGTATAATACTGATGTATAGTACTGTGTATAATGTAGGGTAATAATCTTGCAGCTTGGACTTGTGATACATTTGAAAAAAAAGTACTTGGTCAGTGCTGGTACATTTATGAAAAAAACTTGGATCCAAAGATGTAATAGTGTGAGTTGAACAGACTTCTGCTTGTAAAATTGGAGAACGCTATTGTAGCCCACATGCCATGCTTTCCAGGTCCCCTGTTTTGTCAGAGTGACTCTCCAGGAGGCTTCTGGACAAAGGTTTGAGGGTGCAGTAGGAAGAATATGTTTGTTTTGTTATATATTAGTGGTAGTAGAAATAGAGGACTGAAGTTATGTCACTGCCTCAACATTTTGTATGCCTTTAAATGTCTTAAAAACAAGCATACATTTCTTACAAAAGAGGATAATGACTTCTTTGGTTTCATACTTAATTGTGTTTTGTGCTTTAGATTTCAAACCATGAGTAGTCATCACCTGAATATTCACAAATATGTACTGAGTGTTGTTAAAGCAATAGCAGACTAAAAAAATTGCAGTTACAGTATATTCTTGGCATAGGAAAAGTTTCAAATGCAAAGATGTTTGGACACATTTAAATTACTTTTCTATCCTACTTTTAATCCAGTTTAAATCCAGTTTTTGTTTACTTCAATCAGTTTACATTTTAGCCTTTAGTAGTATGTCACTTCACTGTGCTGTGAACCTCTGAGCTCAAGTAAAGTTTGTTACGGACATGTGGTGTCTTGATTATATAAACAAAAAATAGGGAACAAATGTTAGTGAATACAGTACAGTTAATAAACTAAGTACTTTATTGTGTCTTGGTTTTAAAATGTGTTGCTTCTGAGTTAAGAGTTGCTTTAGTGTTACATAGATAGTCAATAGTATGTTCTATGCTCTTTTGATTCAGTAGTTTAGGAGAGTATGGTGTCTGGCTTTGTTCAAATTTTTTAGAACTTACTAATGAATAATGTGAAATTTCTGTTAATAAATAAATTACAGAAGATCACTTCAGTGTATCATGGAGGCTTATTTATGGGTGCTTTGCTGCACATAGTTTTTTATTGGCTGAGGAAGCTCTGAAGAAGGAATATTTCCCACCAAACTGTGAAGTGTCTCTATTTCCAACAACTACCACTTTTAAGTGTCTTAATTGTAGCTTGAATAAGAAAAGATTTCCAGACACATTTTAATATAAGGATTAGTGCATACTTAGCTTTTACACATAATAAGAAACAAGAAGAAAAATCATTTTACAAAATTGGATATTGTTTTTAACAAAATTTTAAGTAAAATGGTACAAAACAATTCCTTACAGTTAAAAAGTTCTGTAAACACTTGTGCTGTTTATGTAGCTAAGGCTACTATTGCAGGATCAGTGTCATAAAATGAAATGATAAATTGGAAAAATAGCAGCTAGCAAGAAGAAAATTTACTGCAAGGACAGGCTTGGATTTTCATAGGTTCTTGTATGTGGATTCCACTAATGCAACCCTGGTTTTAGTTCAGCCCACTGTGCTTTGCAACATAGTTTGGATGATTTGTTGTTGTTTTTCTAGAAATTTCTGAGCAAATGTTTGTGTTGTGTTACCTTTGGTAAACAGCTTGAAACTAAAAGTATGTGGAATTATATTGGCTATCCTGCTGCAGTTTTCTTTAAAATTGTTGTTGTTTAGTCGTTTAGTTGTGTCCGACTCTTCGTGACCCCATGGACCAGAGCACGCCAGGCTCTCCTGTCTTCCACTGCCTCCCGGAGTTGGGTCAAATTCATGTTGGTACCCCCACCACTTCGCGCATGCGCAGGAGCGCCTGCACACCCGCACGCCCACCCCTTGGCCACCTCCCGGCTCTTGGCCACCCTCACCCCCACCGCCGCCGGGAGGCCAGCAGCCGGCGGGTGCTCCGGCTGCTGGCCTCCTGGCGGTGGTGGTGGCGGTAACGGGGTGGTGGTGGTGGTGGCCAAGAGCCGGGAGGCCGAGCACCACCGGGTGCTTCGGCTGCTGGCCTCCCGCCGGCGCCGGCGGGGTGGTGGGGGTGGCCAAGAGCCGGGAGGCCAGCAGCCGAAGCACCCGGCGGTGCTTGGCCTCCCGGCTCTTGGCCACCACCACCACCACCCCGTTACCGCCACCACCACCGCCAGGAGGCCAGCAGCCGGAGCACCCGGTGGTGCTCGGCCTCCCGGCTCTTGGTCACCCCCCACCACCCTGTTGCCGCCGCCGCCGGGAGGCCAGCAGCCAAAGCACCCGGCGGTGCTTGGCCTCCCGGCTCTTGGCCACACACCTCCGCCGCCGCCGCGCCGCAAAGACAGACCTCCCGCCCCCCCCGCACGCACTCCCCTCCCCGCAGCTGCTTTGCGGGCACTTGCGTGAAGGGGTGAGGGAGTGCTCACGCCCCCGCTGGCACGCGTGCGCAAACCAGCTGTGGGGAGGGGAGTGGGGGGCGGCGGGAGGTATGTCTTCGCGGCCCGGTCAGGCTCAAGCCACGGACCGACAATGGGCCGCAGACCGGGGGTTGACGACCTCTGCTCTATATGTCCAAAACTCCTTTTCAAACTGTTCAGGTTGGCAGTCATCACTACTTTGTGTGGTAAGAAATTCCACAGTATAATTATGTGTTGTGAACCCTGAAAAGGCTCACCGTAAGTCTGAAATGACTTGATGACACATGTTTATTATTGAAGTACTTCCTTCTACCTGTTCTGAATCTTCCACATCTCTTAACTCCAGTGAATGATAGCAAATTCTAGTATTATGAAAGGGCTAAAAGCCTCTCTTTACTCCATGATACAGAAATTTATATACCTTCCTTTGTTAACCATTTTTCTAAGGGCCAAATATATTCCTCATGGAATGTTACACCACTCATTTATTACTTTGGATGCCTTTTTCTTCACCTTTTTCGACTCCATGATATCTTGTTTCATGTGAGACGACCAGATCGATACACAATATTTGACTTGTGGTTGCACCACAGACTTATAGAAGAGCATTATGGTACTAGAACTTTTATTTTGAATTGCTTTTCCAGCTATGACCACAATGGAATTTGTCACTTTTACAACAGCTGCATACCGCACCAACATTTGCATTGAGCTATCCACCACAGTCCTAAGATCCCTTTCTTGGTAAACTACTGGTACCACCAATCTCATAAGAGATGTAGATGAAATTGTGATCCTCCTTATATACATCACTTTATGCTTGCTTTCACTAAACCTCATTCACTATTTTAATGCCTATTCTGCTAGTTAAGCCTCCAGACAAGGCCCACTGTGGTAACTGAATCAAGGTTATGAATCTTTCAGTTCATAAAAAGTTCTGGATTTGGTCCTCTTGCTATACAGACATACAACCAGGTAAGTGACTTCAGGATTGGGTCCTGTGAGCTGGCATCTAGTCCAGTTGCATTCTTCCCTACTTAGTCATACCTAGGGGCAAAGTACTAGATAGCAGAGCTTTGGAATAAATTTTAGTGCTTGCTGATTACTCCAATTGTACCAAGTTCTACTGGAGAAAAGGAGTCAAATTCCATAACACACTAGAGTAGCTCCCTGGGTAGCCAGGACCAAAAACTCTCAAGAATTTCTTTGTCCTCACTCCCCTTTCTTTCATCTCTCCTTATCAGCATCTCCTTCCTCCGCCTGCTCTTATTTTCTTCTTGGGACCAGCCAGACCATTGCAGAAAAAGACTGGGTGAAATCCTGTTGGCATAATACAACTAGACGATATCATAATCATACAGCAATGAGAATATTTAACTTCAATTAATTGAAAGCTTTCTCCCCTCCATTTTCAAATTCTGAGGCTCCCTAGACCTCCTTTTGCCCTGGGGAAGCCTCTGAGAGCCTCTGAGCGTGGGAGAGCTAAAACAGCTTAAAATCACCAACAGATCACAGCCTGTGGAATCAGGGCTGCCTATGGATTTTTGGCTATTATATAGGCTCTTCCCCCCAATTCCAAGTCTCTCAAAGGCTTTCCCAGGGCAAAACTGATCCTTAGAAAACCTCTGAACCTGAAAAGGGGAGATCAGAAGCTTTTACTAATTTAAATTAAATATTCCCACTGCAGGATGATGACGCATCATCTGGTTTGTTGTTATGTGCTGTCAAGTCGCCCCCCCCCCCGACTTATGGTGAACCTATGAATAAGTGATCTTCAAAATGTCCTGCCTTCAACTGCCCTGCACAGCTCTTCTAAACTCAAGCCTGTGGCTTCCATTAGTGAGTCAGTCCATCTCATATTTGGTCTTCCTCCTTTCTTGACTTCTCATAATGTGGCCAAAGTAGGTCACCCTCAGTTTCAACATTTTTGCTTCCAGAGATAGTTCAGGCTTGATTTGATCTAGGACCCACTTGTCTTTCTGGTGATCAGGAATAGAAGAGTGTGGATGGTCTTAGTTTTCAGTGACATATCATTTCATTTCATGATCTTTTCTAATTCCTTCCTAGTCTCAGTCTTCTCGTTTCTTGGCTACAACCTCTTTTTGGACTGAAGACTGAACCAAGGTATATAAAATCTCTATTTCAATTTCTTCCTATGGTTTACATGGTGTAAATTTACACAATAGCATTTCAGCTATTGGGTCATGAAGTTCGATTAACAAACCATAATTAGTCACAATCTGATCTGTTAATGAAAAACTGAAGTGACACCTTCCATCATCCTTGCAGCCACACAGAAATGAAGGTATACAGTTAACTGTTTCTTATTCCAATAACAAAATACTACGGCTTACCATTATTACATCTAAAGTCAATCAACATTACAAACAATGTTTGTATCCGTTCCAGTCGGGTTTCAGGCCACGCCATGGTAGAGAAACGGCACTGGTCGCCCTGTATGATGACCTGCTCAGGGAGGCTGACAGGGGTAAAACATCTCTGTTGGTCCTCCTTGACATCTCGGCGGCCTTTGATACCGTCGACCACGGTATCCTCCTGAGGAGGCTCTCCGAGTTGGGAATTGGTGGCCATGCGCTTGTGTGGCTCCGATCCTTCCTTGGGGACCGTCCTCAGAGAGTACAGCTTGGGGAGAGGTTATCGGCCCCGTGGACCCTCAATTGTGGGGTTCTGCAGGGTTCGATCATCTCCCCAATGCTGTTTAATATCTACATGAGGCCGCTGGGCGGGGTCATCAGGGGGTGTGGGGCGTCGTGCCATCAGTACGCTGATGACACTCAGCTCTACATCTCCTTTTCTCCAACTGCAGTGGATGCCGTTCTGTCCCTTCAGCACTGCTTGGAGTCTGTGCTGCAATGGATGCAGGAAAATGGGCTGAGGCTGAACCCGGACAAGACGGAGGTCCTGAGGGTGGGTGGCCCCACCGTCAGCGGTCTGGGAAACTCTCTCACATTTGGGGGGGGGGTGACTCTTACCGCAAAGAGTGAGGTTCGCAGCTTGGGGATCCATCTGGACCCGGCGCTCACCATGGAAACTCAGGTGGCGTCGGTAGTCCGTACCGCCTTTTTTCATCTTCGGCGGATAGCCCAGCTGCGTCCCTATCTTGATGTTGGGGCGCTCACTACCTTGGTACATGTGCTTGTAATCTCGAGATTAGACCACTGTAATGCGCTCTACGTGGGGCTACCTTTGAGGTTGATGCGGAAACTCCAAGTGGTGCAGAACGCGGCGGCCAGACTCCTTAGTGGAGTGAGAAAATATCAGCATATCTCTCCCACTCTGGCCGCTTTGCATTGGCTGCCCATTCGGTTCCGCATTGACTTCAAAGTTTTAATGCTTACGTATAAAGCCCTAAACGGTTTAGGGCCTCGATACCTGGCGGAACGCCTACTCCCACCAAAATCTACCCGTATCACCCGATCGAGCCAGGAGGTGAGGCTGAGGAGCCTGACGCCGAGGGAGGCCCGGAAGGAAAAAACAAGAAACCGGGCCTTCTCGGCGGTAGCTCCTCGCCTCTGGAATAACCTTCCTCCGGAGATTCGTGCGGCCCCTTCGCTGGGCATTTTTAAAAACCAACTGAAAACTTGGATGTTTACGCAGGCCTTCCCTCCAGTTAATACTTGATTTCCTTTTTTCTTATATATATATTTTCTCTCTTTTTTCCTTTTTTCATCTTGAATAATTTGTCTATTGATGTTTAAATATTTTTGTTATATTTTATATGTTGTTATATATGTTGGAAGCCGCCTAGAGTGGTCGTTCGACTAGATAGGCGGGGTATAAATGCAATAAACAAATAAATAAACAAACATTTCCAAGCATAACAAACAAAATCAAGCAATAAATCAGAACAGGGGGAAAAATCCAGATGCTGGAGATAAACATATACAATTAAGGCACTATTAAACTGGCTGGAAAATAAAAAAAGAATTTTCCTGGCATCAAAATGACATGAAAGACAGGTATGAGACAAGTCTTTCTGGAGTTCATTTCTCATAATTGTGGTTTCGCCTTAGATATCATTCACCGTATCTGTGATGAGATGGGGACAAATCAAAAAGGAGTTTGGAAGGTGAGCCTTGTAAAAGAGATGGGCAACACTGGCCCCTCCTGACGCTCTGAACAGCAATCCTGAGCAAGTGCTCACAGATTATCAGAGATATATTCTAAAGCATATAGAGAGCTTTGGATAAAATGCATTATAGTAGTTGAATGTGGAGATTACTAGGATATGATTCTCTGAGCTTTTTTTTCTTTAAGAAGGACAAAGCTAAAGTAAACTGCTCCATGCCATGGAAGTCACTTCAAATGACAATGCTGGATCCAGGAAAACTGACAACCTGCATTCAGAAGATGCTAACAGTCATTAACCTGAACAGTTCAACCACTCTACCAACAGCATCTCCATCTTCTCTGGATTGCAAAACACTTTACCTCCTCAAATCCAGTCCATACCTGAACCAAAACAATGATTTGCATCTTCCACTGACTCCCTTGAATCAGGTCAGAATGATAACTACAACTAGGCTTTATCTACTTAACTAATGGCATTCCACGTTTCCTTTTTATATGCCCAGGCAAAAGTAAATTAAAAAATAATAATCAGAAAACAGAAAACAAAGGAGTTGTGGCACCTTAAGGACTGTTGTATTTGATAGACATATGCACTTCTTCATATTCTCTGACACTTCATATTTTCTGACACTTCTTGTGTCTGAAAAGTGGATGTATCCATGAAAGCTCAGAGTGAAATATAACAGTCTTTAAATTGCCACAATTTTTTTTGTTTTCTATTAGAGTATGTGGGTCTGCATATGCTTGCACAGACTAACAGTGCTACGTCTCTTAAAACTTCCTTTTGTATAGAAACTTAGCAGAACAGAGAGAAGATAGACTCCTGTGGGGATCCATCATATAAATGCCATGAAGATAACCAATAGTTTTCCAGTACCACCTTCTAGAACAGGCCAGTTAGAATTATCAATATCTAGAATTATGAACAAACAATTCTACAGCACAACTAACATTTGAATGAACTCATAACATAATTTATTCTAAGTTTCATAACAGAACACAGCATTTTCCAGCATCCTTATCAAGATGCTTCACGAAACAGGAGAAGCCTTAGGAACCAAGATTTTTAATCAACCAATCTGTAACAGGTATCCATTGCTATTTACTTTGACCAGAATTCTGTGCACATTGAACTGGGAGTAAGTTTGACTTTAATTCAAAAGAACTTCCACATGGAGTGAAGTGACTATATGACACTATTTATAAGGGCTTATCCAGACCCAACAAATCTTCTACCCCAATTTGTCACTGGGGATTGTAATTTGGAGTGAAGAAAACTGCAGCTTACCAGATTTTGCATCCATACTGCATTGTTTCTCCTTCAGACTATCCAGACTGTGCTGAAAGGTAGGTAATTCTTATAAGGCAGTTTCCATCTTCTTCCAGCAAAAGCGGGTAAAAAGTGCAGGAAAGGAAATCAGAGAAAGGAGTGGGAATCACTTCCACTCATCTCCCCTTTTCTTAATGCATAAGGAAGTGACATAGCACTAAGCCCCTCCTCTCAGAGGCAGAGAGGGTAGTGCTAGAATCCTTTTTAAACAAAACAAAATTCTTTTAAGAATATGGAAAAAATCCAAATTCATTGCTGCAAGTCATATTCTGGAGCCATTTTCTTTTGTTTTCTTTTTTGGTTACTTGAAAGCAACTGAAAATGTTCCACCAGAACCTGTGACTATAGAAATATATAGCTTTCCTTGTGAAGCACAAAACCTTGCCTTCTTTACAAACCAAGATTAAAAGAAAAAGAAGAAGCAAGCCAATGCCTAAAGAGCGGACAAAAAAGCACAGGAAGGCACTGATTTAAAAAAAAACTTAAAAAACAACAACATCTGGATAACAAACAAATATAGCAAAATCATCAATGCCGAAGCAAGCACTTTAACAGCAAGAAATGCTTTCTTTGTCTGGATAAGCCTTTAGTTTCCTAAAATAGATCAAATTCCAAAACAAATTGTTCTCTAATTTGCAAGTGTGTGAAAATACCATCATCAGAATTCAGCCATTTTCATACAACAGTTAAAAAAAAAAAAGACACAAAGAAACAGACTTCTGGAAGATTTCTCAAAATATTCTGTGAACTCTGTTATTGCATTTAAAGAACTGATGGCAGGTTATAGACACCACTGTTATCATACATCCTATAACTAGTCCAGGATCTGATAAACACAGAGGTGTAAAGATGAAAAACCCATAGCTTCTACTTCTCACACCTCCCTTGAAGATATCATTCTGTTTTTCTTTCTTTCCAGAAAGCAACACTTGCTAAGGATTTACAATTGATCCATTCATGTTGTGGGCTGCTTTACCCACATGTTATTCTAGCAATGTCAGTGCCTCTGTTCCCATACAGTGTAAGCGACTTACAGAAAAAAAGCCAAAGCTACCAAAAGCTAACATTTCTGTGAGTTGCAACTTCCCCTCTGAAACAAATGAGAAGAACTGCTTAATAGAATGTATTTGGCATTGTTTATTTTAAAGAATACTGTACAATTGCACTCATTTCACACGCTACCAAGGTTATGCTCAAAATCCTACAAGGTAGGCTTCAGCAGTATGTGGACCGAGAACTCCCAGAAGTACAAGCTGGATTTCGAAGGGGCAGAGGAACTAGAGACCAAATTGCCAACATGCGCTGGATTATGGAGAAAGCCAGAGAATTCCAGAAAAACATCTACTTCTGCTTCATTGACTACGCAAAAGCCTTTGACTGTGTGGACCACAGCAAACTATGGCAAGTCCTTAAAGAAATGGGAGTGCCTGACCACCTTATATATCTCCTGAGAAACCTATACGTGGGACAGGAAGCAACAGTTAGAACTGGATATGGAAACACTGATTGGTTCAAAATTGGGAAAGGAGTACGACAAGGCTGTATATTGTCCCCCAGCTTATTAAACTTATATGCAGAATACATCATGCGAAAGGCAGGACTGGATGAATCCCAAGCCGGAATTAAGATTGCCGGAAGAAATATCAACAACCTCAGATATGCAGATGATACCACTCTGATGGCAGAAAGTGAGGAGGAATTAAAGAACCTTTTAATGAGGGTGAAAGAGGAGAGCGCAAAAATGGTCTGAAGCTCAACATCAAAAAAACTAAGATCATGGCCCCTGGTCCCATCACCTGCTGGCAAACAGAAGGGGAAGATATGGAGGCAGTGACAGATTTTACTTTCCTGGGCTCCATGATCACTGCAGATGGTGACAGTAGCCACGAAATTAAAAGACGCCTGCTTCTTGGGAGGAAAGCGATGACAAACCAACCACTTCGCGCGTGCGGCGGAGAGCGCAAGCGCGAGGGGCCGCCCCACCTCTCTCAGAGGCTCCACCGGTCCGCACTAAGAAAAAGGTTGGGGAACGCTGATATAGAGCAATGGTAGGGCTATCAGTAGGTATTAGGTATCCAACTTTTATATTCCTTCTAGTACCAAGGGTGGTATTGTTCTGTATATCATTTGCTGATGGGGTGCGGTTGCACTTGTGTCCTGCTCCTGGCTTTCTCACAAGCCACTGATTGGCCACTGTGTGAATTGAATCCTTGATTCTTTAGCCCTTTGGGCTGATCCAGTATGACTCTTAGGTTCCTAATAAGCTGAAACAAATCATACAGTAATAGACAGACTGTTTTTGAACACATATGGTTCTATCCAGCTGTATCTGCCAGCAGAACAGATGCTTTGAGTAGAACACATTGCCCCTTGTTGTATCCCTGTTTGTGCCAGACCTGCTCTCAAGGCTGGAAGACAGAAAAAATGTCCAAACGCTCCTCATTACCATACTGTATTAATGCCTAACATAACAAAGTTTAAAAATATTAACACAATATTACTTAAAAAAGCGTGCTGCTAATAACTTCTCTCTAAGAATTTAAGAGACCTGCTGAACCAATTGGCGGGGAGGAATCGTAGTCATCTGTTTTCTAACAGTAATTAGATGTCAATAGGAACTTGCAAAGTAAAAATAATTAATTAATTAATTAATTAATTAGATTAAATAATTTGGATGTCTACATTCAGATATTTGCTGACAAAAAGTTCGTTGTATCCTGCTACCTTTTTGGAGAAAATAATATGTTTGGTGTCTTCCAGTATAACCTTTCTCATTTGAGACAAGCTAATTCTGTTTTTATGGATATACATTTGAAAGTTGACTGAACACATACATCTTGTGTACAAAAAACCCTCTTCCTTCTATTGCTAGGTTAAACTGTTAGTGCTGCCAAATACTTGGTATTAATAGCGTACCGATGCCTTGAACAGAATGGTTGTATGTTTTAATGGATTGAGATGCTTTTTGTTGTTGTTTAGTCGTTAAGTCATGTCTGACTCTTCGTGACCCCATGGACCAGAGCACGCCAGGCCCTCCTGTCTTCCACTGCCTCCCGGAGTTGGGTCAAATTCATGTTGGTAGCTTTGATGACACTGTCCAACCATCTCGTCCTCTGTCGTCCCCTTCTCCTCTTGCCCTCACACTTTCCCAACATCAGGGTCTTTTCCAGGGAGTCTTCTCTTCTCATGAGATGGCCAAAGTATTGGAGCCTCAGCTTCAGGATCTGTCCTTCCAGTGAGCAGTCAGGGTTGATTTCCTTCAAAATGGATAGGTTTGTTCTCTTTGCAGTCCAGGGGACTCTCAAGAGTCTCCTCCAGCACCACAATTCAAAAGCATAAATTCTTTGGTGGTCAGCCTTCTTTATGGTCCAGCTCTCACTTCCATACATCGCTACTGGAAAAACCATAGCTTTGACTATGCGGACCTTTGTCGGCAAGGTGATGTCTCTGCTTTTTAAGATGCTGTCTAGGTTTGTCATCGCTTTCCTCCCAAGAAGCAGGCGTCTTTTAATTTCGTGGCTACTGTCACCATCTGCAGTGATCATGGAGCCCAAGAAAGTAAAATCTGTCACCTTAAATCTGTTCTTCACTTCCACTGTGTATTCATAAGGGATTTGGTTTAGATTATACCTGACTAAGGGACGTGGTGGCGCTGCGGGTTAAACCGCAGAAGCCTCTGTGCTGTAAGATCTATAGATCTGCAGCTGTAAGATCGAATCCACGCGACGGAGTGAGCACCCGTCGCTTGTCCCAGCTTCCGCCAACCTAGCGGTTCGAAAGCATGCAAATGCAAGTAGATAAATAGGGACCACCTCGGTGGGAAGGTAACAGCGTTCCGTGTCTAAGTCGCACTGGCCATGTGACCACGGAAGATTGTCTTCAGACAAACGCTGGCTCTATGGCTTGGAAACGGGGATGAGCACCGCCCCCTAGAGTCGAACACGACTGGACAAATTGTCAAGGGGAACCTTTACCTTTACCTTTTATACCTGACTAACCCAGTGGTTTTTCCTACTTTCTTCAGTTTAAGCTTGAATTTTGCTATAAGAAGCTGATGATCAGAGCCACAATCAGCTCCAGGTCTTGTTTTTGCTGACTGTATAGAGCTTCTCCATCTTTGGCTGCAGAGAACATAATCAATCTGATTTCGGTATTGCCCATCTGGTGATGTCCATGTGTAGAGTCACCTCTTGTGTTGTTGGAAAAGAGTGTTTGTGATGACCAGCTTGTTCTCTTGACAAAACTCTATTAGCCTTTGCCCTGCTTCGTTTTGAACTCCAAGGCCAAACTTACCTGTTGTTCCTTTTATCTCTTGACTCCCTACTTTAGCATTCCAGTCCCCTATAATGAGAAGAACATCTTTCTTTGGTGTCAGTTCTAGAAGGTGTTGTAAGTCTTCATAGAATTGGTCAATTTCAGCCTCTTCAGCATGGGTGGTTGGTGCATAAACTTGGATGACTGTGATGTTGAAAGGTCTGCCTTGGATTCGTATTGAAATCATTCTATCATTTTTGAGATTGTATCCCAGTACAGCTTTTCCCACTCTTTTGTTGACTATGAGGGCTACTCCATTTCTTCTACGGGATTCTTGCCCACAATAGTAGATATGATAATCGTCTGAATTGAATTCGCTCATTCCCCTCCATTTTAGTTCACTGACGCCCAGGATGTCAATGTTGATTCTTGCCATCTCCTGTTTGACCACATCCAGCTTACCAAGGTTCATAGATATTCCAGGTTCCTATGCAGTATTTTTCTTTGCAGCATCGGACTTTCCTTTCACTTCCAGGCGCGTCCGCAGCTGAGCGTCCTTTCAGCTTTGGCCCAACCACTTCATTAGCTCTGGAGCTACTTGTACTTGTCCTCCGCTCTTCCTCAGTAGCATGTTGGGCGCCTTCCGACCTGAGGGGCTCATCTTCCAGCGTCCTATCTTTTAACCTTTTGTTTCTGTCCATGGAGTTTTCTTGGCAAAGATACTGGAGTGGGTTGCCAGTTCCTGCTCCAGGTGGATCGCGTTTAGTCAGAACTCTTCACTATGACCTGTCCATCTTGGGTGTCCCTGCACGGCATAGCCCGTAGCTTCTCTGAATTACTCAAGCCCCTTCGCCACGACAAGGCAGCAATCCGTGAAGGGGTTGAAATGCTTAGATCTTGATTATGTAGATTATGTAGATCTTGAGATGCTTAGATCTACATAATCCAATTGATTGGTGTTTATTGTAATATTGGAATCAAATAATAAATATCAAATTAATATGAATTAATATGTTGTCAAGTCTTAAGCTTCTGTTTTGGTAATGTTGCACCATTCATGGATTTGTGTCTACCTAAAGAGGAAGTAATGATTGTTTTAAGCTCTTCTGAACAGAGACCAGGACGGTTGAAAAATGCCCAATGTGTGACTGTTGTCCTAGAAGAAAAATAGAAAATCTGTTGAAGTCCAGAGCCACACCCATTGTTGGTCTTTTACACTGCTTTTGCTTCTCCTGTGCAAATAACATGAGGTATGTCATTGGGGCAATACTGGATTTAATACAGTATAATTCCATGCAGTGATAGTAGCCACAAAAAAGTATGACCTTTTTGTGGACTTACTTTGTGTCAATTAATGCTGTATTAGATATCCCCTGAACACTATATCTGAATGCTAGCCTCCAGTTCCTCATAGTTATTTGCTCAGCCTGGCTTGACAATAATGCCTAGCTATTACTTTGAATTGTATGCTGATCTGTAAGAAATTCTGCGAAAAAACAAAGCACAAGGAATAATATTCTTCAAAAGCTATCAGGATCGGGAAGCAGCTGGGGCACACAAAAACAAACAGTAAGGACTACATCCTTGTCCCTGTGCTGCTCTGCAGGCAAATACACCAGCCCTGTGTGATATAACTGAGCTTGTGCAAAACAGATAGACATAGCACTCAGTGAAAGCTATAGAATCATTACTGGATGTCTGGTAACTACACTGGTGTTACAGACCAATACACCAAATACTTAAAATACAACAATGTGTCAGTTTGGTGTGATCCAATAGTCTCAAGAGTGATAGTGTAATGCAGATGTATGGGCAAGGCTGATTGCACAGATCTTAGCTAAGAGAAGGGAAAGACTTGAGTGATTAATCTACTATGCGTGTCTGTGACAGGTTTGATGTTGATTATAGTACATGGAGCAGTGACAACCAGCTGGCAACGTTTCCTGTACACTAAATTGAAAATGACTTCTTTCTGGGCAAGTGTGGTTCCTACTTAAAAGGCTTGTGATTTTGCAATGTGGTCATGGTTCTCTAGTTCTTCGAACTGTTCTAGGTGAAGTGAATAGCTGGGGAAGGGTAAATGACATCTAGTTCTTTGCAACTTGACCTAAAGTAATCAACTTTGTCCAGTGGTCGGAGTCAGTATCTAGTTTTACCTTAGGAATATAGTAATTATCTGGTTTTATTTCAGGAACTGTCAGTGTCTAGGCTTCTCCGGCATCCATAATTTTGATTGGTGCATTGGTCTTATGAATCTGTGTGTGTGTGTGTGTGTGTGGTGTGTGTGTGTGGTGTGTGTGTGTGTGTGTACGTACAGACGTGTATACAAGGTGAATTGAGCTAGTATCCTATCGATCTTGAAAGGGAAATCTCACCAGCATAGTGAAACAGGACGACATTGCTTGCATAAGTAGTCTCCATAAAGAAAACCTTCCCTTTGCCCGCCTTTGGCAGTGGTTGCGCATGCAGTACCATCTTGTGTTACTCTGCTGGTGGAATTTTCTGCTCTACTATTCCAAGAAAATTAATCTGATTCTGATGATTTTCTTGTATGATATGCTTTTCTTATAGGACAGAATGTTGGCACTCTGTGTCAGGTCAGAGTCATGATGTTCCTTTAGGAATTCAGTTCACCTAGGCCATGTTTGTGAGCTGTGGCTTAGCCAGGATAAAGGGCAGTTGCCTTAAAACAAGAACCCATGTTGCAGATTATATGAATTTCTGGGTCACTGGTCAAGCATTATTTTGGGTAGCTGCCCAGCTTGACAGTTCTTCAAATGTGCCTGTTGGTTTAGACTGTGGCTGAAACATCTTTCTCCTTTTTGCCTCTGGATGTCTCAAATGTTTTACACAAAAGTCAAGTTATGAAGTTATGTACAGCGTTTAAAATGGCGGAGCCCAGTTCTGGTTAACACATAGTCAAGTACTCAAATGTCTTTTCTATCTGGAAAAATAATACATTTAATGCATCTCTGGGGGATTGGTGTTGGTGAATCTGCCCAACTATTTTCATGCTTTCCCACCTTTTGGAAGGAGTGAAGGCAGCTGAACACAGATGCATTTGTTTTATGCCATAAAACATGGATGGGGCTGTAAGGATGGAACCATTGGCTATACCATTGCTTTATCTGTAATGTATTTGAAAGCAACATTCCCTCTAATCTTTGACCCCGTGTGTACGCATGTGGGATTCCCGCTGAAACTGGAACTAACCAAGTGGTAGCATCGACTGCCGGTGCACGCCTTGATGGAGCTCTGCATGGGCATGCACACAAACACACCTTAGAGGGAATGTAGTGTGAAAGGAAGCAAGGAGCAACACTGGACTAAGGTGATATGGAGTGTTGGTAAATACAGAAGGTGATGAACTATAACATCAGTAAAAAGTTAGATCTTATTGATCTAATCTTGCATAGCTGTAGTTCTTTTATGTTAAGTCATGATTTACTAGACATTGCCCACCAGACACTTTTCCAACTAGAACATAATGTAAAGGGTTAACTATCTTATTTGATGCTGAGATATAGTTGCTAAGGTTTATGAAAAATAGCTATTTTTTATTTTTTATGAATGCAATGTCTTTTTTTCTGGGAACAGCACCTTGTCTGGAAACAGGTATCAGAGTAAACATGTGTCATTTGTGTGGCTTACTTGAGCTAGGCACAATAAATGTAATTTGCATTGAATATTTGTGACTTGTTGGATGCTAGGCTGTGACTAGGTGTAAACGCCCCCAGCCCCAACAGGGTCTCTCTCCTCCATTGCTTGATCCACACAAGAAGGTGAGGAAATGTCCAAACCAACAGAATGTCTTAACTTTGGATAAAACTTACCAGTAACAACTTCTAATGATTCTGAACAATTAGTTAATGTATTCTGGTAAACTGCAATGTCTTTCTTACTGTTCCATACACACCTTTTCACCTCTTGAGTTTTTAACAGTTCACACGTCCCCAGTTCCTTTGGTATGGTTGTCCCAGTCTTGCCAAGCATGGGATGGCACAACAACAATGGCTTGTAGATTTGCCACTTGAGCCAGTCAATATGTCTCCCCTTCTCCTTCTCTTCATCTGCTCTAAGGGAAGGGCTTGGCAAGCCTTTTCCAGTTAGCTTCGCAAGGGTCTTTTATTAGGAAATAGAGATTCCCCAGGGAATAATCCTTGCATCCGGTGATGTCTTTCTTGCCCTGGGTGGATAAAAATCAATGATTTTAAAAAAAATCAAATTGATTTAAATCACAATTTAAATAAAAAATCAAATCAAATCCACCCTGTTCCCACCTTTCTCTTACCCCAATAAGAGGGTTTGAGGGGTGTTTGTGACTCCTTTGCCTTTTGGCTTGGGTACCCTCAGCTGAACCAATTCCCTGGTCCAATAGTCTTCCTTGTTTATACTGGGTAGTCAGTTTATGATGCCATGCCGAGCCACCTCTTACTCCTCCCTTGGTAGTATATTCTTCTCTCCCTCTCCTGTGGTTTCCTTTTTTATCTTTCTTACCTTTATTTTTTCCTTTTCTCCTAACCCCTCTTCCACCTTTGGGGACTATTGGCTTCCTCCATGGTATTCTTCCATTCCTAGGCTTTCTGCTTCTCAGGGGAGCTGTACTCCAGCAATGTCTCCCCCATGTCTACTGGGGAGCTGGAGGTAGAGGGGACGGCTCATTGATGGATGCACCATCACCACTGTCTCCCTCTTTACAGAAGGACATGTGTTGGGGTTAGTCTTTGGTGTCCTAAACCACCAGCTGTGCTGGCTGGAGTTTCTAGGAGTTGCAGTCTAAGAACACCTGGGTTACCCAAGGTTGGGAACCACTGTCCTGTACAACAAATAGTCTTATGACACTTTAAAAACAACAACAACCACCAGAAACTTTATAAGTTTCATGGATTGCAGTCCATTGCTTCTGATGATACATATGCAAAATGTTGTGGTTGGAAAAGTTATTCTAGGGTTATAGTTTCCAGTGAGCCAGTATGAGGTATGTCTGTGTCAGCATTACGTTAAGCTATGTAAACTCCCATTCTCATGTTCTGTTATGAAGTTTGTAAGAATTCATGGCACCTCATTGTCTTAATTAAATCTTCAAAAAAAATGGGCATGATACTGTGAAGCAATATTGAGCCATTTCCTAGCTTTTTGAATTGTGGGTACAGAGGCGCAATATCCCACATTCAGAAACCAGAGGTTTTTTGAAGAATTTGATTTCCTGACTTTTTAAAATGGGGGTTTAAATATACTTATGCTACACACATATTCAATCAAAAATTTCTTTCATAAAGAATTACCCAGTGGTAGAGTATTCCAGAAAATGATCCTATGGTTACTGGGAGGAGAAAGAAATGAGAACAACTTGGATGTGGCCGTAGTCCATCTGTGACAAAATATTTTGAAGGGCTGTTTTTGACGTAATGAAATTATGAAGCGAAGACGTGTGTAGGTACAACATGTACAATGAAGAAACGTGCACACCCTTTAACCTCTCGGTTAAACTAATGTTGCCATTCCCACTCTGCCAAATGCAGAGTGGAAAGCGATGTTCCAATTTCATATCCCTTTCTTTGAGTTAGGCAAGGTGAGGAAGAAAAGTTGTAATGGACCAAAACCTCTACGGATATGTTGTGTACATGTTTTCCAAAAGATATCTCTTTGTTTTTTGGAATAAAAGAAGGGAAGATGTTTGTTTGTTTGTTTGTTTGTTAGTTAAATAAATAAATAAATAAATAAATAAATAAATAAATAAATAAATAACCCGCCCATCTAGACCGAAGTCTACTCTGGGCAGCTAACAACAAGTCCATAAAACAATAACAGTATAATACAACAACAACAACATAATATGATTCAAGATGGCGAAAATGAATTAAATAATGACAGGAGGGAAGGCCTGCTGAAAGAGCCCGGTCTTGAGCTTGCTCTTAAAAACACCCAGCGAGGGAGCCAGGCAAATTTCTGGGAGATGAGGGGCCTCTGCTGAGAAGGCCCAGTTTCTTGTTCTTTCTCTCTGGGCCTCCCTCGGCGTTAGGCCCCTCAGCCGTCCCTCCTGGCTAGAGCGATTGGAGTTAGCAGAGAATGTAACTGGAAACCAAGGTCAAAATCATCCATATTGTGTGAAATAAATATGTTGAAGAAGGACAGGGACAAAAGTCCAACTCATTTGAAATGTGCTGTTGGTACAGATACTAAAGAGAGCCAGAAAATCAGAAGAATGGGTGCTCAATCAAGTAAAGCCTGAACTCTCGCTTGAGCAAAAATGAGTAACCTGAGCCTATCCTACCATATCACATATAATGGAAATACAGAAGTGACCATAATAGGCTACATAATAGGCTATATTGCTGGGGAAAGTGGGGTGGACCAGTAGACGAGGAAGATCTAACATGAGATGGGTTGACTCAATAAAAGAAACCACAGTTGTTGAGTAGAAATTAACGGAAAAGACAGTATTGCTAAGGGGGGGAGGGGGAGAAAGAAGAACCGAATGTGAGATGCTGTTGGTTTGCAAGATCTCTTAATTATGGGAGATTTTTGGAAGTCAGTAACTCATATGGAGTGAGAAAGGCAGGGGGAAGGGAGGTTACTGCCCTTCTATTTCCCTAACCTTCATCCCAATGTACTCCCCTCATGCTGCAGCTGTTCTTGGCTGCTGTTGCTGCTGTCTCCTACTTGTGAGTAAACCAGGTAAAATTTGCTTTGAGATCATCCTCAGCCACAAACTAAAAGAGTCTTTTCCTGGCTTAAATGAGTGAGCTTCTGAATATTATTCTCTCTTTTTAAAAAATGTTTTTAAATATAAAAATATTTTTTACAGGAAGGAGTTAAGTATTTGGACAGGAAGGAGTCAAATGTTTTCTTTCACAGTTATTGAATAGGGTCCTGAGTGACTGGGTCAAAAATCTGTTTAGAGGAAGGCTCTAAACTCATAGCTTTATCTTGCTTTAAGATCACTACTTTCGGATTGTGAATTAGAGACATCAGTGCTGAATTCCTTTAAAAAACAAAGTGGCTGGGACTGACCATTTTTTCCAGGTGTGAAGATTTGGTCTTTTCAGTATGCTTGATTTTTTAAAATAAGCTGTAGCTCGAAGGCTGCTTGCTTCTGCCCTGGGGTAAAACACCCCTATTTTTGAAGTTGGCTTACAGAACACTGAATCTTGCTATCAGCAAAATATATTGGTGCCCTACTACCACCATACTACCTATCAGCTGCTGCTATTGCCAGTCCAATAGTAAGCCTGTTGGAATTGAGATCTTGTAATGGAGACTGCTTGTGATTCTTTTCTAGATCTTGTTGTCTTTTTTGGATTTATGTATCAGTGGTCCTTAATTTTATACACGTTAGTCACAGTGAGGTGGATTTGTTTTAAATCAAACTGATTTCAATCACAATTTCAATCATTAGTCAGTAAGACTGGATTTAAATCATGGGTTTCAAACATAATAGTTCACTCTTGCTGGTTGTTATAACCTTAGTATTTACAACCAAGGTGAAAGTTTCATTTTTAGAATAGGTTTTATAGTTATATCAGAAAATTAATGATTGTTTGGTTTGTACTGTTTGTATTTTGCCCATGTCAACCTTATTTATTTATTTATTGTTTGTTTGTTTGTTTATTTATTTAATTTATACCTTGCCCATTTAGACCGAAGTCTATTCTACCTTACCCTTAGATAGAAGAGCTTTATTAAAATATTCCCAAACTGAGTTTCTTTTACAGCCTGCTACCATTACAGGTTTACAAGGAAAAGAAAAGATAGGATAGATAAATCACAGGCTACATTTGCAAAGATCTGAAGACCTCTGGAGTATTTCTGTTCAGAAAGTTTCATTTTCATTTGTACTGCTTTCCCCTCCCTCCTCATGCTTAGTTCTTAACCTCACTCTTCTTACCCATCACAAACAATCTTCTTGAAAATTAGCACTTGAGATGTATTAGGTTAATTTTGTATACATACATTTGCAGAGGACCAATAGGATTGAGGTCACTTTCTCAACTCTATATGTTTATTTAAAAACATTTTTTTGCTGATAAAAAGAGACATGTTATCTCTGCAGATAAAAATTCACAGTTTTGAGAATAGTAAAACCAAGCATCTGTGACATAGCTAACTTCTAGTTTTAAAAACAGCTGAAAATAGTCTTACAGAAAACTGGGAGAGCATGACATTGGGGTCATAAAGAAAGAATTAATGGAATTCATTTACAAAATGTTTTAAACATTGCATGAATATACAGTCTCATTGTGCATAACTAAAAAATTAATCTTTATTTCATGATGAAAAACCTATGGGCTGTAGCTTATTTTAAACAGAAAAGTATATTTAGATAGACTTTTCCACAAAAAGCATTTTATCAAACAATTTTTTTAATTTAAAATTTTTTATCTGTATAATTTGTGGTGTATATTGAATATATTTTTTATCTGCTTCGCTACTTGCCAGTACAGTAGTTTGTATATGTGAAACAGACCAAAAAAGATATTCAGTGTACACCATAAATATTGCCCTCAAAACTGATTGGGCAAGTTTTAAACTGTACATTTTTATATATCCTGAGAGGTTCACAATTGGATCTGTTGGATGTTACCAGTTCTGTTCTTGATGTATGATGAGAAATAAATTGGAGCAACAAATTTCCACAAGTTTCAGAGTTGATGCTTGTGTTCTGTGTTGTTCATGGGTCAAATGTATGGTATATGACAAGGACTACAAATGTTGACTCCTTAATTGGCAGCAGGTTGCCCCTGCAATTTATGCTATTGTGCTTAAGATTACATATGTAAATAATGGGCTTCTAGCCATTGATTGGATAATTACACAGATCTGATCACTAATTTATATTTAGGTAGAGTATGATTTATATTGTTTTATTATTACAACCAGGCTTTGCATCTTTTTCTTTTATTTGCATGGATGTGTTTCTTTCTTGTTGTGGAAATGCCTTAAAAATGTTCCCATGTAGGGCCTTTCTTATGACCAGTGCTAGTGCTCATGAAGGCTGGAGACAGATAAAATAATCCTGTATACATTTGTTCAGAAGTACATTCCTTTAAGTTCTGTGGAGCTTATTTCTAGAGGTTTGTAACTTAACTTAGGAAAATATAGGAAGATCTGTATTAAACAATTTTGTGTTCCTGTCTCCTTTCAAATGTTGTTCCTTTTTCATTCTCCTTTGACCCTGACTTAATGGTAAATCATTTCTGAGTATTCTCTACCTTTTTGTTGTTGTTTAGTCGTTAAGTCGTGTCCGACTCTTCGTGACCCCATGGACCAGAGCACGCCAGGCCCTCCTGTCTTCCACTGCTTCCCGGAGTTTGGTCAAATTCTCTACCTAGAAAACTATAAATTAGTGATCAGATCTGTGTAATAAATAGGAATTCCCCATAATAGGAATCTATCTAATGGCACTCAATTATTATTATTGGCCATGACTTCCCCTACAAATTTCACACGCAAAAAAAGTGGGAGTAGGGGAGAGTAGCAAACATAGCTGAAACATGTATTTATACTTACTGGGTGGACTAGAACAACTTATTGTCATCAGATGAGAAAAATACCCGAGTTTAGTATGTAACGTGTAAAAAACCCCTATTTTATTATCTCATTATTTAAGATAAACTTTGTATTTGTATTTTTTTAAAATTGAAAATTTGAGGGAGATTGTCAGAGGACTTTAGAGGCTGCTTATTTTTTTTAATGGCTTTATGCTGCCTGTCAGGCATTCATCAGACTTTGGTGGCGGTAAAACAAAACCTAAATGTCAAAGGGAATTAGTAAATCTGTAGAGGTAAGGCCCAGTATTGGCTGTAGGAATCCTGTATGTCTGAAGTGATGCACTATTGCTAATGATTGATCAAGTTTGTTTTAATTGACATGTTTCGGTATACTATTTCATGGACAGCTAATTTTAAATGCAGGTATGTTGAACTTGTTGGATTACATAATGACATGGCTAGTCTAAAAACTGAACAAATTAACTAAAGTTATAGATTATCTAAATGTTAAAGTCTTGTGCAGTCCTGTAAATAAGAGTGCTTTCTAGTTGGTTTGGCATCTACAGCAGCTTGCATCATTCCTAATCCAATTTCAGGAGTAAGAGTTGATAGAAGGAATTATTCTGGAAATTGAGTAGTGTTTTCAGAATTTAACTAATTCTGTGTTTTTCTACAAAACATTTAGTGAACATTGTGTCTAAGTAAAACATATCAGTCTGCTAGCTAGGAAAGACCTTTCTCTTTAGGTGAGGTTTTGGCTGTTGTTAGGAAGCAGAGGAAGGAAGATGTTTTTACCAGATCACTTAATTTTTTTCTTTATGTTTATGTGTCTTTTTTAAAAAGTGTTTTAAGTTCAGTGATCTTCTAAATCATTACGGTACATATTTTGTTACATTTTTAATGTTTTAATTTATGTGTCTGTCATCCCTATCACCATTTTGGAAACTGCTTTGAATCCCTTGAATTGACAGAAAGGTGAGGGCTGGAACTGACTGTAAAGCAGACTTACTGATGTTTAAGATAACAAATATGAAAACAAACATGATCCCACTTATATTGATGGATGGCAGTAACAAGACAATAATCTCATCTACCTTGGAACGTAAACTATGACTTCCCATTCTTAGGCTAGAGCATAGTACATCTGAATAGCTACTTATTGTATCAAATCGTAGAGATATATATTTACTACCACAGTTCATTGTTGTGACTTCACCAAAACTAGCACACAAACAGCCCAGTGATAGCTAAATGATATGAAATTGTAATAAGCTCAGAGGAGAACAGAAAAGATAGCTGGGTGGGAGTTAAATAGAGTTGCTGAGCAAGGAGGAAGGAGGAAGAGTCCCAAAATCTATTTAGGTATTCAAAAGGGGGGTTAAGTAGAAACTTGAAGGATGTGTTAAGCCTGTCTCCCTCCATTATTGCCCTCTGCCTGTGGACAGCAGCAGTATGAAGAGGAGAGCTTCCAGGATACATCTTTATGTGATCCATTATCCGGAGTTTTCAGTTGTATGCAGACCTCCATGTGTAGTAGCAGCTTTTCAGAGTGTCCTGTCCACATGTGGGGAATGGCAGTGAAAGATGTGTGAAGCCACTGTACTCCTTTCCCCACATATTTATTTTTGATCTCCTGTAGGGGTTAACTGTGGGACTCAATTTGATTGTTAGTTCTAGGTAGAGTAAATCTATTGAATCAGAGGGACTTGCATAAATGTAGCCTTTAGTTGGGATTAACAATTGGATTTAGCCCATACAGATATGAAAGACAAGAATAGATCACCTTGGCATCTGAGTAGGTAATTTTCTGGTTAATGGAGAGAAGATATGTTCATATCCTCAGAAATAGAAGTGTGACTTATAGATAATAATAACTGTGAATTGTCAAGTCAGTTTTGACTTAACGGTGATCCTGTTCAGGTTTTTCTAGGTAAGAGTACTCAGAAGCAAGGTGTCAGATTAGTAAAACAGCTGGATCAGAACTGATTTTAGTTTAATAGGTTAATCACTCATATTTGGAGAACTACTTAAATTGTTTTATTTAAGTAAAACAATAACATATAGCATACATATTCTTGCATTTGCTTAAACATCAGTGTGTTTGTTTGTACATAGATTTTTCAGAACAACAATGGGATTAAGGCCTTTTCCTGAACTTTGTTCATTTCATACCATTTTTTACAGTGAAAAATGCATGGTATGTCAGCTTGGATAACTTGGATTAATTGAATTAGTTTATAAAAAATGTAAATATTGCATGAATGTAGAGCTTCATGCTACATAATTAAGTTCTGTTTCATGCTGAATAACTTCTGAACTATAATGTATCTCAAGTAGAAAACTAACTTTAGATAGCTTTTTCCTTCAAAAGCATTTCATTAAAATAAATTTGATTTAAATAAAAAAATCCCATTTAAATTTTAAAAATCTGATTTTTTATTTTTTTTAAAAAAAAACATTGATTTTAATCCACCCTGCTCAGAAGTGGTTTTCTTTCTTCTGGGGACATCCTGAGACTCTGCAGCTTGCCCAAGGCCACACAGGCCAGCTCTTCTGGGATTTATTTATTTATTTGCCGCATTTCTTTCCATAAAGGATGCATAGTGGGGAATTGCACTCTCAATGTCTGGTTCCACAGCCATATATCTAACTCACTAAGCTATCCAGCCAGTATGTATTAATAGAAAAATATGAGGTTTTAGTGTAGCTGAATTTGGCATTACTGTGTACACTCCATTCCCCCAGGAACAAATCTCAAAAAGAAAAAAACTGATCTGGCTCTACTCTTGCTGAGAGACATTACAGTGCATTGTTTTGTTGCAAGGCCTCACTTTCATGTAAGTGTTAGTGTTAAACTGCTTTGTTGTAACAGATAGTAAAAGACAGCTACTTGATTAATTGAAACTAGTTCCCTTTGAAAATAGTACAATATAAGTTAGTCCTAATTTGATGAAATGAAATCTTGCTGAAATATTGTTAACAGTTGATTTTGCTGACAGTATTATCAGAGAGCCCTTGTGAGTGGGGAAGAGGTTAATAAACACATCTAATTAACGCATTTTAATAAAAAGAAAAAAACAGGTGGCACAATTGTGCTCTGAAAGCACAGTAGTAAATTATAGTAAGGTAGTGATCTAGTGTCGGCTGCTATCTACCAATGTGTGTTCCTTCTACTGTAGTTCTTAATGCACATGCATCGCTTGCACCATTGAAGCTTCTAAATACTCACCAAACGCTCCTGTGAACCTGACTTAATCTGCGTAATGCAAGCTGAGCTTTGCTTCCAGATGGACATACTAATTCATCCAGGTTACTTGCTTCAATCATGTTTCTAAAAAATTTGGCCAGCTGTCCTTTTTCTGGTATTACTAGGATATGGTTGCTGAGAATAAAATTGTCATTAAGTTATTCATTGGAAACTTGCAGTTGTCTGCTGGAAATGTACTCCAGTGATTGGTGCTGCGTGACCTAAATGTTGCTACAAGCTAAGCTACCTGTAAAAAAGAAAAGTTGCTGAAGTGTCTGGGTAGATTAGTACAGCTTTTTGTTGCTGGACTGCTTACCTGGAAACTCAGAGTCTTACAGCTTTTGGAAAAAGACAGAATTCTATATGTCTTGCATATAGTACGAATTAAACTACCATGAGGAAATAATCAAAAAATGAAAAGGGGAAAATAAGCTTGATTTGGGAGAAGCTGTTGTATTACATTGAAGTGACGTAAGTTGCATAAGATGCTGAAACAGCCATTTGTAAATCTGTATCGAGTGTATATATACACTCTTTTGGATGAATTAAATTAATTCATGTTCTTAAGATTGAAGATGAAATTTAAAGACCACACAACCAGTCTGTGTTTAGCCTTTCTTCTGAGAGATGCCAACTACTTAAAAGCACAGTGTTTCCATAGGCGGAGTCTCTTTTGTACTCATAGACGATGGAGCCTCAAATTCCAGAAGCATTACACGGGTAGTTTTAATGAATTAGTGTCTGGTTTTCCTGCAGCTGATGTGACAAGCAGCTTTATAAGCTGCTTCCCATCGATCCCTGCTTTCCCACTCCTTTGTGTCTTCCGCTTGGAGAAAAAACGATGAAGAGCTTGGTTTCTACAGTAACTGCTGCGAGCAGGAAGATTTTTTTCACTGTTCCTTTTCATCTGCAAGGCTGCGATGTATTTGGTTTCTTCAGGACTCTTTTTTTATGTTAGTCTTAAGGTTTTAATTGTACATTGTTTATTGCTACAGAGAGTGGTGAGATTTGTACTAGTGAGCGGAATATGTTTCCCAGAGTGGGGTAAAGCTGGTATTAGTAGCTGTTGGCTTGAGATTCTTTCTGCTGCCCTGGAGAGAAAATGATGTCAGCTAACATTGTGGGATGGCATACTTGCAGAAGTACATATTGTACCACAACAGTGTGGGGATGAATTTTGTGCTGTTAGGGAGGACCTGGTAGGTATCTTGTTTTCCATCTACAGTACATAAGTACTGCTCTGCTGAGCTCTAGCAGTGGCTGCTAGTTAGATCCCTCTGGGAAGCTCACAGGCTAAGCATGAAAAGCTCTCAGATCTCCTTTTTTCAGTCCCAGTTGTCTGGTATAGTGCCTATGAAGATTCCGTTTCACTACCATGCTTGGGACCTATTGATAGACTTAGCCACCATAAATTTTTCTCATCTGCCTTTAACACCAGTTAAGGCCGTGGCCATCAGTGAATTCTATGGCAACAAATTCTACAGGTTAGTTGTACATTGTGTGAGGAAGGAATTCTTTGGGCTTTGTTGGAACGTATTCAGTTTTCGTGAGTGATCCAGAGTTCTACTACTATAAGAGGGGGGGGGGGGAAGCATTTTCTTTATATACATGGTTTGTTTCTAAACCTCTTATGCCCACACTTTAGCTACTTTCCTGTGTTATAACTTTTCCCTGTAGGTATGATGTTCTGACTTCTTATGGGGTTGGTTACCTTTTTCTGCACTTTGCCTTAGCTTTTACAGTATATATTGGAAAGAATCTTCTGGAATGATTCAAGTAAGCACACTGATATGTATGAATGCCTGTATTTTTTAATATGGATGGTCACTGGTTGCTGGTCTGGTGTTTACAAAAAGCATATCCCTGAAAGAGTAGATTTCAGAATATATTTGAAATAAAGAATGTTTTTTTCATTCTGTACAGCTGTTCTCATTTGTTTTTCTTGGGCGTTCATCTTTTGGATACTCACTGCTGCTGGAGCCACCCCAATTGTACAAGGTGGCCAACTATCTGAATTTGAACAAGCTGTTTGCGTTTTACTCATATTTTGAAACTTTCTCCAGACACACAAAATCTGGATAACTATTTAAACTGGAACTGAAATTCTTGAAATTTAGATGCAAAGTTTTGTGGCCTATTAACCTGGATACTTGCTTAACATGTTGCTTCTGATTTGTAAATAGGACAAATGTAGACGGGACTGATAATTGGTTCATACAATCCCTTCAGGAATCCATGGTCCTGTTTTGATTATATGCCAAATCTTGCTCTTTGTCTCTATGTTATTACTGCAAATAATAATGTGCTTCTTTTGTATTTTGGCAGGAATTTAGAAATAATATGCAAAATATAGTTTTACAGTTGTTTAGGGAGAACACATGTTGAGACATTATGCAAATTTTATGCTCTTCTGGTTATTAAGTGCCTTTTGTTTTTATTTTTCAGATGTACATTCAGGTTTCCCAGCACAAACATCAAGATAACATTTACAGCTTTATCCAATGAAAAGAGAGAAAAACAGGAGTCCCCGCAGTCCCCAGTGAAACCCGTACAACCCCAGATCTCTCCTCTAACAATCAACATTCCAGACAACATGGCTCACCTAATCAGCCCTCTCCCATCTCCCACAGGAACCATCAGGTACTTAGACTTTGTGATACTGTGTGCAGAGTTTAAATATGACTGCAGAACTTTGCATTAAGCCAAATATCATCTGAAATTGTCACTTGTGAAATAAAGCTAGAAACTTAGCTCAATGTGGGAATAAATTGCACTTTTGCTTGTTCTATGGTTCATGATGTTCTAATTTTAAACTTCAAATACCAGTGGTCATTTAATGCTGAGCCAGAACTGACAGTCTCTTTTTCAAAGTAGTTTCGAAGTTATTTCATTCAGTGTGACTTCACCCAGTTGTGTCATAAATTGTGAATATGGTGAATTCTAATTTGAAGAACAAGACAGATATGCAGAACCTGAAGTTTCACACGATTATATGTATTTTTCTCCCAGACAAGCTCACCTCTGTTGCTGAGGAAATGTTGGGGGCAATGGGTTGGTAAACTGAGAAAAGAGGTTCATCAAGTTTTAACTCAGATTCTTATTTTTGTTATTTGAGAGAGTGTTCATGTAATAGTTACTGATTGATCACAGCACTCTTATTTATTCTGATACATGTTTTTTGTTGGATTAAGGCCATCAAATACAATCGTTTCTTAAACAGAAGTGAAACTTTTAGTTGTCCTCAAAGGGTGGCAAGGTGGTAATTTGCACAGTTAGGGTATATTTAGCTAAGATCTGGATAATTGCTGAGATTACAAACCTCATTGACAATATATATATATGAAAACACAGAGAATGAAAGGAAAAGAGAGAGAAAATCACTGTGGTATTGACTGATTGTTATACTACGAGCAAATAAAGTGATTTGGTATTAATTTCCAAACTATGCAATATATTAAGTATGTTCATCCCTGTGTAAAACTTTTAAAAGAAAACATAGACATCAAAAGAATTTAAGAATAGTGTCAGTTGTAGGATTTGTTGTTTTCTGTGTTTGTTCTGTGCAATCCTTTGCATATGTTTCCATGGAGATGGCTGTGTTAGCCTGTTGCAGAAGAAACAACTAAGGGTCTTGTAGCAAGTTAAAAACAAAACAAAACACATCAAACTGTGCTGCTTATATACCGCCCCATAGCACTTAAAGCACTCCCTGGGTGTTTGCAAGTTAATTATGCAGGCTACACATTGCCCCCAAGCTAGCTGGGTACTCATTTTACCGATCTCAGAAGGATAGAAGGGTGAGTGAACTTTGAGCTGGCTACCTGGGATTGAACTCTGGGTCGTGAGCACAGTTTTGGCTGCAGTACGGCAGTTTAACCACTGCGCCAAGAGGCTCTTAACAGATTTCATCTAACATAAGCTTTTATGGACTGAATCCAGAGGTTTCCCCCAAGACTTGTATTTTAATAATTAGGCCACTTTTAACATGGACTCATAAAAATAGTACTGTGAGTGGAAAGCAAATAAATAGCATCTCAGAATCTTGATTGCTGTTATAGAAGGATTAGGAGCTTCATAAAAGTTTTAAATACTGTCAGTATGTTTCTAGTGCTAAAAAAGGTTAGACAAGTCTTAATGGCACTTGTGATATTTGTGAATCATGCTTGTATCTTGCTGTGAGTGGTGAACAAATTATGATAGTTTAATGCAGGTGTTAATACTCTGATTCTGACATGAACAGGTATTTTAAGTACCTTTAAAAGTGGGAAGCATCATCTGGGGAATGGTATGTGTATTGATTAGGTATTTAAATTCCAGATGTAACAGTCAGTTAACTAGAGGTCTTCATAGATGAAAACTCTTTGATTAGTTACTTATGAGGAAGATCACAGTGATCAATTACATTTGTAGCCTGCAGACAAATCATACAGTTCACACCAGTCTGTGAACCATCTCCATTACTGCTTCCTTTCCCTTGCATCAGTTCCATCTTCCGTCCCCTCTCCAGTTTATATCTGGAAAGAGATGGAGATAGAAGATAATAAGTACACTAACAATGGGCCATCTCTAGGAGGAGGGGCTCCCCAGTGCCCCGGTGCATGCAGTGTCTTCTGCTGATAGAAACTGGCTGGGTTTTAGTCCCAGCTCAGTCTCTGATTTGAAAATATGCTATTCTGAGAACTAGTACAGTCTTACTTCCTCTGCTTTCTTCCTTCCTGAGGTACGTTTTCTGTGGAACTCTAAGGCAGGGGAATGGGATCGGGAGTCAGGTGGTGTACTGGGACTCAAAAGTGAAGACTTGCAAGACCTTGGCTATTTGAGCATTCTCTTTGAACATTTGTCAGGGATCAACAGTTTGGGGGGGGGGGTAAAGAGAGGATCCACATGCCAATGTGAGTTTTCTGCATTCATTAAATACTTTTTACATTCACACAAACACATAGAAACGTTTAGGATGGCATTTTCAAAACAATTTAGGAATATATGTTGCCAATAATAATTATGCTCAAGTCCTGCTACTAAACAAACTGAATTAAAATAAAGTACATTCAGCTGTTGAGCTAAGACTCTTAAAAATTGTGCTAAGGTTGTATATTCAATAAAGAAAGTTTGTTTAAGCTGGAGTGGGCAGAGCACAACCAGGGGGACACGTGTCGCTTCAAAAGCAGTTTTTATGGTCCCTGGATTCCTCCATTTCAAGAGTTTTATTAAAAAACCAAATTTTCCATTCTTGGAAAGCTTTGGAGGAGGTAGTTTTATAATAAAATATGATGCAGGGCATTCTGTTTCCTTCACAAAGCAAAAAACTAAAACAAAACCATTAAGTGGATTCCAAGCAGCATTTGGCATTGAATTTTTGTAATTTTCTTTTTCAAGGCTGGTATAACTCCCAGCGGGGTAGTACGAGGGAGGGGCAGAAAACTGGTATTTGGCCCCTCAAACCTATTTAAAACATTAATAAATAACACTCATTGTGTTTTTCTGTAATTATATTACTCTTCCCTGTGTTACGCTTTTGATACTGTAGCTCCTTTGCAGTGTTTTTTTTTTACAGCATAAAAAACAGTAGCAGATACTGCTGTGAAAACAGTTGGGAAATAGAGACTGTGTGGGTGCCAAAGGGCCATTCGTATATAATTTCTGTTACAATACTGAGCCTTTTTGGCTTCTCATTTGTATTGTAGCCTCTCATAACCCCTGAAAAATCAGTTTCTGAAGGTTGACATTCCCCTTAAAATGCCAGTGTGTTGTGGGAAGGTGAAAAAAGTTAAAATTTGCAACTAGTTTGTATGATTCCTATGTATACTTCCGCACACAGTTTTTATTTGTTTATATAGACACGTAATTTGTAGAACACATAAACACTGTAATGGTGTTTCTTGGTATCAAAATGTTCTTTCATTCAAATTCAAAAGTTATCCTTTCATATCTGAACAAACATAAACGACATATCCCAAGGGAAGTGATTGTGATCATAACCATCATTCTTATGGAATAAGTGATGTTTGTGCATGCTACCTTGTGAATCATGGAATTATAGAATCATGAAGTTGGAAGGGGCCTATAAGGCCATCGGGTCCTGCTCAGGGCAGGAATACAAATCAAAAGATATCTGCCAGGTGGTTGTTTAATTTCTCTTGAATGACTCCAGTGTTGGAGCACTCACCATCTCTCGAGGTGGTTGGTTTCATTGTTGTAATGGAAGAATGTTTTTCCTGATATTCAACTGAAATCTGGCTTCCTGTAACATGAGCCCATTGTTGTGTGTCCTGCACTCAGGGATGATTGAGAACAGATCCTCCTCCTCCTCTGTATGACAGCCTTTCAAGTATTTGAAAAATGCTATCGTATCTCCATTCATAGGAACAAGTTGGGAGGAATTAGATGCTGCCCTCCCCAGAACCTTTAATTCAGAAATTATCTTTATTTTTTGAGTCTGAAGAACCAAATTTTAAATGACATGGATTATATAGACCATACAATACTATGTTAAATCTAAGAATCTTCTTGAGGAGGAGGAGGCAAGGCCGAAATTCTCTTTCATTTAGTAGTAGATCTTATTAAATGTTAATGTAAGTTGCAGGTCTTTAACATGTTGAAACATATTGTTCCAAAATGTGAAATACACCTTTTCATAAAGCAGTCAATTCCTCAGTGTGTTGTGTTATTTGCAGTGAGCAAATTATTTACCATTCTAAAACTGAAGAGGCAGCAAGTCTCTGCATTTAACAGTGCAGAATTTTTCTGCAGTTGAAAAATTAGTGATAATTCTAAATCAGTTTCTGACACTATTTCCTTCAAACATCACAGTCAAATTGCCTTATGGTTTTCTGGTAATAACATGATTTCTTCAGTTTCTCTGTTATTTTTCTCAGATGGCCTAATGTTTTGCATTGGAAATTTGACATCTATAAGGTTTTAGGTACAAGTGATATGCATGTTGCAGAGTTTTTCCTTTAAATCTGCTGACTGAAATGTGGGTGAAATATTCTGTGTGTGCGCGTGCGTGCGCGCATGCACGCACGCACACACACACAAAGTATATCTCTGCCCATTTTTCCTTAAATATGATTATTATTGTATCTTACTAATAAGATCATGAGAATATATTTTCAAACAAACACATAAGCAAAAAATAAGTTTTTATTTTATTGTCTTTTCTGTTTAGTGTTGATGCTGAGTGTTGTAGCCAGACAAAAGTGGAATGAGAGGAAAAAATAGCCAGAAATAATAGTGCATGGTTTACTGTAGAATCATGCCAAGAGGAAAGACAAGCCAGTGTGCCCGCACATGGTAGGCTTGCATATTGTGATAAAGAAATGACAGTTGGACATTTGTAGTTTGTTTAGCTGGTCCCAGTGTATGTGGCTGTGACTCAGTGCCAGTTTGTTCTGCTGTCCAGATGTGCCCACTCTTCGTAAAAGAAAAACCTGCTTTGTCAGAATGGTCTCTTTTCCCCTGACCTGTTTTGAGACTGTCAGGGTGTTTTTACTCCATATATTTTAATAAACAGCTGCCTGTGTAATTCTCCTTTTTGAGATGCCTATTTCTGCTACGTGCTGGATTAAAGCTGACCTATCCATCTCTGGAGATAGAGTAGCATATGTTGTTTTTTAAGTGAGACTTCAAAGGGACGCTTCCCTATAATGTGCATCTCAATTTAGAAAAACTTTAAATCTGTAAAATAGCTGCTAATTTTGTATTTGAGGAGAAAGATTTGAGGATTTTAAAGCAGCTGCTAACATGCAAGATGCTGCAGTTTTTAAATAAGAGTTATAGTGGGAATTATGGGATGTTCTTTAATAGCACAGTCACTTTTTTTACTAGGTCTGCTTGATATACAAAAAGATGGTGATATACTGTGTAATGTAACAGGTGGTTCCTCTCTCTGTTTTACAGTGCTGCAAATTCCTGCCCGTCTAGTCCTCGTGGGGCAGGTTCTTCAGGGTACAAAATGGGTCGTGTAATGCCATCTGACCTGCATCTAATGGCTGACAATTCACAGTCAGAAAATGACAAGGAAGCATCTGGTGGAGATAGCCCAAAGGTGAGTTTTGATTAGCATTCATATAGTAAAATTGATTCCCGAGACCAGCATTAAACTAATGGAAATGTATTGGTTGGAAAAAGCATATGTACTTTGTTTAAAAAATGAAAACAATATTAACTCCAAGACATACATACTGACTTGTTCTTCCGTAGCATTTCTGAGTTTGTGCTGAGACTTTGAGATAGTGGAATGCTTAGAAAAGAATGTCATCTAATGGAGAAGTCAACCATTTTTGTTTATCATGACAATTAAATTTATAAGCAGCAAGAGAAACAGAAAGCCTTTCCCTCTTATTGCTTACCATCCTTGTTTGTTACATTATCAACTAATAATTAAGAAGTTGTTTTACTCTACTGGCTGAAATCCTGTTTGCACAGAAATCCTGTGGAAGGCTTATGACATTATCAGCAGGGCAATTTTTTTGGAAATTAAAATCTCTTCTGTCCCATCACTCCTGTCACTCCCATGTAACCACTTTAATCATTTGGAAGCTGAGGGAGATGCAGGATGTGAAGAGGAAGTCTTTAATTTGTGAAAATCACGGCTGCCAGGGATGTCATCTTGGTGGAGGTGATTTTCAGTAATTAAATGCCTGCTTACATCATGTGGCTCCCAAGACTTCCAAATGATGAAAGATGTTACATGGGAGGTGTGGGAGTCACAGGACAGAACACAGGGAGTGTTTAACTTTTGAAAAAAGGATGTAGTTGAGCAAACAAGATTTCATCTACTAAATATTGGCCAGAATTGTGTTGGTTAGAGTAGTAAGCTGCAACTAGAGTAGGCCCATTTAAATCATCAAAACCTATGGAGGAGTTTCCAAATCCCCACTGATTCAGGAAGCCTACTTTAGTTGCAACTTTCTATACTGAGCAACAGGATTTTAGTAAGTTATATGGTTGTACTTTGTTATATCATGCTCTGGAAAGTGTACCTATTTGGATGAAGCATGCAGTTGTGTAAAACCAATTGCACAAGCAATTTTCTCTCTTCAGCTGGCCATCTATTGTGCTCCCCTGTATCTACTCACTGAGTAAACTGTTATGTGCATGGCCGTATGATGGATGGAAAACCAGAGGGGAAGACCACTTGTGTGATTGCTCTTACAATGTGTTTTCCTACAGTAATATTTTGGCCAAAATACTCATTTCTTAAATGTAGACCCTTCATTTAATTTGTTAGATCTTTCTCTTTTAGTTACCTACCATTTCATAGTTCTTCTTGCTATTGAACACTCTGTGTGTGCACATGCACACGTGGGTTTTGAACATACAGTAGTTATAGTTATGATGTAATGTTGAAAATGCCAATACTAATACAAATTGGTTTCAAAAAGGAAAACTATTCAATGCAGAGTATAATGTTTCCTGATAGAATGTTTTCTTTCTTGTGTTTTATAATAAAGAAATTGATGTGATGCTTTTAATGCTGTTGAAGAGGCTAAACTTTTTGTTATGGAAATATTCTTTTTTATAGGATGACTCAAAGCCACCTTATTCCTATGCACAACTTATAGTACAAGCAATTACAATGGCACCTGATAAGCAGCTTACACTAAATGGAATTTATACGCACATAACTAAAAACTATCCTTACTACAGGACAGCAGACAAGGGCTGGCAGGTAAATATAACTAATATTGTTTAAAATAAAATCAGTAGAATAAGGCATGGTTTACAGTGAGCTTTATCACCCAAACAGTGTTTGCATTTTAGTTTTGTTTATTTCTTAGCTGCAAAAATGTCCTGGATTTAGGAATAGAAGAGCTACCGAAAAATAAAAAAGATCTAGAACCAATACATCCCTAGACATCTAGTAGACTAATAAACACCCCAAAAACTACTACAGGACCAGTCTACACTACGGAAGCAGGAATTAAGCCTTCTGTACTATTGTCTCCAAATTTTATTGCCTGAAACCTCCAGACTGACTGGACTCTAATTTAAATGGCCAAAATCCTGTTAGGTCATTACATTCACACAGTTCCTGTGTGCAAGTATTTGCACTCTCTCAGCTATTCTGGAAGTGTGATATCCTAAACATAATTGTGCAAGTAGCTTTTCTGTATATGGAAGGTTGTGCAAGCAGTTGCGCATTGTGTGAGCAAGCCTAACTGCAGTGCTGAACAGACCTCGAAACATGTGCTTGATAGGGATTGCCAGTTTGAAGTTCCTGTTGCAGAATCACTTGTACAACTTGGCATTCCGCTACACCTGTAATATTGACATGGCACAGACATTGGCCAGTTATGTTTAAGAGTGTATCCATTAGTGCATGAATGGACTTTTGCTCATGCAGGGGAACATGGATTTTCCCCCTCCTGCAACTCCCCCCGCGTGCCCCAGAATCAATTTCAGAGAGGCCCCAAAGCTTCATAACAAAGCTAAGGAAGGCATGAGGGGTTGATGGGAGGAAGGGTTTAGCAGGAGTCATTCCAATGGCAGATGGGCACAATTGGATGTCACCAAAGTCTCGGAATGTTGTTGAACATGACATTTTCTAGTGTGCATCGAAATGATGTAGAGAGGATGGAAATGAGGTGAGTCAAAAGCTGAAAACAGTAGATAGAAGATCCATGGATGAATGAAAAACATTGACATTTTGTGGAGAATGTCTTAGTACAATGTTCATCTTAATGTTTTGTTGACAGTGTGGTTGCCGGTATATTTTCAGGGTTTTCTTAGTACAATGTCCATCTTAAGTGTTTTGCTGACAGTGTGATTTCCTGTATATTTTCAAGCTTTTCTAATAAAGAAAATCTCATCATTTCTGGTTCTGGAGGAACTGTAAGCATTGCAGTATCTATGCCAGACATTAAGCATTAAATGAGAGCTTGAAATATAAAGTAGGGCAAGACTATGGGGACTTTGAAGGCATAGATGGGCAAAGGTGTATTGGTGAAGAGGAAGCTAATTTTGGAGGGTTGTGAAGGAAAATTGAGAACACCAGGAAAGATGAATGACACTTTAATGTATTTTAAAGATAAGTATACAAAATTGAATTTGAAGTACTTCAGACAAAAATTGAAGTGGTAGTTGAGTTCAAAATGGCAGAAGTCTGTTCCCTAAAAAAACCTGTAGTTTTTATGTGCCATTTTGTATAATAAAATATTGAAGCAGTTTAAATTTAATTTTTAGTGCTATGATGTAACATCTGAGAACTTAGTGTACACTATGTCAAATTTTGTATAAATTAACCACTCATTGTTATAATAAAAGGCTGATGGTTGCCAAATAAACTTTTGGTGTCTGGAGACTGTTTTCACAAGGAGTAGAGACCTTTACACTTGGCTGCATTTCAGCTAAAAGGTGGATGATATCTATATATATATCTTTTATATCCCATAGAATTCAATACGTCACAATCTGTCTCTGAATCGTTATTTCATCAAAGTACCACGTTCCCAGGAAGAACCAGGCAAAGGCTCCTTCTGGAGGATAGATCCTGCCTCTGAAAGCAAATTGATAGAGCAGGCTTTTAGAAAAAGGCGGCCGAGGGGAGTACCTTGCTTTAGAACCCCACTGGGACCTCTGTCTTCTAGGTAAGGAATCAAAGTTGGGGTCTTCAAAGCACTTTCAGAGGCTGCACCTTAAGTATAATTCAAGTTCTGCTCGTCATAGGATAATCATACTCCTTTTCAGGGGAAAACAGTATTGCCTGAGGTATTGCTAAAGTAAGGTTTGTAAAAGTATTTGCAAATACTTTTTCCACATAGAGGAGGGATGTTGAGTGTCATTAGATTACACTCAAGCCATTAAAGTTTATTCTTGCGGCTTCATGGCCTTTGCTGCATGCTCAGAATTGTATTGTTTCTGTATGGAATGGTATACAAATACAATAAATAAATTGCCATAATTGGACCTCATTTCTCCCCTAAAGTTGGTAACAGCTTTAGTGACATTGCTTGGAAGTGCAGCACGCTGCATTTCTTTTATGCCTCCAAGCAGAAGCTGTGGAGGGGTATGTTTGTGTATGTCTCGGAACACCAGAGTATAGATATTGTATTGCCATAAGTGATGTTGGTTTGGATTATTGGTGTAGGAACTTCCAAGGTGGTCCTTTTAAGGTGAAAGGCAGGGTAAAGTGGGAATATTTAGCATTCCTCCCTGCTTGTTATTATACAGCAGCGAACAAGCACATTACTGAACATGGTCTTCATTGGGGTTAAACAATTTTTTTTTACTGTTGGTTTGCCCCAACCTGAGCCTTCTAGAGATGTGTATTCTCCTTGTATTTCCTGGACCTAGTTAATAGCTGTCTATTATTTTAAGGAGGAAAAAACAACAACTTGGGAGTAGAAAAATTTGTTCAATTTTTTTAAAACTTTTGTCTCAGTTGCTGTTTCTGTGCTCCAGATTATCACTTCCAGGAATTTTTGCAACTTGAGGAGTTTGAAATGCTTGCATGCCTTGTAGATGCATGCTTACCGTGTTTCCCTGAAAATAAGACAGCGTCTTATATTAATTTTTGCCCCCCAAAATGCATTAGGGCTTATTTTCAGGGGATGTTTTATTTTACAGTCATGTCATCTTCTGGTTGCTGCACAATGCTGCACAATGGTGGAGGGCGGGGTTTCACTTAACTAGGGCTTATTTTTGGGGTAGGTCTTATATTGCAAGCATCCTGAAAAATCATACTAGGACTTATTTTCAGGTTAGGTCTTATTTTGGGGGAAACAGGGTAGGTACCACCAGATTGAAGTGCTACTTTACCGGAGAAGTAATGATTTGAAACAGAATCAGATGATCCAAGCAATGTCTCATTTCTGTGTGCATCTGGTGGGATTGGTAAAATTCAGCCTTCCAGAATAATACTGCAGCTCTCAGTATTATTCACCATCACCAAGGATGATTAAGGCTGATGGGACTTGAAGTCTAACAACAGCTGTAGGGCTGCACTTTGCCTGACTCAGTTCCAGAACAACAGTCTAGTCTGCATTTGAACTGTCTCTGCAACCGGTATATACTCTGTACGTATTGAGGATTGTGTAATACTACTTAAATGGCTTGCAGAGCTCCTCCTTCTGGAAAGTGTATGCATTCAGTTGTCTTTTGAGAAGAAGAGGCAGAGAACACATTCTGCCATTATTTAACTCTCAGTCTGAAGCTGGCTGCTTTTGTTCTTTATTTGCAGAAGTGCCCCAGCTTCTCCTAATCATTCTGGAGTGTTGTCTGCTCACTCAAGTGGGGTACAGACTCCAGAGAGTCTGTCAAGAGAAGGGTCTCCTGTACCAGTGGAGCCTGAGCCAAGCACTATCCAGCCAAAATTAGCAGTAATACAAGAAGCACGATTTGCACAGAGTGCCCCAGGTGAGATTTTCGGGGTTGGTTGGTGGATTTTCTTAACAGTAACAGGTGAAATTGTATTAGAACTGTACCAGATTGATGAAGAATGTATAGTAGGGTTTGCCTATAATTGAAGAATATAGGATGAACTGATCCAGGGTTAAACAAATAGTGTCATAGGTCAGCTAGGATTGGAACGTGACCTCCCGAATCCCAGTCTGAGACTACAGTTACCATGCTACTCTAGATAGCATCAGACCCTCACAAGCAATGAGTAATATTGTAGACAAGAATCACTGAGGCTGTGAAAAGAACCCACAGTCAGCTATTGAAGCCATGGCAAATGATTCTTAACCAATCATCATCATCATCCTTGGTTTCACTTATCTCTGGTTTGAAAATATTAAAAGAAAAAACCTAGAAATAAGTATTTCCACAGTGTACTTACTAGAATTGGCCACTAGATGTCACCAGAGATCATGCTATGTATAAAGTTTGCTATTAGAGACGGGCAATTACCGTGGTTTGGCGGTTCAGTGCAGTTTGCTGGATTGGGCCCACAGGTGTTGTGCGGACACCCTGGATTCCAAGCCCTGCCTCCTCCCTTGGGTGCCCACTCAGAGGAGGAGGCAGGGCAGGGAAGCCCATGGTGCTGCTTCTGATGAGGTGCCCATAGGAGGAGGAAGGGCGCAGAATCTGGGACACCTGTGCAACACCTCTGGGCATAGTCTGGCAAACCACTCTGAACCATTGAGCCATGATAAGTGCCCATCTCTATTTGCTATATAAATATTTCAATGATGTATTTCCTAAAACTGGGCCTTTGAGAGGGCCTGAGACCATGCTATGTATAGCATTTGTTAATTATCCATAATTTTTGGCATCCACGGGTGGGAGTTTCCTAGTGTAATAACTAAAGGGATAGGTGTGCTAGACTGTTAGAATAAAAACAATCAAGTGCTAAATTTTAAAGAGTCACCTGTATGTGTATGTACAACTTTATATATTTGAGTCCTGTAACAACAAAGAATCTTGTGGCTGAAGAGTAACATTGTATTTGGCATGAACTTTTGTGGGTGTAGCTCACTTCGTCAGATGCATGGAGTACAATACTGATGTAACAGGCTTAAATGTACTCTGGGTTTGGTGATGAGTGGTGTGGCAGAATGGAACAGGATAGAGAAAATGACAGTTTCATTATCAGTACTAGTCATAATTTGTAAGTGTATTGGCTGTCATAAGTGTCTAGGCAAGAGAGGCATTCCACAGGTCAGTTAGGATTAAATCAATGTTATCTGAGTACTAGAGAATGTACATTTAGGCAGAAGTGGTTGTTTGTTCCAGTTTGAAAAATGGTTTATGCTGTGCACAGACAAACCTGCATAGATGAATTAATTACTTCAGGTGCCAGTGATTTTGGTATTGGGATCAGAACAGAATGAAAAGAAAATCAGAACATGATAGCAGTATTATTAATACTGTGCTGTACATAATAGAGTAGTGATATAGATACATCTGTGTAGATGAGCTGATGAATATATGTGATAGTGAGTTCGGTCCCTACGAGTTCAGGTAGCTGACTTAAGGCTGACACAGCCTTCCATCCTTCCAAGGTTGGTAAAATGAGTACCCATCTAGCTTAGGTGAGCAAAGTGTTCCTTGCATAGTTATGTTGTTGTGACCAGTCCCAACTTAGGCTCGTCACTTTCTAAAATAGCTTTCCATTAAAAAGTTTGACTAGCCATTAATAGAGATGGGGGTATTCGTATACGAATATCCCCCCACAGGTGCAGATAATGAGGGTCCAGCCCTCTGGGGCCAAACCAACCACTCACGATTCTGTCGCTGCTGCGAGCTCCGCAGAGCCTTCCTATCGCTCCGTTGCTCGCAATGGATTAGCCAGTCCTGGCAGAAGGCAGGATGACGAGCCTCTCTGCCAGGTCGCAGAATGGCTACTACTACTACTGCTACTACTGCTACAATGACGACGACTACTACTAGTAGACTACTACTAGTAGTAGTAGTAGTAGTGAGGAGGAGGCAGAATCCCCAGTACGTTTAAGCCCAGAGATATGAACTTCCTGATGTAGGCTCTTCCAGCTGTTTCTCTTTGAAATCTGTCTGAGGTTTGATTATGGATGGTAACCTCCTTGGGGAGTCCTACTGAGGCATTCCGTGAGCATGAGAAGCACATGCTTGAGGAGGGGAATGTGCTAGCCCCATTCCTTCTGTTATTGCTTTCAACATGTGAAAGGGACAGCCTGAAGAATGGGAGCCTGCTATATCTGTGTAGGCTTTCCATGGGTGCTAGAACCCCATTTTGTTCATGCTTTGGTGCACATGAAAAGCCTACATGGGTACAACAGCCTCCCCCTTCTCACATTTGTCTCTTTTGCCTGCTGGAAGCTATGAGGGGTGCGGGGCTAGCATGCTCCCCTCATCACGTGTTCACTTCACACACATACAAGATGCTTGAATGGGGCTTGATTATATACTGGATTAAGATGGATGGAATTGTTAGTAGTGAGGTCAGAGGGAACTGTTATGTCAAAAGTAAAGTACAGGGATGTTACTGATGATAAAGGGAACATGGATTTGCTTGTTAGGATAATTATCACTATGTGTACTTCATGCATTTCACTCTCCTCTCCTTACTGTTTACAATCCTAATTCTAGCCCCTCCCCACAAGGGTGCCTGTATGTATGTATGTTTTAATCTGTCTGTCAGTCAGTCTGTCTGCCTGCCCCTGTCTCTCTCTCTCTGTCTCTCCACACTCATGTACACTTACAACTCCAGATGCCATTTCATTTTCTGATGAAAAGAGCTGTAGTACCCAAAAGTTTATGCCATAATCAATTAACTTGACTTTAAGGAAGGGGTGGGTAATTTGTGCTCTTCCAGATGTTGTTGAACTGTACATCCTATGATTACCTCACCTTTGGCTATGCCGGCTAGGTCTAAAGGGAGTTGTATGGCAACAACATCTGGAGGGCTATAAGTTGTTCACCCTTTTTAAAAAGCAGAAATGGGGAACCTCTGTCCTCCAGATGTTACATTGTTGCCTTTACTGGCTAGAGTTTATGAGACTTGGGGGCTAGCAGCAGTGAGATACATAATCGCCGGCCATCCCTGGAGATTGACTATGGCAGCGATCCCCAACCCCTGGTCCCCGGCCCAGTGCCGGTCCCTGGCCTGGGCCAGACCGGGCCGGCGAGAGAGACCTCCCCATGCGCACTCACCCCCGCGCCGCCCGTTTGCGCCTGCGCGTGCTCTCCAGCATGCCCGCACAAGCGCCGCGCCGCCATTTGCGCATGTGCGCGGCCCCGCACAAGCGGGCGCTGCCGTTTGTGCATGCGCACGAGCACTCGTGCACATGTGCAAAATGGCGGCACGCGCTCGTGCGGGCGCGCCTGTGCAAGAGAGCGCGCACGCTTGTTCGCGCATGCGCGCGAGCGCGGGGGGTGCCCCGCCTTCCCCAGCCGGTCCGCGGACCGGAAAAGGTTGGGGAACACTGGACTATGGGACCTTCTGCATGCAAACTGTGTGCTGTATCAATGAACTGCTGCCCTTCAATACTTATATTTTATGTGTGGTTGAGCAAATTCGTTAGATTGTGGTGGCTGTTCAGATCAATAGCTGTCATGTAATGCTTGTTATAAGGCAGTGAGTTTTTACCTGATGTGTCTGCTGGAGATAGAGCAGTAAGAATTGATAACCCAACTGAAATAATGTTTAAGATACTGCAGAAATTTCTGAAGAGAAGGAAGATAGTCTCATCCTTTTACTCCTTTAATTTCAGGAAGCAATTTTTCATAATTATGTAGCAGAAGGATGTAACTGCTTTCTTTGTATTTTTCCTGCTACAGGATCGCCCTTATCTAGCCAGCCTGTTTTAATTACTGTACAGAGGCAGCTACCCCAAACTATGAAACCTGTCACGTACACTGTTGCAACTCCCGTAACAACATCAGCGTCCCAACAGCCTGTAGTACAGACAGTTCATGTTGTTCATCAGATTCCAGCTGTGTCTGTCACAAATGTGACTGGATTAGCACCAGCAAATACTTACACTGTAGCTGGACAAGCAGTAGTCACACAGGCAGCAGTGGTGGCCCAGCCTAAAGGAGAACCTCAAGAGAATGGAGACCATAGTGAAATGAAAGGTGAGAGTTTTGATCATTCTGTCTAGAAATAATGGAATCCAAATATTTTTTCTCTTCATTAATTACAAGTAGCAAATATTTTTCTTTTATGCTGGTTTTTAAAGGAATTTCAAATTTGATACTTCTAGTAATTGTAACATTATAGTTCATAATAATGAATAATTTATTGTCATTTATTTTATATTAAATGCTCTAGTTTATTTTAAATGTTGATTGCCATGTCTTTTTTTCTCCAGTTAAAGTAGAGCCTATACCTGCAGTTAGCCATACAACTATAGGAGCTGCTAGTCGGATCATTCAGACATCTCAGAGTGCCCCCTTGCAGACGGTTACTCTTGTGCAACAAACACCTCTAGGTCAACACCAGCTACCAATAAAAACTGTAACTCAGAATGGAACACACATAGTACCCATCACCACAGCAATTCAAGGTCAGGCCAGCACTGGTAGGTATTTGCAGCGATATTTTTACTGTTACAATTTTTCGCTTGTTCTTGTTTTTGACTAGAGCAGTGTAACTGATTTTCCTTGTCCAAGAGTGTTTTGCTTATGTGTTTTGGACTAATGACTCTCCATGCCGCATAGCAAACTCCTTTTGAAATTAAAGTGATGTATATCTTAAAAAACTGGGGAAGATGTAAAATAGCAGACTGACTGTGCTCAATCCCTTGGGGGTGCCAAATCTAATTTTTGAATCTCATTATTAGTCTCAGATCTAGAAGAGTAGGGTTTTCATTAGCATCACAGTGAGCCTCAGCAAGCCTTGAGCTTGTGCCCTCTCCCTCTCCTCCTTGACAAGGCTACAAGGAGATGATAAGAAACTTGAATGACTGTTCCTTGTGTAATCTCTCCCGTAATCAACCCTCTGCCTGCACAGGTTGCAAATGAGACCTTCTAAAAAGTTCTGGCCCTCCTTTCTTTTCATGTGATCACTGCATGCCTATTTGGTCTCCTTCCCTTCTCATGTCATAATTTGCAGTATATTAGGGGCCTATAATCTAGAAGGCTCTGTAAGTGAGGGTTATGTGTCCCCTGTGCAGCCACACTGATTGCACTGTCTTTCTCTATCAAGTTGAGTTCTCTCCTGAGTCTTCTGTGACAGTTTTCTTTCTACCTTCAGTGTTTGCTTCAAGGTATTTAAGCCTTTGGAGGGAGAATGCTACAGTTGTGGGAGCAAAATCTTTGGACTGGAATCCTTGCATGGGTTGGTAGCTATATTATTGAAATCTGCAGGCGCTACTTTACCATAAAGGCAAGTGAATATTTTGGTAGCTCTAAGCTATTTTGTGGGAGAAAGCCTAGTTCCCCACTAATAAGACCAATGGATCCTATGATACAACTTTTCACTTGCTAGGCACTTGTTTCAGTGGCCAAAAGCCTCTTGTGTAAAGTTACGTCTATACAAGCTGATGACATCATGAACCACAAACTTGTCATTCATTAAAAGTTTCCTTTCTTCTTCGTGGTCTCTGTGAATGCACACAAATGGGTTCTTCTGCACCTGCACAGGACCTCTTGGAAGTTTCTAGAGCTTAAAGACATGTGATTAGTGGGACGTTCCCCCGGCGGAGCGCATGCTCCGCCCACCTGAAGTCCCCTCAGTTTCCTTAGGTCAGACCTATCTTGACGACTAGAGCAACTTTTGATCGCGATCGCTAATTTTTCTTCGTGCCTTCTCAGGCTTATTCACCTCATTTGTTTGACGTTTCCCCATGAGTTCTTTTCGGTTCTAAATTTTCTCCCCGTGGTTTTCCTTACTTTCGTTTCTCCCCCTATTTTACCCCCTTCCCTATCTTCCCGCTCTTTTTATGGCCTCCCCCCCGGACCGTTTAAGCAGTGTGTGTTGTGCACGAACAAGATCCCGCTTTCAGACGGCCACGACCGCTGTCTTTTCTGCCTTGGGGAGCAACACCAAACCTATTCCTGCCTGGAGTGTAAAAAACTCACCAAACCGGCCCTCAAGCTCCGACTCCAATGTCTCCGCTCATTTCTCTGGGAGAAATCCCTTAATCCACCCACCGCCTCGATGGAACCTACCTCGCCTCCTGTCCCTAGACAGGACGTGCCTAGGTCCGTGTCAAGCCCAACCACTCCATCTCCTAAACCAACGGAGCAGTCTAAACCCTCCTCAAAGTCAAAGTCGGCATCGACATCGAAGGCCTCCTCGACACGGTCTCACGGCCAGTCTTCTGAAAAGAAAAAGGAGGAGGGTGGATAAAAAAAGGCTAAGAAGTCATCCAAGCCTACTCAACTTACTCAGCCTCAACCAGACCTCCCTTCACCAATTCTAGAAGAGTCCTCCAGAGAGGCTTCAAATTCTTTGTTGGAGGCGGAAGATCCACTCCCGCTACCTCCTGGCCAGGCTCCTGCTTCTGTGCTGAGCCTCTCGCCTAGTCTTGGCCCGTCAGTGGCTGATGTTCTCTCCAGCCTGGCCTCCGCCCATTCTAGCCCTGCATCTTCAGGGCGGGCAGTAATGGTTCAGTTTTCCAACTCGGAGTCTTCTCTGCACCGATCTCCTCCTCACAAACATGCGTCGAAGAGACGTCATCTTTCATCCGATTTCCAAGATCCTCCACATCAAGAGTTTTACTACCTCCAAGAGCCTTCTCAATATCACCCTTGGGCGGAGTATGACCAATATCATGCTGAGTATGACCAATATCGGCATCGAAGAGATGGTATCGACCCGCATGCGGGATCATACTATTATGATGAACCAAAGAGAGTGTGATATGCATTTGCTTATCCACCTGAACCTTCTCTGTCACCATCTCCACCCCGACATCGGCATCGGGCTCATACATCCAAGCCTCAACCCTCTCTGCCGGCCCCTTTACATGCCGAATCAGCACTCAATCGTACTTCATCGTGTTCAACAGAGCAACCTGCCTCCAAACGCTCCCGCACGTCTTCTGTACCGGTTTGTACTTCTCACTCTCACCTGCGTACTTCGTCCCTGCAGGTCACTACCACCTATAACTGACCTCCCCCCCCTCCGTCTGACACCGACAGAGGGTTGTCGACTCTTCCGGCTAATACATCCAAAACCTCGGCATCGAGACCTCGACAACGGCCACCCTCTTCCGAGTCCGCTGTTTCCGAGACTCACAATCCCCCTTCGGAAATTTCTCAAGAATCACCCTCCAACTTGCCTACTCCCGATTCGGATGTGGTGGATAATCATCCTCCTTCACCTTCTGAAGACTTTACATCCTATTCTCAGCTTATACTCCACATGGCCAAATCCCTCGAGGTCAAACAGCCTCCACCTCCAAAACAAGACCTAGTATCTTTATCTTTATCTTTATTAGATTATTTTTTAGTATTCGATGACATCAACCAGGATAAAACCCCACCGCTCAGTCTGGCTTTCATACCAGCTATACTTGATTTGGTAAGGGAGTCTTGGGATAAACCACCGTCCTCCCTTCAAATATCCAGAAGAGTGGAGAACCATTATAAAACTTATGGTTCAGATATGTCTTTTATTGCAAAGCATCCGATACCCAATTTGATCATTGTGGAATCAAATCAATCCAGAGCTTGCAATAAATAATTGGTGGCTCCAACAAATTAGTAGATTAGGCATCCTTCAGTCTCGAGAGACTATGGTAACGTGCTCTGTATGGAGGACTTGGAACAGTGTCTAGTGTGGCTGAGAAGGCCAATTCGAGAGTGATAGTCCCTTCCACATTGGTCAGAAAAGCCGTCGTCAGAAAAGCCAGGGGTCATTGTCCGAACATTCCAGGTGCCCAACTTTAGGGCAGAAGTTTTCTTATGATTGTTGCATGGTGCAGGGTTATCGATCTGCTTGTCGGCTTTCACCCTAAATCCCACGCACCCCGTGAGGTTAACAGACCGTGGCGAGGTAGCACCTTACTGGCTGGGGACTGCCCAGCTTAAGGCGGGCGGTAGCTACCTAGTGAGGTGCAATGATCTCTCCCACCATCGGAAGTAGCCCCTGGCGTCATGCTCTACGCCAATCGAGCAAAGGCTTATAACCGATAACTGCTACTTCCCGTGTTGTTTCGACGCTGTATGCGAAGCTGGAGTGTCCTCTCCAGAGCACGAAGCCTGGGTAAAATAATATGGAGGATAGGCTGTTACCCAAGCAGCAAATCCCCCCTCTCCACGTCGCTGAAATAGTCCAATGGAAAGGCAAGAGACAATACAACTGGTTCCAGCGACGTCTCAGGAGTTGGCAGAACGACACGAATTGCCTCCGGGACTCTGGCTCCGGATTTTGCCTCGAGGTTAACTCCTGAAGCCTTTTCCATCAGTGGATATAGCCACAAGGCAGTGGAGGTTTGAAATCGGAGTTTTCCTTCTCCTAGATGGGCTGCCTTCCAAGGCTGACGAGCCCCACCTACCCCGGTCCAACAAATAGATAGGGCAGAAAGTTAGACTTTCTGGGTCGGCGTCTCTGCTCCTTAACATCTTTCATCATGAGGGTCGCCAACTACCGGGCTGCTATGGGTGCTTACCACAGAAACTCTGGAAAAAGGTCCTCCCAATATTACAGGCTGCTCCGGAGGACTCCAATACAGAAGCTCTTAATGTCCGTCTAGAGGCTTCCACCCTGGCGAAACAACAACGAATAGCTGCTCGTCACACCGCAGATGCTGCCTCTAAGGCTATGGCTAGTGCAGTCACGCTTAGATGACATGCCTGGCTTCATTCAGCAGGCATCATGGACGACACCAGGTCCCATATAGAAGACCTCCCCTTTGATGGAGCCGGTCTATTCAATAAAAAAACCAATGAGGAAATGGACAACTTACACAAAATCAGAAAGACGGCCAGATCCTACTCTACCCAGCAACCTTATCGATATCAACGCCCCCAATGGCGTCAACCCTCCTTCTTCCAGCAGCCGTATCAACAACAGCAGTACCGCCCATACAAAACTCAGGTCCTGGACAGACCCTTTACAGGACCCTCCACTTCTACATCCTCCACCTTTCAACCTCAGCCTCAGGCTCAACGTCGTCAACCGTTTTGCCGTCCTCAGAAAAAAGGCAAGCAATATCTTTGACTCTCTTCAGCCTGAGGTCACACTCCTTTTCAAACTCGTCTTCACCCTTTCATCCGCTCTTGGTCTCGCATCACAAAGGACCATTGGGTATTGTCTATAATTCGCCACGGCTATCTTCTCGAATTCAAAGAACTTCCACCCATCGGACATGTCAAGCACACTCCATACTCACCTGCTCTCCAGGACGAAATCTTGATTCTCCTTCACAAACAAGCCATCCTCAGAGTTCCTAACCACAATCTTCACACCGGTTTCTATTCCCGTTACTTTACAGTTCCAAAACGAGACGGAGGCCTCCGTCCCATCCTCGATCTCAGACATCTCAATGAATACATCCATCCCAGGGGCTTCAGAATGGTTACACTTGATACTGTCATTCCTCTCCTTTCCCAGAGAGTCTGGTTCGTTGTGATAGGCCTTCAGGACGCTTATTTTCACATTTCCATCCATCCACGTCACCACACGTACCTCCACTTCTGCTTCTAAGGCACCGCCTACCAGTTTTGTTTGCTCCTGTTCGGCCTTTCCACTGCTCCACAGACTTTTACGAAGTGCCTTCTGCCAGTCGCTGCACATCTCTGCCTACATGGCATAACTGTTTTTCCCTATATTGACGATTGGCTAATCGTATCGAACTCTTACCAAGGTGCTGTAAGAGACACTCACTTTACTCTCTCCACGCTAGCAGGCCTCGGGCTCAAGGTCAGCTTCCCCAAATCTCGGCTAGAGCCCTCTCAAACCGCGGACTATATTGGGGCCCACCTCGACTCATCTCTGGCCAGGGTTTTCCTTCCCCGGGAGCGGATAACCAAACTAAAATCTGCAATAAAGCCATTCCATCCCCTTGCTTCATTCTCAGCACATCGGGCTCAGCATCTTCTTGGCCTCATGGCCTCAACTACATTGGTCATCCAACATGCCAGACTCAAAATGAGATCCCTCCAAGCCTGGTACCTTTCTCTATTTGACCCAATGTTCGACCCCGCCTTCCAAACTCTTGACAGTTTCTCCAGAATTAGCTCGTCAACTTACCTAGTGGACCTTCCTCCCACATCTCACAGTCGGCCGTCCATTCTCTCCGCTCCAACTCACGATCTAGGTCACCACCGACGCCAGCCCCACTGGATGGGGTGCTCATTGTCAAGGACACAGAATCCATGCCCTGTGGACAAACAAAGAACAAACCTTACACGTCAACCATCTTGAACTTCTTGCCATCATCAAGGCTTTTTGTGCTTTCCATCCCCTTATTGTCGGTTGAGTCGTTCAGTTGGCCACGGACAATATGACCGCACTATACTATGTAAACAAACAGGGAGGCACGCACTCCCTCTCTCTCCTCTACCTCACAATCCACCTTTGGGAGTGGTGTTACACCCACCACGTCTTTCCTGTGGCGGTCCACGTTGCTACTCATGACAACTTCATAGAAGACTACCTCAGTCGCCTCACTACTCGAACCCACGAATGGGTCTTGGATGACGCTGTTTTTGCCCAAATTTCCCAACGTTGGGATGCTCCTACTCTCTATGTCTTTGCCACACAAGAAAACGCCAAATGCGTCCAATATTGTTCCAGAGCAGGAAAGGGCATGAACTCCCTAGGATATGCCTTCATGGTTGACTGGGGAACCGGTCTCCTATACCTCTTTCCTCCCATCCCGCTCATTCAAAGGACAGTGGTCAAGCTTCAACAGTTTCGCTCCAATGCCATTCTTGTAGCCCCTTGGTGGCCGCGTCAACCTTGGTTCACCCACCTGAGAATGATGTCGACAGACCTCTTTCACCTTCCTTGCCTCCCACACCTGCTAACTCAGGACAGCGGCAGGATCTACCACCCAGACCTGGAGTCTCTCAACCTCACTGCACGGAGGATTCACTTCCCTAGCAGCTGTTCTAGATAAGGCTAAAAAACCTTCCACTCAGCTTCTCTACCACTATAAATGGAAGACGTTTTCCACTTTTGCTGCTTCCAAGGGACTCCTGACAACACCTGTCTCCCTTGAGACTCTTCTTACATTCCTTCTTCATCTTTTTCATCTTGGTCTGTCACATTACACCTTGAAAGTGTACGTTTCTGCTATAGTAGCGCATCAGCCACTGGACTCTGATTTTGCTTGACTTCTATCTCACCCTACTCTGAATAAATTTCTTAAGGGCCTCCAAAACATTTGTCCTCATCAGCATCCACCACTTCCGCAATGGTCTCTCCAGACAGTTCTCAATGCTCTTACTTGCCCTCCTTTCGAACTGCTAGCCACTACCAATTTCAAACTTCTTTCCCTCAAGACTTTGTTTCTTGTTGCCATTACATCAGCTAGGCGAGCTAGCGAGCTAGCAGCTCTCAGAGCTGATGCACCATACCTCCAGTTTCACCCTGACAAGGTTACCCTATATCCAGACATCTCCTTTCTACCTAAGGTCGTGTTGGAATTCCATCTCAACCAACCTTTGGTCCTCCCTTCTCTTTTTCCATCTCCACCATCAGATCTAGAGCACATGCTCCACACTCTAGATGTCAGATGCTCTCTCGCTTTTTATGTTGACAGGACTAAATCTTTTAGAAAATCTCGTCTGTTCGTATGTTATCACGGTCCTCGCAAGGGTTCTCCAGCTTCCTCACAAACTTTATCAAGGTGGATAGTTCAGGCAATCACCTTGGACTATGAACTGGCGGGAAAACCGCCACCAGAAACTTTTAGAGCCCACTCCACCAGGGCCATCTCTACCTCTACTGCCTTTCTCCGCGGTATTGATGTCTCTAACATCTGTCAAGCAGCTACCTGGTCTAGTCCCTCAACATTTGTAACCCACTATCAGCTGGACGTCAGAGCGAAGAATGAAGCTAGCTTCGGCAGAGCTGTTCTTACCTCCTTTTTAACGTGACATCCCACCAACCACTAAGTGAGCTTGCTAGTCACCCATTCGTGTGCATTCACAGAGACCACGAAGAAGAAAGACGGGTTACTTACCTGTAACCATGGTTCTTCGAGTGGTCCTCTGTGAATCCACACATCCCGCCCGTCCTCCCCTCTGTCCGTCACATTGCCGTCTCTATTTTCCTGACAGTGGCGGACTTTTTGGGAACTGAGGGGACTTCAGGCAGGCGGCGCATGCGCTCCACGGGGGAATGTCCCACTAATCACATGTCTCTAAGCTCTAGAAACTTCCGAGAGGTCCTGCGCACGCGCAGAATAACCCATTTGTGTGGATTCACAGAGGACCACTCGATGAACCATGGTTACAAGTAAGTAACCCGTCTATTTCATCCCTCCTCCTGCCCTGAATCTGAGGCTCCCTTGGGGTCCCTTTTGACCTGGAGAAGCCTTTGGGAACCGTGTGTGTGTGCATGTCTGTGTCTCTCTGTGTGTAGTCTTTAATACTAGGACATTGCTGCCAGTAGTCCCCATCCAGGTAGCAACACATTTTGGGCATTAAAACCCTCCACTCTGTCCCAAGTTTCCAAAAGGTTTCCCTAGCTCAGTAGAGATCCCCAGGAAGCCTTGGAACCTGAGGGGTGGACTAGAAAACTTTTAATGAGAAATAAAAGCCCACAGCTGATGACATCATCAGACAGAGCGGAGGTAACTTTATGCAAGAGGATTTTCAACAGTGTATATCATTGACTACCAGATCATTCCTGCTTCACAGCTTTTGCTGTTCCACTTGTCTCGAAAATAGCTATCTTTCTGGCCAGAAAAGCTTGAGGGAAGCGTTATGAATGAGTATGTGTAGCTGTCTGCGAAGCTACCCTGAAATCCCCAGTGCTACCACACACTTCCAAAGTAATGAAACCCTATCTCTTTTCTACTTTGGGTTGTGAGTCCATGGTGGCCTTTAAACCAAACCTCTGAAGACATATGAAATCCTTACCCATCCTCCCTGTGAGAGCATGTTAGTGTAAGGAGAAGATTGAACATACTGTATGTGTAACAGTCATAGATCTTGTGTGACCAGGCAGTGTTTTCACTGACATCCTAGATTTAGAGTTTTCCTAAATTATGCTTCACAAGAAAGTCCTTGGAGATCAGCTTTTCAGGTGCTCTAGTTTACTTCCTCAGCATGTACACCACATTGCGAAATTAATTTAGAGACTGTCTTCTCCACCCAAGTGGTTGATGTCCCATAACACTAGTCCACACTCTTCATTTCTCACTAGAGGTCTATAAGATTGAACTCATAGGCAGAAAGAATTGTTCATCTGCATTGTAGTGTGTTCAGCAGAAATTTCTCTGAGACCAGATAAATGTCCTTCAACCCCGCCCCACCCCCAAAGAACTGTGCTCCATTATTGTCTAATTAAATGTTCTCATCTGGCTGAGCAGAACCTTAAAAGTACAATGTGTGTTGCTGCCTTTGCTGGCTGTGCCTTAGCATATCTGGTCTCTCCAGTGCTAACGGCCATAACTTTATACCTCTGTCCTGCAGTAGAATGCTTGAAAAGTGATAGAAGAGGAGGCAAAATATTACTGACACTGGGACAGACCTGGCTGTCTGTAATGGAAGGAATGAGATAACTGTGTGGTGGAGAAGATATTCAAGGTCGGCCAAGTCTTGCTAGTCAAACAGAAGGTGGAAAACCACGTGACTTCGCTTTCTGTACTACGACCCCTCTAATGGATCTCCTTGCTATGTCTTTTCTGCCTTCACCTCAGTAGCAGATTCAAACCAAACCATATTCTTCTCTGTTGTTTTTCCTTCAAGATTTTCCTTCATTTCCTAAAGGAAGACTCTTCATGTCTTCATTCTTCACCTCATTTTTCAGAGCCTTACCTTTTTCACCTTTTAAAGAAGATGTCCTCACCCCTTACCCATTCCATCACCCTGGTTCCTCATGACACCAACAACAAAATATCATTTGAGCAAACCTACAGGGAGGAAAGCACCGTTTGTCAAAGCTGTGAAACAAAAGGGCAGTTTGTGTCAACCTGACATTATTTTACTACATCCTGCAGCTCTTGATTTCAACTTCCATGCTGGGTTCAGTTGGTGGGTACTATGGACAACTATGGGAGATCCATTTGAATCAGTGGAACCTTTGGAACAATTGATTCACCAAATCCCCACTGATTTAGTGGGCCTGCTCTAGTGGGCTTAATATATTAAGCAACAGGATTTCAGCCAGAGTCTCCCTAAGAAAACAGATTAATCTCCATAGACTTCCAAGCCCCTGTTTTCAGAAAAGCACATGGAATTGCAGATGCTACATACCCTGGGAAACCCTGTCTTGTTTTTCAACTTAAACACAACCCTCACTTCTCCCCGTGTGCTCAGTTGTCATTGTTGTGCCTTCCTATATTCAGATACTTTAAGTCTTTCCTTATTTGAATGACTGCTTTCTAGGAGACATGCTCCATTCCAGCTGTAATACTGAGTTTCCAATTGCTTCCACACACACCCTGGTGACCATTTTCAGGATGACATCACAGCCTGTGTGCTCAGGGGACTCAGTGTAAATGTAAAGTGGTGCACCTCCACTCTTGATCGTAACATATAAAGCCCTAAATTGTTTGGGACCTCGTTATTCAGCTGCCCTTCTGACCGGGTCCTTGCAGACCTCTCTCTTGCGGGTGTTGACACCTCAAGAGGCCTGGAAAATGTCAACTAGAAACTGGGCCTTCTCAGCAGTGGCACTCTCCTTATGATAGCTTTAGTCTTTGTATGTTTCTTTATCTTTTGTTGTACACTGCCCAGAGTTTGCTAAATGGGCAGTACAAAAATTTAACAGACAAACAGTGTGGATGTGCACAAACCTGTTAAGAGTTCAACAGTGAAACTTCAGGAAATCTCCTTCCACCATGGGTTGTTCTTAATTCCACTCTCTTTATTGAGATCACCAGCTCCCGTCAATGGGGGTATATAACAGGACTAAGCAAGCAGAGTTGTTCTGAGTGTTTTTTTACTTGGGCTTTGGTGCATTTTCACTCCCTGCTGCCCACTGCTGCAGTTGGACCCTCTAGTGTGGTCAGCACTAAATGGGAAGCCACTAGGTCAGTGCTTGGGTAAGTAGCATGCATGAGCAAGGGCAAACTGGCATATTTCATCTTACAGAGCTTTCTAAATAGTTCTGCTTTTGTAGATGTGTTCCCATGTTTATGGGGTACACAGAATACCACCCTATAAGAATAGTTGTCAGGTAAGCAATTTGGTTTAGCACTGCAAATATATTTGTTAATTTACTTATTTTGTGTGTGTGTGTGTGTGTGTATACATATGCTGCCTTTCTCCTCAAGTTGACTTAGTCAGTTGTAACAATGTAATAAGCACAGTGAAAAATATATTAAAATATAATTTAAAAAAACAATTAAACAAATAATAATATTTAAAGCCACAATTTAAAAACTCTTAAAAACATACCTAATTCAGTTCAGCGTATACACCATCCAAAGGATCCCACAGCCTGGGAACAGCCGCTGAAAAAGTCCCTCTTTTGTGACTTCACCAGACAAGACTGTGAGGGCAGCGGGATAATGGGAAATACCTCCTCAGAAGATCTTATAGGCCAGGAAGTTCATATGGAATGAAAAGGTCCTTCAGATGGTCTGGACCCAAGATGTATAGAGGTCATTACCAGTGTGTCGAATTGGGCCTGAAAATGTACCATTGATCTTTCTGTGACTTCTGGCTCCCCCATTTGTATTGGGATTTAATGCTTTATTCCTCATTAGCTGCCACTTAATGATCAAGTACCCCAGGCATTCTAACCAAAGGTGGAATGGTTTAGGATGTAGGTAGTGTTGTGGTTAGAGTTAGAGTGGTTCTGATATGCACTGTGCCATCAAACTCACTAGGTGACCGTGGGCCGGTTATTTTGTGCCAGCCTAACCCACCTCATATAGTTGTGAGAATAAATTGGAAGGGGCGCATGTGCTCCGGTTTATTAGAGGAAAGGCAGGATAGAAATGGGCCTGTCGTTGGTTAGGAACGAAAGCTTGCTCTTTCTTGGCCTGTGCTTAATGGGGCTTCCCCTTCCCCCAATTCTTTTACAGCTGCTGCAAGTCCCTTACACATGTTAGCAACCCATGCGTCTGCCTCAGCTTCACTTCCAACGAAACGTCAGAATGGAGACCAGTCGGAACAGCAAGAATTGAAGCGTATCAAAACAGAGGATGGGGAGAGCATAGTGATAGCTGTGAATGTTGAAACCCCACCTGTGGCAGTGAGTGAACAAGGCAGCTCAAACTAGGAACTTGGAGGAATATTTCTTCTTAACACAATGCTCCGTGGTGCCAAAAGGAGACATTTAAACACCTATCATATTGAACATATTCTCTTACTATGGGGAAAGGGGCCCTGTGACTTCAACCTTCAGCACTGAGAAACACAGGTGGCCTTAGGACTCCTTAATTTAAAATAAAAATAAAAAGCAAAACAAAAGCGTAAAACCTCCTGTTCCAGAGGCTGTGACCCCCTCCCCCTACTCCTTGCCGTTCTGAAGTGACTCTTTATATTTGAGAGATACAAATTTGGGGAAGACTGCAACTTTAAAAACCTCTGTTGGATTATTTTAAGGATTGAGTATCTTGGTATATCACAGCATGATAAGTGCTTCACGTGACTGGATTCCAAACGATTGTATATTCCTCAAAGGGAACAGAGGCAAGGAGCCATTTCCTACATCTTGGCAGCTAGCCTTTCATAACAACCTACCCAATGCAGTTGTTGGTAGATATGCAGTATTTTGTTGTTCACATGTGGAATTAGAAATTTTTGATGTGTACTTTCATTTTTTTTTTCAAAATAATGGGGTCTTTGACATTTCAGATCACTCCATTTCTACTCCAGAAACTTTGGAATCACACAATACTTTTCATGTGAAATTTTGTTTGGTAAAACTGAATGTAGGGTTTTTTAACCAATGGAATGATTTAATTTTGTCCTCTTAAAGTTCGGATAAAGCTAATTTGTTACATCTGCAAATTTTCATATTTTAGCAGTTGCCTGATAAATTTAATCAAATTTTATTACCTTGTGTAGTGATCAAATGCTTCTTTGGGCTTGCATGTAACGGATTAGAAATACAGTGTAAATGAGCCGTTAACTGACGTAAAGAACTGCTATGAATTTGACCAGAGCTGCACTTACCTGTTTCTCTTTCTTGCTACCTTTTGCTGTTTGTTCCTTTGTGTTGACTTTGACTGTCCCTGGCATATTTTTCCAGTCTAAAGTAAAACAAGAGTCTCGCTTAATATTGTGTATGTTTAAAGTAACAGACTGTTCATTTAGAAAAGAGAAAATTCTTTATCACAAGTCCTTTTAAGGAAGAAAAAAAAATCTTGTCAGAGGTATATTCAATATTTTTAAGCATAAGCACCCACCAGTAGAAATTAATCTGATGAGTTTATCCTTAACTTTTGATGTCCTACGCAGACCTTCTGAGGTCTTTATTAAGAGTAGCTATTGTGGTTTTCTAACAGTGGCTACCATACTGTAATAAATGTGGTTTTTTTTAAAAAAAATGTGTGTTCGGCCATTGAGCATTTTAAAGGTGACTTCTTGGAATTGTGATGGTAGAACCCACCTTCTGTTTCAGAACCCAATCGAACTAAAGGTTAAAACTATTTGTTTGTCTTTAATTCACATTCTGTCTTGTTTGTTTGCTTATTAAGGTGAGTTTAAAAGTGAAGACTGGGCGTTAACTTTTGATTTGTCCTTTTTTTTGCTATACCATTATTTATATGTGTGTGTTTCTTTTTTCATTTCAAGAAAAATCTGTATTTTCATGATGGACTGAAATGGCTTGGAATGGCTTATATTTAGTCAGATTTTGGAAACTGTTTTATCTGAAGACCAAATATGAGAACTCTGTACCATTATCATGTTAACCCCCACAGTAGAGCTGTCACAGTGTCAATGCAGATAATACATATTAAAAAGATTATTACAAATGGATGTACACTAGCTGAATTTATAACAGCCACTATAAACTGAGTAAAACAATTTCTGTATCTGCAGCATTTACTTTTTGTGCTGTGGTCATCTTACTTAGAAATAATTATATTGAATTATTGGCAAAAATTATTATAAAACTACTATTTTATGAGTATTAGGCAAACTGCTGCGAGTTTTTGAATAAAAATAAAATAAAATCTGGTAAAATTCAATCAGTCAAGATGATTGAAACTGAGGTTCTCTCATATACCTGCTATTGCCAGTGTAGCTTGTCAGCTACATAGAGAGGACATTAACAGTTGATTTAATTCCAAGTCTTTATTAAAATCTAACTGGTTGTCAGTCTTACTATTTGTCATGTGGGGAGGTTAAACATTGAGCAAGGAACTGCTGAAACAGTTTTTTCCATAAAATGGATCAAGTAATATTTTCTGTTCTATTAGAATTTATGGAAGCTACAGACAGGTTAAAAGTTTGAAATACCACTTGTCATAACTGAATGAGAATTAAGGGTATTTATAGAATAGGCACCCACAGTAGTTATATTGTTTCTCAATGCCCACTGCATACAGAAACATTGCACACTTGTATGTCCTTGTCAAGAGGGTGGGCAGGTTTTGGTCCATTACTGTGTTGCTAAGAGTGATGCTTGGTTCTTCATCTTACAGGATGACAGCTGTTTGCATGAGAAATCAAATGGGGGTGCTTAGTTGCTTAGTTGCAATGTGCCCATTGAAGGTTGACCCTCAAACCAAATAATATAGTTATTGCAAGCTGTGCTCCCTGAGGTGATGATGCCTGCTTAGGTCCTAGTGTGAGCTTGCCTCATTTTTCATGTTGCAAATTAGCTTGCTTTCCTTTGTGATTAGTTGTTAGGAAATACACCCATTGTTTGCAGCTCTTGACCGTGGTTTGAAGGAACTGCATGCCTGTAGAGGAAAATGTACTAACAGAAAATATGTATTTCTCTTAAACCAAAGTTTCACCCTGGTTCTAGTCTGTTCATTTTGACTCAGACTTAGTAGGAACTGTTCAAAAATAGATACATGCTCTTAATTTGTTTGGTTCTGACCGGCTATAGTTTCCTTATATAATAGGACCTTGAAAATGGTTTTCCAGCTATATATGGTATTTGGTAACTAGAATTTAATTTTTATGCACAATAAATCCACAGTAAGACCCATCAGGATACTGAGGAATTCCGATTAGCTACATCAAGTACTCCTTGTTAACACAAACAGTATTGCTGTGTATGCATGCTGGGGATCAAACAGCAGATATAAGTGCAGTGCTGGGGATCTTCACAGCACTTCTATAAGGGATGGATTTTTGTTTGAGCTATTTGCCTTACCTTCATGTTTTTAAAGGCACTCCATCTGCATGGAAGTGCCAGTAACTTTAAATAGAACAGTACTTAACATTTGATCTGTGATCTTGTTTCCCTGTGCTGCTCTGAGTGCTCTCTCCAAGATTTCAATATTTAGTATTACTTTGTAGCCATAAACAGCTTGTGTAAAAGTAAATCCTATAATTGAGGTAAATCTTAACCCAGTTACCGCATTTTTCCATGTATAAGATGATACTTTTGTCTAAAACCTTGAGACTAAAAAATTGAGGGTCGTCTTATACACAGAAGTAAGCTGAGGAGAGAACAAAACGGCACACACCTTGCCTCTGCAAACAGACTGCCTCCAATCACGAGGCTTAGCTTCCTACAGTCAGGAGACTTTGCTTCTTCCAATCACGAGCTGGAACTGACGTCAGCTGATGCTGTACAAACCAATTGGAACACACCTCGTTGGAGGTGGAGCCTGTAGGCAGTGCTCAAATTCAACAGGGACTCGTAATGTCCGAGCGTTCTGAGCCCAGAGGCTGAATACTAAAAGCTAAGTTTTCTTAATTTTGGGTTAGAAAAGGGGTGGGGGGATCTTATACATGGGGGCATCTTATAGATGGAAAAGTACGGTAAGTATCACAAGCTGTGTTGTACACTTTTAGTGTACATTGCTAGCTCCTGAATGTGGAGCTAGCAATGCTGTTTAAGCCTCCCACCATCTGTGGTGGGAAGCATTGCTCAGCACTTCTGCAGAAACAGTTAAAATGGTTTAAAAGCAGTAAGTGGCATTTTGGGGGCTTTATGCTGGCTTTCTGTGGCACTTGCTCAGTAAGAAAATCTGGCTGCTGCACAATGAAATACATATTCTAGAGCAAACCAACTAATTCTTAAAATCTTTACAAAGATAATTAATTCAGAGCAAATATGTGCAGACACCAGTGCTTGAGTGAAATGTATTGTGGCTTTTTGAACTTGCTGTGACCTCTTTGCTTCTTGGTGACAGATAGGTGAAACCTGTGCTAATTGAAATCTACTTTTATAGAGGTTAGACATGTCTGTTTTAGGACACAGATGCCACAACAAGATGAGCCTAAGGATGGAATAATCTGATCTTGTACGGTCACTGTGTCCTAAAAGCAGTTTGGTTTGCATGAGCAAACGGCTGCTAGGTAACAAGAAGAACAGCTATTATGTTCTTCATTCAGCTGTATTTCATGGATAACTCTACTTAAATACTGAACAGCAGGAATGGGTCCGAGACATATATGAAGAAATACAAAATACAGCCATGTCATAATGTAACACTGATCTTAAGTGTTGCATGTGCCTTTGTGACTAACCAGTATACCTGTAGAAATGGACAATGGTCCATTCCCCTTACTTTCTGTACCCCTTACCCTATCCCTAGTTTAAAAAATAAATAATAATAATAATAATAAAAAGGAAGACTTGGAGGAAGAGCAAAAAGAAAAAAGAAATGCTAGTAATTGAATTATGATCCTGTGAAGGGCCCCCTAACGTTATAGCCGCTGGTGCTGTTTCCTCTTACAGGGTTATTATTATCAGAAATTATCTAACAAGCAAACCTCTATGTGCTTAACCAGTTTGTCATGGTCAAGGTATATATGTAGGGCAGAAATCCAGCATCCCATAAGTAGCTTTTTGCTCACACAAATGGACTTTCCCAATCTTTTCTTTCCCTCCCTCAGCATCTGAGTTAGGCCTCCTGCCCTCAAGAATATGCAATGAAGAGGGGATTTGCTCCCTGCTTGTTCTGCTGACTGAAGCCATTCTGCCAGCAAGCTGATTTAAAGAACAACATATTAAAATTACTTGCTAAGTATTTTTGATATATTTTGGAAAACCAGCAACAAGTGGAGCCTGGCTGAAGGTGAGGACCTGACTAGATCTTTCTGTAGTATTTCATTTGTATATTTATGTCTTGACTCATATTTAACCCTGGGGAAAGATCTAGTTTTAATAAGGAAATAGATGCAAGATGAAAGATTTAAATCCCACCCACTATTGCCATTTACAAAAGATTCAGCAGATTGGATCACAGTGTAGAACCCTACCTTAAGCAGGGTGAAATTGACTTGGCCTTTATTGAGTTACTTAACTGCTATTTTAAAAAGCAAAACAAATGACACCTTGAATGATTAAATCTATTGTGACATAATCAAGACAAGAATACACTGTGTCACACGCATAAAGGGTTAAGTAATTTGGGAGATACATAGATTATTGTTATATGGATGTCAGAGAAAATGTTGAAAGCCTTTTGAGTTCAAAAGGAAATTGCAAAAAAACAAGCCATTGTTAGCACACAAGTGTATAAAATAAGCACAACAGCAATTCATAAACCAGTGCTGAAGACTGCTAGCAGTGCTAGGATATTTGTATCCATGGCTAGATCTGGTGGTGTATTTCTATACAGTATTATGTTTTTTTTTCCAGAATTAGCACTCCCTTCCTTGCACCCTAAAAATTTGCTCCCTTCCCATAGGTTAATTAGCTAATAAGTCCTCATGTCCCTTCTCTTCCCCCTGCACCAGTGCAATCCTCTGAATGAATGATGGCAGGGCAGAGATGAAGAAAAAGTTGAAATCCACTCTTGCAAGATGGCTGAAATTATGTACTTCTCTGTGTTCTGAGATTTCTGATCTCAGCTGGCCTAGGTGATCACCACTGATTTCATCAGGAGTGTGGCAACATCTGCTGCCTTTAAGTCTCAGCTTCCCCTTGGGGATGTATATAAAGGTGCTGGAAGGTCCAAACCTTGTCAGACACTGTAAGATGAACTTGTTTGCGTTGGCCAAGTCTTCATGCGGGAGGAGGGTACTACAGCAGGTATTTAATGTTGTGAAATAACACCAAATAGTGTCCCTCCCTTCCAGGTACGTAATTCCTTTGGATATGTGTCACCAAATTCATTCCACCCCAGCTACTATTGGTAGCTTGATAAGTCCTTATGTTGAGGATATCCACCATCACTACACAGAAAAGAAATGTGGGTACTTAATGGGAGATAGGCATTGTATGGTGGAAAGAGAATGTTCTCCTTACCCAGAAAAATAAATTATTCCAATACGCTTTGCTGGTGGTGACACCTACTTCAACTTTTCCCATCTTTGTTTTTTAATGGTTACCCTTATTCTGCGTGCTAGCAATTTGGAAGCCAGATTGGCAAACCAGGATTTTCCTCCCATTCTAGAGGGAGCCCTTGACTAATCTGATTGATTTACAGATTGTGCTTGTCAAGGAAATTTGGAGGGATAACACTATATTCAGTGTCCTCCTTCCTCTACATAAAATGAATGTCTCACAGTAAGTACCAGTAATGGAAAACTCTTAATTGTTCTATTCTGAATTCAACAGTCATCCTATACACACTTCCAAGTGACCATAAGCAAGAGTAGATGGTAACCAATACAACAGAGGGTTCATACCTTCACTTTTTAACTAAGGAATCTGAAGGGGTGTAAATTGTGATATTCTGCCACAATCAAAGAAAGGGTACAATTGGCATGTTATTTTTTTCATTAAAGAGACAAGGAAGGCTGAAGAGATGGTGCCTAAAGAGGCTAATTACAGAACCAAAGGAACTGATAGGAGTGGGAAATAGGACAAATATTAAATCTGACAAAAAGTGTGGTAACAGAAGATGGAGAGTTGTACACAAGATAGGCCTTTCAGAACTTACAGACAAGTGCAATAAGACCTTTCCAGTTGCAGCCATTGTGCCTCACAGCTTGTGACACAAAGCATCATGTTGCTGTGTGCTATCAAGTCACTCCTGACTTTTGGCAACCCTATGAATTAATGAACCTCCAAAAGTTTATTTTATTAGATTTGTTAAGGTATTGCAAACTAAAGGATTGTGAGAATCCATGTCGTGTAGATCTTCCTCTTCTACCACTTTTCCTAGCACTGTGTAGTCCAGGGGTCTCAAACATGTGGCCTGGGGGCCATTTGCGGCCCGCTGGACAATAGTTTGTGGCCCCCGCCTTGCCTGCCCCCCCCCCGAAGTGCCCACGCGGCCTCTGCTGTCAAGAGTCAAAAAAAGCCTCGCCTCACTCGCCGGCTCTCTCCCAAGACAGCGCCTCTTGCACCCTCCATCCGGAACTGCAGCCTGCCAGCCAGCCCGCCTGTCTGCCGGCTGGCAGGCTGCAGTTCCGGATGGAGGGTGCAAGAGGCGCTGTCTTGGGAGAGAGCCGGCGAGCGAGGCGCGCTGCCGGCCCTTTTCCCCGAGCGCCCGAGCCGCCGCCTAGCGATGCCTGAGAGCGGAGCTCGCTCCCGGCCCATCCTCGAAGAGCGCCTCCAAGCCGCCAACAGCAGCTGCCGCCGCCACCGCCTCTTCCAGGGAAGCGGCTCTCTGGCTCTCTTTCTCTCTCGGCACCCCCAGCACCAGCCCGGCCAGCGGCCGCCTCAGCACCCAGCAGTACTTCCTCCTCCTCCTCCTCCTCTTCGTCCTGCTTCAGCCGCCTCAGCTCTGGAGGCTGCCTGGGCTCGCCTCGCAAAGTTTGCTCCTCTGTCATGGTGGGGGTAGCTGCTGCTGCTGCTGAGTGCACCTTTTTTTGAGGGGGGGCCTTCAGAGGAAGGTTGCCAGACCTCCGTGTGTGTGTGTGTGTGTGTGTGTGTGTGTGTGCGTGCATGCGTGCGCACCTGTGGGGGCCCCCGCTCCATTCTGTTTAATTTCGCAGGTACCGATGGGGGCTTTTCTCGTTTGGCAAGGTGATTCTGTGAGGTTTTTTTTAAAAAAATTATGTCGTCCCCCCCCCCCCCGCTAGGCAGTCGCCGGCACTCCCTCCCTTCTCTGCTTCTTCGTCCTGCTGCTGCTGGTGGCAGTGAAGAAGGAGCCGGAGGGGGTCATGGCCGGCGACGAGGGCTCGCGTGCCCCTCCTCCTCCTCCTCGGAGCCCCAGCCGGGCTAAGGAAACTCCTGGGCGGCTTCCTCGGGCTCTTGCTCCGCCTGGCGGAAAATCTGATGCGGCCCAGCCTCAGCCAGACTCTGCCTCCAGTGGCCCCCAGGTAAATTGAGTTTGAGACCCCTGGTGTAGTCTTTTCCAGTGAATCTTCTCTTAGGATACATCCAAAATATCATAGACCCATGTAAGTCAAGGTACGTACCATTGTAGAGGCACCTTCCCTTAACTGTGGCATCTCCCCATCTTGCCTACATCCTTACTCCATGCCGTTTTGGGTCTCTTGCACCTGAAGAACTGCTTGGCAAAGCCACACTGTACAAGAATTCTTGGCTCTAACCCAGTAATGTTAGTTACAGCATAACTGTGTCTTAGATTTTCCCAACTTGGATGAGGAGGGTTGCTACGTTTTATCTTTTGGAAATATATATGCCCTCTAGGAAACAATATAACTAGGCTTTATAAATCCTAACATCCTAGTGGGTATGTATGTGTGCAGACACATCTTTAGGGAGTGCAAGATTTTTTAAATCAATTTAAACAAATATTCACATTAGATGCTAGTACTACACTCTGGATATCCCATGAAAATGTGGAGGTTATTTTTAATTTATTTATTTTTTAACTAAGTGCATAATTTTAAGTTCTGATTCATTTTTTGGGGGGAAAGGGTTTGGATTAATGTTGAAAAAACAAAAGACTGGGTTTGATAGTAAAATCGTTGGGATACACTAACAGCTGCTTATAAGTGAATTTGGACAAATCATGTAGTAAGCTTCACAGCAAATTAGGGATTTGAAATCTATTCACCCTTCTATAAGATCATGATAGTTTACACTTACTGCCTATCTGATGGGTCCACACACATCCAACAATTGCATTTTCAGCTGTGTAGCTGGTACAAAATAAAAGCAGAATGAAATGGTGTGATCACTTATTTACCATAAGGCGAATACAGCAAATTAGTCACTTTTAATTAGAGAATATTACAAAAAATGTGCAAAAAATTCCCATGATTAAATACACATTTAAAAGCAACATGCAAACTGACATTTGAATATAGGATTTAGTTAAATGACAAATTCCAATAGCATACAACTTGATGAACTATAACTTCATTTAATTTTGAAGCATGTGTAAAATCAAGGGAACAAATAACTGAAGTTGTGCTATAAGGGGGTGATGGTGGTAACTTTAAATTAAATGTCCACATACCTCATTTTCCAAAACATCTGAAATGCAGTTGTGTCTTGGCTTTATCATTTTTGCTCAACTAGGCATCAGCTTAGTTGGTTCAGCACACAGAATGAGCTTTCTGTAGAATAGTGAGAGGTAACTTGGAACTAAAGTAGTGTATGCCACTTGCTACTCATCAAGCAATTATTGCCAGCCTTTCATTTTTTACAGTGTAAGTGCCAACACAAATGGAACAAGACTTCAACTGTATGATTACTTCCAATATCTAAACCAAAATGGTCAGCCTCACAACCTCTCTGTATTATCCTATGCCAGTTACATCCTGCCCTATATAATAAGCTATTTGGTTCAACAGAATTTAATGCCGTTTACTGTACAATACTTATTTTGGCACCTCTGACAAATGACATTAACAAGTTAATACCTATTCACAGCAGTATGTGCTATCCCTTCCTGAGCAAATACAACTCTGAGCCAAACTGCAATGATTCCTTTCAGAGTTTTAGGGGAAAACAACATATTTGTAAAGGCAGAAGCGGCTGGTATAAATACTCCAACTTGTCTGGCATGTCATTCCCACCCCCACCCCCCATAGTATTAGGACTTCCACTTTTATTTCTTCAGAGGAGTTCATCCTTATGGTGTGGCAGATACTAAGCTTCAGATGTTAACTACAGAGAAAAATCCAATAGGCACAGGCTATTGAAACTTTAGGAAAGCTGAAGTAACAGCAGCAGCCAAAACTAACATGAAAACCTGCTGTTAACAGCTAACATATTAGTCTTCTGTCTTGTGGCTTACTCCGACCACACTGGCTTGGGCTTCTTAAGATCATCGGTCCAGCTTGAGCATGTCCACTGTTATGGTAGTCAGAGGCTGTTTCTTCAGACAGAGAATAATCAGGAGGGGGATCGAGGTACCATCTCTCCCCACAAACTGCCAGCAGTTCAGTCAAAGTTTGTCATCAGTCATTTCTAGGAACTGAGCGTAAACATCCCTGGAGCATTCCCCTTTTTGATTGAATAAAAATTTGTAGTAACTGCCATCTGCACAGATTGCTATGAGAGAGAATGAGAAAGATTTCTAGGTTAGCTACTGGAGCATCATTCTTCTCTGTGTTACAGAGCAAGCAAGAACAATTCTTGTAGATACTAGCTACAAACAGTTTTCTACATGACACTTGTCCCACACACTAATTGAGGCACAGAATGAGCACCACATTAAACTTTGTACTTTAAAGTTAGCTTAATTCTATGGCATGCTGGAAGTTTTTGACAGATCATTTATTTATTTCATTTTTATACTGCCCATCTGGCCGGTTTACAACATATAAATACAACCAAATACAATTTAACATAACAAAAAATAGAAATAATATACAAATAAGCAGTAAACATTTAAAAACGTTTAAGATAGTGGACAATGATCAGATAGGCTAATTAGACTCAGTTGAGTTTGCAGGTATTAAATGCCTGCCTAAATAATTAGGTTTTTAGTGACTTCTTAAATATCGCCCGTGAACGGGCCAAATGAATTGCAGGCGGGAGTTCATTCCACAGCCAAGGAGCAACTGCTGAGAAGACCCAGTTTTTCATCTTCTCCCTCAGGGCCTTTCTTGGGCTTAGCATCCTCAGCCAGTCTGTTTGGGATGATATATGATGATCATGTAGCTTTCCTTCATGCTGGGATCTCAAGCAGCACTCTCGATCATTCATCATGTCTTGCTGTCTGAATACATTTTATATCCTCTGAGATCTGTTACTCTTCACAGCAATCCTATATATTACCTTTGACTTAAATCTCACTGAAATAAATGGAACTACTTCAAAAAAAAAGTGGTGCTATAAAAAACTTAATTCTGTGGGCATAGCTGGCTGAATTCATACCTTATGTTTGGGGAGGGGTGAGTTTTCATCAGCATTTCTGTGCATACAAATTCAGAACCTTACCTAAGACAGAATTTGGCTCTGTTCCAAAGGCACAGATGCAGGGGGAGCCCGAGGGAACCTGAAATTTGGAAAAACTCCACTTGGAACTGAAGTATTTGGGCAGGAAGCTGGCTGATGCTAAGCTGAAAGAAAAGGAAATAAAGTCCCTTTAGCACCATTTGAAGCCAAGCCATCCAAGCAGTGAAACAGACCAGCTCCAACTTCAACAACCATTTTAGCTTAAAATGGACTGATAGCCAGTAAAGCTGTTGTAATAAAACAATTGGCGGTCTGGCTGTAGCAGTCTGGACAAGCTGAGCTCTTGGAACACTTTTCAAAGGCAGCCTCATATAGAGTATTTTAAAGTACAGTAGGATCCCTGTATCCATGGGGGATTAGTTCTACAGTCTACCATGGATGGCTGAAAATGCAGATGTGAGGGATCCCTATATACAGCATACAAGAGGGTTAGACAATGGTTACAAGGGGGTGCCCTTGTATGTTGTACATAGGGCTGCAGCATGGAACCGATCCCCTGTGGATATGGGGGTCCTACTGTATTGCAGAGGCTCATCTTTTGTAGGACTCCAAACCTATCTTTGCTCTTTGTGGTAGCATAATGCCACTTACTCAATACTGTATGTTCCTCTAGACTACTGTTGAACCTCCAAATAGAAAAATAGCACTTCAAGCAATTTTCTTAAATTAAATACAAGCTTCCAAATTAAGTTTGAATGGGTACATCTACATTCTATTGCCTAGGGAACCAAATATAGAGGGCCACAGCTCAAATGTAAGGCTTGTGCTTTCCATGTAAGTCCCAGGTTCCATCTCTAACATCTCCAGTTCACAAGCATCAGGTGATGGGAAAAACCTTTTTCTGCTCAAGACCCTGAAAAGCTGCTGCCAGTCAGTCTAGACAATGCTAGGCTGCATGGGTGAACAGTACATGTACATGCAGATTCCATTTTCATTCCCGCACCAAAAAACCACTAAGAAATAACCACTCTTCTATTAACTGGTCAAATCCCTTTTGAGTAAGCCTCATCCCACAAGTCTTCTCCTCAACACATTCACACACACTCACTTCCTTACCTTGACTGCTTGTTGCGTTTAGGATCCTCGGCAGCAAAAATGTGCACTGTGGCATGGTCACTTGACACACAGATAAGAGAAGCATCTTGGTTGAAGTTAATGCTAAGGCAGAGCAGAAATATTTTTGTTGCTAATGTCACAAAATAAGTTGTTTTATAAAGATTTGATTTTGCACATTTGCAAAATATGTGTTAGGAGAAAAAAGCATTTAATTCCAGAAAATAGCATAATCTATGATTTACTCTAATTGGCTATTCTTTGTGAAGGGGACTTTCAGCAAGAATTTACTGTCTCACCCAAGACATTTAGAACTTTTCAAGCTCTTGCTTCTTGGGAGGTTATTTAAAGCAATGTCACCTATAGCAAAATCAGTCACAAACTAGTGAAACTGGTGCAACTTTTAGCAACCAAAGGACTGGATGTGAAAACGTATACACCCAAGGAGTAAATAAAATGGACAGAGCAAGGTAGATTCACATCTTTTTTAAAGAATCCTACACCTCCACAATACATGGAGCTGAAAAAAAGCACGTGGATACATATGGAACAGAATTATTGTTTATCATATTACTCTCATAGTACCAATGAAACAGCAGCAACAAACATATGCACACTACCTTTATTTACAGAAAGGGTTTTTAAAAAAATACTCATTTTTTTTTAAAGATGGCAAAAAATATCCACATATTTGGAACGAAAGGATCCTTGTTTTCCTACGTTTTATGCCAAGGACTATACTGAAGAACAAACCAGTTCGACTGATGTCTCTATTTCATGATCCCCACCATGAAATCTTCAAGATTTATTTAAACTGAACCCAGCAGAACAAAGGAAAATAGTCAATGCTTGACTTTGAACCAGAACTTTCATACCTTGAGGTTACTCTTAAAGCATAAACTTCTGTTTGTGCAAGAAGAACCACCTCCCTTCCTAAGATTACCAGAAACTCCCTCAAACCATTAGGAAAACAACAATATCTTACCAGTAGATATTGGCAGCCTGAGATCCTCTGCGCAGCTCCTGGATTAAATGCCCAGATGTAGTATCAAATATTCTTATAAGGGTCCCCTTGAAATGCAAAAACACACATCTCTTAACGATGGGAAGAGCAGCAGTAGATTTCCCAAGAAGAGCCGCTAACACAAGGATTTGGGGGCTCACTTCACAGGCTTATGGCTCTTCAATTCTTTTATCTCACATCTACACCTTCACAGTTGCCTACCACCACACTGTCTTAATGTTCTCTTAACTGCCTACAGTCTTGTCAAAATGATTGAAAGCATTTTGCTATTACTATTCTTCCAGTATATTTGGAATGCCTTTCAGGTTCCTCTGCATAAATATATTGCAACTTCAATATAAAGGAAATTACTGGGGGAGAAGGGACATATCTACAGATAAAGAGTGAGAATTTGCACAGGAAGACAGCTTGCACTTAAACGCCCGACAGATCTGTCTTTTGTCCAATGTTTGCAAAACAGAATGTATATTTCTTTATGTACCACAACAATTAGAAACCAGTTTTCTAGCTTTAAAGCTAAGGTTTTCATGAATCCAAGTGCTCTATTAATTGAAATAGTGCTCCCGGAAAGATTAACAGTAGATTTTTCTAGGGCAGGGGAGGTCACAGTCTTCAGACTTTGGAGATCCAATTGTTGTATTGAAACCTCATCATCCACCAACTGGAATTAGTTACACTGCGTATCTCACAGACTTATTGATTGTATCTTATGAAGCATTCACGGGCATGATCTGCACACATAAATCGTAACTTGAGTTACTATAGAATGACAGTCTAACCTACATCTAAGAATGGCTAATGTTAAAACAGTTGGGAACCAGCAACCTGCTCAGATGCACTGCAACTCACCTAGAGGTCTACGAGTACATCCTACTCTACCCTCTCCTTGCCCCTTAGTTAGAGATTATCAAATTCATTAATAAAAAATGGCACACAGAATGTTCCTGATTACTAAAAAGCAAAAATTAAAAATTGTTAAGCAGCACAACTTATTGTGTTACACAGCCCACTGTATATCTAGCAGTATATAAGTCGAAAGAACAAACAGTGTAGCATAACTGCTTACTTTTTCCGATGCTGTAGCAATTCTTGTTCCCTGCAGATTTAGAGCTATGCAACTCAAGACTCCTTCATGAGCAGGTATATCTACAGGAGGCTTTTCTGTATTTGCCAAGTCCACTATCTGCACGTGTCCAGTATGTGTTCCAGGGAATGCAAGCAAGGAATTATTACTGTTTGGGCACAGGACACAGAGACCTAAAATGCAATAGAAAGTATAGCAAAGTAGGTACTTTTACCATTATATCCCTCCCCAAGCCAGCAACCCCGAACAATAACAAGAGTTCCCCAGATAATTAGTCATTTTGCAAAGCAGACAATAATTTAGACTTCAAGTTAACAAAGAATAGGTTTTCAAGAAGTAAACTAAACAGATAAGTGTTATTAAATAGTAAAATGGGCCACAGGCTACATAAGCAAAATATCACATGAAAACTGCATTTTTGCCCAAAACAGTTTTCAGATCCCATGTGCCAACTACAGGGAGAAGGCAAACAAATGGTTTCATAAATTTTGCTATGCACTTACTAGTGAAAGCACTGCTGTCATTGGTCACAGCAGGGTCTTCCATCCTTTATTTATTTCCCACCTCCTCCCCCAAGAGAACCCAAGGTTTACAGTATTAAAATAAACTACATTAAAAGCTGGAAAACAAAAAAGATTACTATATTAAAAAAGAACTAAACTGATATCAAATAAAAAGTAGTGGATAAAAGCAGTTAAAACCCACAAAGCAGCCCCATTTTAAAGACATTCCTCTTAGGCAGCCAGTTACTGTGAAAAAGCCTAAAGAGAAAGGTCTTTGCTTGCAGAAGGACAGCAAAGGGGGGGCCAGCCTGGCTTCCTGTGGGAGGGAGTTTGGAAGCGGCAACAGAGAAGCCCCTTCCTGTGCCCCCACCAAACACACCTGTGAGCGTAGCGGGACCGAGAAAAAGGCCTCCGCTGATGATTGAAAAACAGACAAGTTCTTTTTAAACAGTAAAATAGATTGATGTGCAAAACAAACATGTTTCTTATGTGTCCAGCAAGCAGAACAAGGGAAGATACTACTTTGTAATGGAGACAACTTACCCTTAGGATTGTAGCAGGTTTCAAAGACATGCAACTGGTGAGGATTATGCGTGAATGTGAACACTTTGATCATAGAGTCCAAAACAACCACGATTCTGAAAGTGTAAAAAAGTAGTATTATATGCTCATGTTACCAATGAATGTTACATCTTGCTAAATTTGATCTAACCCTCTAAACATTTCCTGCCAATCACCCTGCACAAGACTAATTCCAAAGGAGACACATGGGTAGGAAACAAGATCCACACATCAATGACATGTCCTTTCAGATTCAAGCTGCTCTACGACATTCAGACTGCTACTATGCTATACAACACTCTCCTTTTTTTAAAAAAATGAACAAACACCCTGAGGTCAGCGAACAAGAAGAGGAAAAGCGAGCCCACAATGCAACAAACTAACCAGACTCACCTGTCTCTTCGCAGCTTGACTGCTTTGACTTCTGTGGAAAATTCTATTTCAATAACTGTCTTCTTTTTCAGATCATCCCAGATCATCACTGCACCAGTAGAAACAACTTTATTAGTCTTAAAAAACAAACAGTGTAACTATTACAAAGCACTTCCAGTCTGCCACTTCAGAAGTCTAGTTCTATGAGAAACAGTGACATTCCACACTGCCCAGCTTGCAGTGGTTCATTTCGAAAACTACAAGGAAAAACATGAGAGAACACACAGACACAGACTGTTTAGACTCCACATGTAGATGTTTTACATGTACAACTGGCCCTCTAGATGTTGCTGAACCCCAACTCCTATCAATGCCAGCCACCAAGGTCAATGGTCAGGATGATGCAATTGCAGCTAACATTTGCTGGGCCACTGTTACATTACCCATAGCCATTCTTGCCTCAATATTTATGCACTGACCACATCTGGACAAGACTTAGATGATCATATTTTGAGGTTTCTTCCATTCTCCTCTTTTTTGCCCACCCTCACCTACTCCAGGATTCTTACCCAGCAATGTATTACTTTTGAAAGCAAGAGGGAGTGCACTATTATCCTTGTTTATCTAAACATCTGTTTATCCTTTGACCATCTGGAAAGGCATAAATTGCTCTGAATACAGAGAAACAGCAGGACAAAGGCATCAAAAGAAATTATGCTGAACTGCCCCGACACTAGAAGGACAACAGCTATGTTTGTTTAAATAATAAATTGCACCAGCAGGGGTAGACAAATGGTACCTGAATGCCTGTTAAATTAAAACAATTCTGAAATGTTAGGGTGGAAGAAAGCCCTAAATTATTTTACTTACTAGTTAATAACGTACCTTTATTAGGTGGATATTTCGGCTTTTTTCCTCCACCGACCAAGGCCAAATAATTGCAGCGGAACAACATTTCAACATGGCCAACACCACCTTCTAGAAATTCTAATGGGGGAAAAGGCATTTTTAGTCAGCGCTCAGTGCAAAGGCTCACTAATGCTGGAACAAGTCTTAGGGCATCCTGAAGGCTAACAAGTTCTATTTGTTGTGGACTACCATTCATTTCATCAGATACACTCCATACATCCAGCGAAGTTGTCTATTGTGGTTTTTGTTATATGCCATCAAATCGCCTCTAACTTATGGGAACCTATGAATTAGTGACCTCCCAAATGCTGTGTCATTAATAGCTCTGCTCAGCTCTTGCAAGTTTAAGGCTGTGGCTTCCTTCATGGAGTCTATTCAGGTCATATTTTATCTGCTTCTTTTCTTGCTGTCTTCCAATTTTTTCTACCCAGTTTTCCCCCCAGAGTCTGATCTTCTGATGATTTATCCAAAATATGGCAACCTCTGTTTCATCATTTTTGCTTCTAGAGAAATCTACCAAAACCTACTACATAGAAAGTGGATAAAAATTAATGGAAAAAAAAATTTAAACTCAAAATCTGGGTTTTTTTTTAATTTTTACCGTTAAAAGACTATATGATGGCAATTCTAATTCAGAATGCTATAGTTCAAAGACATGATTGTGGAATAAGGACAACACCTTCTACTTCTATAATGTGAAACAATGTCTTCTCTTTTTTTAAAAAAAACTGCAAATATGATTCCATAGTTTGTGGACTGGGGCCTCAACTTATAAGATTCCATAGGCTTCTGTACAGATTATTTAGGACAATCTTTCAAACTTCCCTACTAAATATCAGTAAAGTCTGCAGTTGTCAAACTGTGTTTATGTCTCCAGAGATTAACTGCACTAGTGGAGATGAGAACCTTTAGCACTCTGTTTTCTAACTCTAACTGAAGCTATTCCTGGAGCTTTTGCTTTTTTCTCCCCCAAGATGATATAATGTTAACAATTCATGGAAGTCCTACTGAAATATACAGGAATGCTTTCAACCATTTGCTTGAACGATGTTTCTTTCTTCAGAGCGGCAACCCTAGTTATTGTCCCTCTCCAACTTTGCATGGACAAGTCAAGCCCTTACTCCTCTCTCTAGAAGTGCACACTTCAAGACACTAGAAGTGTTATTGAATACAGGATTACTGTAGATGAAAAGAATCTGGGCAAGAAGTTTATGAAAAATAGTATTAAGGTTAAAGCAAGCAAGAGTGCACTTTTCTGATGTGAAAAAAAGCCCCCAACAACACACAATTAAACAAAGCCTAGATGGGAAATGCTTTGAATCATGTCTTAAATCAAATTCATCCTGACAACATGTGCAATTTATTAGCCATTACCATAATTTCTTTGGTCATTATTGGTGCAACAGACAAATTAATCCCGCTCCCATGCAAATTACACTGAAATGTATTAGCAGTTTATGAGGAAATTCCTTTAAAACTCATGTTAAAGTGTAGCTAAAGTAAAGGCCTATTTTACTTTGCATTTTCACCTGTATCACTTCAAGACAATCCTTTGATTTCTGGCCAAGAGACATATATTTACAATAGGATAGGAACACTCCTGTTAAGAAACAATTAAAAATAGCCTTAAAATTCAAGCAAGCAAATCTCTTATTTTAAGGCTTTTATCTTATACACAATTACTTGAGAGTAAGTTCCACTGAACTCAATAGCACTTACTTTCAAGCAGAGTGGACTTGACTTAAATCGATTTAAATCACAATGTAAAAAAAAAACCACAGATTTTTTTGGCAATTTAAATTGTAAAAATAATTTTTTAATTTAAATCATGATTTCAATCAATCTGATTTTTAAAAAAATCATTGATTTTTATCCACCCTGCTTTCAAGTAATAATTCACAAAATAACATGACACAGGAAGTACTTGCAATGAAAATGCATCACACCAAGCAATCATGGTTACTGAAGAACCACCTCACCTTGTTTTTCTTTCTCTTTGAGTGGATCTGCATTGAACACTCTAAATCCATTTTCCATCCCACATGCAAAGCACCCTAAAACAAAAACAGAAAATGGATTACCAACTCAGACATAAATGGGGAAGGACAGCAGTTCAGTGGGACAGCACACGGTTTGTCCTCAAAAGGTCCCAGATTCAATCCCTGGCATTTCCCACAGTAAGGCATGAGGGTGATAATTAAATAATATAGGGCTAGAAATTAAAAGGCACCTGCTTCTTGGGAGGAAAGCGATGACAAACCTCAACAGCATCTTAAAAAGCAGAGACATCACCTTGCCGACAAAAGTCCGCATAGTCAAAGCTATGGTTTTTCCTGTAGTGTTCTATGGAAGTGAGAGCTGGACCATAAAGAAGGCTGACCGCCGAAGAATTGATGCTTTTGAATTGTGGTGCTGGAGGAGACTCTTGAGAGTCCCCTGGACTGCAAGGAGAACAAACCTATCCATTCTAAAGGAAATCAACCCAGAGTGCTCACTGGAAGGACAGATCCTGAAGCTGAGGCTCCAATACTTTGGCCATCTCATGAGAAGAGAAGACTCCCTGGAAAAGACCCTGATGTTGGGAAAGTGTGAAGGCAAGAGGAGAAGGGGACGACAGAGGACAAGATGGTTGGACAGTGTCATCGAAACTACCAACATGAATTTGACCCAACTCCAGGAGGTAGTGGAAGACAGGAGGGCCAGGCGTGCTCTGGTCCATGGGGTCACGAAGAGTCGGACACGACTTAACGACTAAACAACAACAATAGGGCTAGATGGACAAATAACCTGATTTGATATAAGGTGGTTTCTTGTATTCAAATAAACAGACACCTGGCAAAGAGGGCCTTTTTAAAGCCAGTTGAGAGGGCCCAGGTCAATATGTTCATTGAAAGGTCCCTCCCCTCCCTACCAAGTCTTTCTCACAACACCTTGTGTTGATGTCTTTTTTTTTTCTTGTCAGTTGCAAAAAAGTTAAGTATGAATATAGTACTTTAAAAAATCAGCCATATTTGACATCAGACTGTTGAACTTTCATGACCAAAGTTATAGAAAATACTTACACACAACCAAATAAGCTGCATTCAGAATATTTGAAAGTTACCTCATTTCCCCCACTCCACCTTTTCTTAACAACAAACTCAGAGATTAGATTATCAAAATACATTTTCTCAGAATATCCCACTCTAGGACAAGTCATTAGAGTCTATAGCACTGTGGAATACAACTTGTTTTTCCCCAAATTAAGTCTAACTTGGAGACTGCTCTTTCTCTTTCAGTTCAAAACTGGCAGAGCTAAGTGAGGGCAGAAACTATGATAGCCTCTGGAAAATCTTCAACCTGGTTCTTAAAATCAGCTAGCTGCAAATGATGACATGCAGCAGTCTCACATCTCTCTCATTCCTCTGCAGCAAAGGTTCCCAAATATTTTAGCATCACTCCTCCCTTTGGACCTTTGAGAAAAGTCACGCCGCCTCAAGGACGCTGGAGAGACACCAGGAGAGTGCAATTGCAAAAAGGAACAAAAGAGTGGCAGCCACTCATTTTTAGGGAATGGTGATTGGAGCTCATCTTCCTCCCCCTCCTCTTTCGCCTGCTGCACCACTCTCTTGTCTTCTTTCACCTGCTGTCTTGCCTGCTGTACAAAATAATACACACGCCAACGTGGCTGGGGGATTCTGGGATTTATAGTCCACACAGGCTGGCTGGAGGATATTAGGGCTCACAGATGAAATAAAAATAAATTTCAAAAAATCCCAAGCTCTCCTGGTGGTGCGACAGGTGAAGAAAGATAAGTAGGTTAAGGGTTTTCTTTCATATGATGGCAGAGTTGGCTTACTCCCACATAAATATATACAAAATAGTGACCATTCCCCCTTCCCTACAATGTAATTCCTCATTTCCATAGGGAGAAACCCCTAGAAAGACATGACTGCTCACATAGGTTCCTATGACTCTTTGCACAGTGGTGGCAGGAGGCACAGAAAGAGGAGGAAGAGAAAGACAGCCCCCTCTGCCACTCCCATTGCCCCAAAATAAAGGGAGGCAGAGAGTTGAAGGTAAGGAGCGGCGGTGGTAGCGGGCAACAGAGAAAAGCAGCCCTGGCCAAATGTGGTACACGCTCTCGCTCTCTCCCTCCTGGGCACGTAACCCTGGCACTGGAGGAGGGGCACATTCCACTGGAGGCTGGCACTCTGCAGGGCCTTCAAGAACCTTTCTCCAAGAGGGATCTTCAAGAGACAAGGCATTGAGGGAGGGGTGGCCTCAGAAGTACCCTCTGGCAGGCAGGGAGGCAGGCAGGCAATGTGTGCATGTCCATGTACACACTGTGGTGCTGCCTGTCTTCACTTCTCCACATCTTTGTCCTGGGTATGCTGGTGGTGCCCCCACACTGAATGTTTCTTCCTGCTGTCCCAATGACAGCAGCAACAGGAAGAGATGCCTGCCTCTGCATTCTACCAGCCTGGCTGCTGCTTGCAGAAGGCATCCTGCTTCCCCTTTCTCTCAAGCTCATGATCTCTGCCCAATCACCAGCCCGGCTTTTGCTTCACCCCACCACTCTATCCACATTACACACCTTCTCAGTTGTTCTTTCCTAACTTGTTTACTACAAAAAGGGCAGCATTTCGTGGGAGATTTTCCAATCATTTTTTTCTGGAAGGAGTGCCAAGATATACAGAATTATTACAATTCCTAGACAGAATGGCATCTTTCATGTGCAGCATTCCTCAGAAATGGCAACATCTGTACAGGATTTGCTTTGCATAGAATGACATACCAAAAAAAAGTGTGTTGAGGGTGATGACACCATGGCCCCATTTTGTAGGAAGCTGGGAAATTTTACTAGTACCTCATGGAGTCATAATGTGGTATGACTTGGAAAATTTCAAAGAACAAGAAACTTTGAGTACTTCTCATATCCATACTGTCATGACAAAAGGACACTATCACCAATAAAGGGTGTGTGGGTTTCTTGTGCTTTTTCCATTAAGTTCATGAAGCTCAGAGTGTCATGTAGAGGAGGGGGTGAAAATGGAGCAGTGCCAGTGTAGATGTGGATGCATGTGCCCTACTCCATGCAGGAGGCCCCTCAAATGTGGAGCCATTCAGCTTATTCAGGAAATCAGTAGCAATTAAGCAACTTGGTCAAGTCACTCTATGTTCTTCATGGTGAGGGGACCTAGGTCTTTTTGGTTCAAATCCAACACTAACCATCCACTCTGGTTCACTGAAAGGCTTCTATAGCACTGCCCAAAGACTTTTCAAGCCTTACAACGCACTCGTACATCACTACTGTTCAGTTATTTCCGTTAATAATGGCACTTGCCATTAAACAGTGTCTGGGAACCAGGGAAAACAGGGAAGGCTTATCTGAACAACTTATGACTGAACTGGAATTTGAAAATAAGAAGGGTTCTAAAACATCACACTGGTTTAGTCAGGAACCTGATATAAGACTTGCCATGTATATTTTAGAAAGGCAACTGGTACCAAAAATTTAAAGATTCTTGACATGTAAGAAGTATTTTTAGCCATGTATGACCAATACATCAAAACCCACCCAAGAGGCTTTAGGGACTAAGGAGTTACCATTGAGCAGACTTTTACACAGCATCCTTAAACTGAAGGCTTTATCAATCCTCATTTATTTTAGCCAATGACAGTTATTACGGAAACCAAGTATTTCATTATCCTCTTCTCTACCTTGGCATCTATACCAAATCCACATTATACTTCCATTTGTTTATATCCGTGAAGCACAGAGCATTGTACAGGAAATACTTCCACAGCACCACACTGTTTCTTTACTCACCATAATAGCACATGACGTATAGATGAGTGATCTATCTGCCTGCAACTAAAAGCCACTCCAGAATTTGCTAGTACTGCACATTACAAATATACTTTTGCAAGCGAGTAAGATCTCTTTTAATGAAAAGGAGATTTTACGACAGCCTGCAAACTGCAGACTATATTTGGTACCATGTGAGCAAAGCTCTGTTCATCAAAAGGACCTCTCTCCTGCACCACTCCTCCCATCAGGTCTGGAGGGTCTACAGGAGGAGGAGCTGAAAGCCGTTAGTTTTGTTTAACCAATGGTGTCCACTCCACACTGTTGACTTCACTCTGAAAAAGAGGACCTCAGAGAACTATGCATGAGCTATACAATATGCATTATTTTAAATTAGTAGCAGGAGCATTTCATTAGTTTACATATTTCAAATGTTATGAAATACCTCTTAAGTGGTTTCTCTTAATAAAAGAATCACAGAATAACTGAGTTGGAAGTGGCCTATAAGGCCATCGAGTCCAACCCCCTACTCAGTGCAGGAATCCAAATCAAAGCAGATCTTACAGATGGTTGTCCAATTTTCTCTTGAATGCCTCCAGTGCTGGAGCACCAACCACCTCCCAAGGCAATCAGTTCCACTGTCGTACTGCTCTAACAGTTGAGAAGTGTTTCCTAATAGCCTAAATTTTCCTGTAGCTTGAGCCCATTATTAGAGGTCCTGCACTCTGGGTTGAGAGAGAACAGACCCTGCCCCTCCTCTGTATGACTACCTTTCAAGTATTTGAAAAGTGCTATCCTATCTCACGTCAGTCTTCTTTTCTTAAGGCTACACATGGAAAATGGCTACCAATGGAAGACAATATTATTTTAGCCCCATAACACTCCATGACAGAGGCAGGGTGATTCCACACTAAAAGCATACCCTGGAAGCAAGACTGCAGTCTTACAAGTCTTGCATATAATTTGTCAGAATTAAGTTTACTGATTTCAACAACATTTTTGCCTGGAGTCAAGTAATTTGTTTTCTCTTACTCTGGCAGGTAGGTCTGACATAAAAGGCTCAAACTACAAGAAAGAAGCTACTTGGATGAGTAACAAAACATTTCAACCTAACAAGAAAGAAGTCCAGTTGCCATGACTCAACTTCCAGATGACCACACCTGGATGACTGAGAATCTTCACAGATATCTTACAAGAAAGAGAATTTCCCCTGTTATAGAGTCATATCATAGCAGAACAGACTGCTTCACAAAGTGGTGAACCCACTCTTTCCTTAGATCTTTTTAAGCAGAGACTAGATGGCTATATATCAGGGAGCTGTAGTGGTGGACATCCTGTATCCCCAGTGGTGAGACTAGGCAAACTTTGAGCTCCTTTTCAACTGTATGGTTCTAGTGCTTGCCCTTCCCTTCTGTTTCAACAACTTAGGCTTTCAGCATGGCTGGGTGGTTCTATAGCTACAAGACTGTTCTCTGCTGCTGCTGCTGCTATTAGAGTTATTATAGATGAAAAGACCTGCTTAGGGCATAGGGTGAAAAGATGTATGATTTAATAAATGAAAACTAGAAAATAAGGAGGCAATATACTTGTACTGTTAGTAGAAGTGTAGGTTTGTTTCATTGGTCTTTTCAGTTTTAAATTACTACCAGTAAGGATTCCCAATGACAAATGGTGCAGAACAAGCTTTTCTGAAGAGGAAGTTAGGAATGGTATACAACCTAACTTGTATTACACCAATGACTCATATCCCATTGTGTTAATACAAAAACAAACGAACACAAGAGTACATAAGACTGTTATTTTTACCACCTTTAGGGCCCTCCTGCACACACAGGCCATCTTAATTACATTACATTTTTAGAGGTATGCATAAAATGTGAATGTGACAATCACATGGAAGGTTTCCTCTAAGCTGTGCACCTGTGTGCACTCTACTTGACTGCCCTCCACACACCTTTTCAGCCCTTTGGTTCTGGTCGCAATGGAATGTTGCGCAGGCGGAGGAATCGCTTGCACGCACGTGAGGGGCAGAGCCATGCCCAGCGGGGCTGAAAATTAGAGGGAATGTTGATCACATGTATCATATAGATATATGCCATGATTAACCCAGGTTTACCTCTGTACAATGGGTCTGAGCAATCAAGGTGAAAAAACAAGCAAGGACTATTATAAGAAATTCCTCCTATATTTACAGGCCCAAACATACCTCTTCTAGATTTTATGAGCAGGCCCATTCTGAAATGAAGAAGAACACAGTGAGGGGGGGGGGGGGGAATCACTCTACAGTTTGCAGCCACAGATTGTTCTGAAGTAGCCTTTCAAACAGATTAAAATGACCAATACTTATGATTGTTTGTCATTAGGGACCTTGGAGGTATTCAGCTTTGTTAGCAGTCTCAGTGCTGCTAAACTTCCTACTGTCTTGCCCTCTGTCCAAAATCAACATAACTGCTCAGAACATCTGCATCTAAGAAAGACACTTCTGAAAGATCTGCATCAAAATATGATGACTCAGGACATAGCAAGCCAAAAGTTAATACTGTTCTTCAGCATTATAAACTAGCAAGAGTAGCGAGGACAGAGTCACGCTGGGGCTTTATGAAGTAAGACAAGTCCTAACAAAGCTGGAGAACAACTAAACTACACATCGCTTGTAGGGTAAGTTACACACCCCATGGGCACACACGTGGTAGACATGCCTGGCACTAAAAAGGTCAATCAATATATGTGACTTCTGAAAGAGAAAAGCTAGAAGGGCTAGGTTAGGCCAGGGGCAGAGTTTTGCATTTCCAAATAGGAAGGAAGCACGCCTTCTGTTCCAGGCCAAGCCCTCTCTCCTCTTGGGAGGAAACAAGCCTTTGCCTGGAAGTCTGGTGCGATCGACACATCACATCAGATGTGGGCAAAACGAGGCAGCAGGGTTGCTTGGCGATCATCCTGCCCAGCCCTGCCTCCCTTTCTCTCCCCCTGCTCCGTCCCTTGCCGACTGCAAGCTCTTCGGGGCAGGGCCTTTCCCTCCTCTTCCCGGTTTCGCAAGAACCCGCCCGGTAACCGGCGGTGGATCAGCGTTCCTTGCGTTCCGTGTGAGGGCAGAGCAGGGGAAGGGTCAACGCCCGCAAGGGAGCGAAGGGCGGCCCCTCTCTCCGCTCCCACTCGGGCCCGAAGGAGCTGTTCCTGCCCAGGAGGGACCCCTCCCTCGGCCAGCCCCAGAGAGCGCCGTGAGAGGAACGAACCGGGAAGGAAGAGGCCGTTCTCACGACCTTTCTCTCCCTCTCTCTCCCCCCCCCCAGTTCTCTCCTCGGGCCGCTGCCCATCACACGCCAAAGACAGGCCGGGGAGGGAAGGCGACGGCGCCGTCCCGCACTTGAGGCGGGAGACCAAGAGCCTCTTCCGCCATCGCCAGTACACCCTCCCGACCCTCCACCCACGGGCGGAGGGACGGACAGGCAGACGCCCGGCCGGCGCACTCGCTTACCGTGGTCCTGGTTGAAGCCGGCGAAGAGCAACCCGTTCCCGTGGGGGTTGGCCGGGAGTAGGTTCATGGCGCCGCACTCCGGAGAAGGCCGCGGCCGGCGGGGGGGGGTCCTTCACGCCCGCATCGGGGGAAGGAGGGTCAGCGGCCTGAGGGGGCGGCAGCGCCACGATTCCTTCCGGACTAGGCAGGCGGCGGCCCGAGCGCGGAGCGCATCGAGCAGCCTCCCTAGGCCGCCTCGAGGAGCGCCGAGCTATCGAGCGGCGACGCAAGACGACGCCCCCGCCCTTATACGGCCTGGCAGCCTTCGGGCTCCTCGTCCCCAAGCCTTCCCGCCCCTTGACGACCGCTTCTCGATCACAGAGCACATCGATCGAGGCAGGTCACCCGACGGAGCATCGAGCTAATGGACAGACCGGTCCTTGCCTGGCTTCTGTATCTCCAGTAGAGATGGGGGTACAGTATTCGTATAAGAATACGCCCATCTCTAATTCTCAAGGTTCGCGATGCACTGGCGAAAGGCTATGATCCTGTATCTTTACCTCGGAGTAATCCCCGTTGAATCCAGCGGAAGTAATCTCTCTTTTGTGGCTTTCTTGTATACTTCAAATATTTAAGAACCTGTTCCTGTAAGTGAGGTGGTTTAGAGGCAAACGTAATGCTCCAGCGGTGCTTCCCAATCTTGCTTCCCCAGATATTCATTGTCTTAGCACTGCAGGGCTAAAAGAGACCCTATGGATCATCAAGCCCAGCCCTTGTCAAGGAGGGGCAGTGGGGAATTGAACTCCCAACCTCGGGATTACAACTCCCAGAAGCCTTCACCTCTCGTTGTGCTGGCCAGGATTTCAGGGAGTTGTAGTCCAAGAGCATTTCGGGACCCAAGGTTAGGAACCACTGCTCCAAAGGTGTAAGGTAACACAATTTGTTGTTATTACATGCCGTCAAATCGCCTCCGACGTGAATGAGCCAGCTCCAAAATCTACTAACCCCAACACCCTGCTCAGCTGTTGTAAACTCAAGCCTCTGGGTTCCTTTAGGTTAGGGAATCGAGGCAACTGGTTTGGACTTTCTCTTTTCCTGCTGCTTTCCACCTTTCCCAGCATTCTTGTCTTTTCCAGAGAATCTGGCCTTCTCATGATGTGCCCAAAGTAGGACAGCCTCAGTTTCATTAGTTTTTGCCTCCAGAAATAGTTCAGGCTTGATTTGATCTAGGACCCACTTGTTCATCTTTCTGACAGCCCGGGGTACTTGCAAAACTTTCCTGCAGCACCACATTTCAAATGAATCATTTTTTTTCCTGTCCGCTTTCTTCACTGTCCAGCTTTCACATCCAAACATAGTGATTGGGAATACAATAGTGTGGATGATCTTAGTCTTGGTCTCTAGTGCCACATCCTTACACTTGATGATCTTTTCTAATTCCTTCATTGCTCGCCTTCTGAGTCTCAGTCTTCTGATTTCTTGGTTGCAGTCTCCATTTAGAATGATGATTGAACTGTGGTATACAAAATTTTTAGTTTTGATTTCTTCATGATCAACATTTAAGTTCTCCAGTTATTCTGTTGTCATTATTTTGTAGTCATTATTCTCCTTAATGTTCAAGAGCGGCTTTGGCACGTTCTTCTTTCACTTTCCCTCACTTTCAAGTCATTGCTGCTTTCTGCCAGTAAGATGGTGTCATCTGCGTATCTTAAATTATTGATGTTTCTTCTACCAATTTTCACTCCTCCTTCATCTGAATCTAGTTCAGCTTTCCAAATATGTTCTTGAACAGATAGAGAGATAAAATGCACCCGTCTCTGACACTTTTGCCTATAGGAAACCAGTCTGCCTCTTTATATTCTGTCCTAACTGTAGCTTTTTGTCCACAATACAGGTTACACATCAGGAAATCAAGTGGTGAGGCAGACCTGCTTCATTCAGAACAACCCATAGTTTCTCATGATCCACACAATCAAAGTCTTTGCTCTAATCTATAAAGCATAGTCTGACCTTATGAAATTCTTTAGAGCGCTCCAGTAGCCAGTGGATATTTGAAATATGATCTTCCTTTTTCAGCTTGATCCAGCTTGAACAGCAGGCATTTCTTGCTCCATATAAGAAAAAAGCATTTTTGCAGCACTTTGGGCACCACCTTGCTTGCATACAACATTAGAGCAATGTCCTATACTTACAGCACTCCTTAGCATCTCCGTTCTTGAGGACTGAAACGTGTATTGAGCATTGCCAGTCTGTGGGTCATTTCATTACTATTTGCTTTACTAAACTCAATTGACTGAGAACCAAAAGAACTGTGGGTTTGAACCACATATATTATTAGGGAAGAATACAAAAAAAACCAAACAATTCCTGTAGTAAAAAAAAAAAACACAAAAAAAAACCTTGATGGATCACAGAAGAAACACTTACAATTGTGAAGGACAGGCAAGAAGCAAAAGTAACAGATAACAGAAATAGAGTCAGAACGCTGAATACAACTTTTCAGCAAATGTCATGTAGGGACAAAGAGAACTATTATAATGGCCAGTGCAAAGAAATAGAAGAGAATAACAAGAGCAAAAACAAGAGATATCTTCCAGAAGATCCAGGAAATCAAAAGGCTTTGATGAGCTTAGATTAGGAATAGGGAAGCACACTATTTGACCAGGAACAAATAAAGAGAAAGTGGAAACAGTATACTGACGATCTATACAGAAGAGATAAAAGAATGACAGATTCCTTTGAAGAAGGATCCTGCAGTCCTATAAAGTGAAGTGAAAGCTGCTCTGAAAGCACTGGGAAGAAATAAATCAGCAGGGATAGATGGGATACCGACAGAACTATTTCAAGCCACAGAGACTGAATCTGTTAGAATCCTAATAAAAATATGCCAACAGTTATGGAAAACAAAACAGTGGCCCACAGAGTGAAACCACAGTTTCTATGCTGTAGCAAAATCAACAAAGAATCTTGTGGCACCTTAAAGGCTACTACGTTTTACCTGTGAAACCTCTGGTGGACTGTAGCCCACTTCTTAAGCTGCCACAAAACCTTACGATAAACAAAACTTAAAGGTGCCACAAGCCCCATTGCTCATTTTGCTGCAGTACACTAGAATTGGAAAAAAACTATTCCTGTAGAAATTTGCAGGTTGCTATTTTCTACCATTATTAAGCCAGCAATCTTCTTTACTTGTTAAAGCTCCAAGGCACCAGGAGGCCTCTCCCCTCCCTCCAATGCTTTACTGCTATTCTGCCATTTTTATATAATTAAATCTCAAAGCAGTGTACAGAGAGTTCTCAAGAAGTCCCACTTCCAGTAACTAACCAGAAATAGACCCACATATGCTTAAGTTGCTACATACTGCTCATGCCATACTCTGGAACATGCAGTATATATATATAGTGTCTCTCCTGTTTTTCCTTCACCAGTTTTCCAGGACAAGTTCAAAATATTTTGCTACTCGGGGAAAGGCAAGGTAACCGTCTCCGCATTTCATGTATAGAAGCTGACCAGATTGGTAGCTGAGTGTTAATTTAGCACTGGAAGTAGGACAACATTTGCCACCAAGACTTGGAAGACAGCAGGCAACCTTGGGAGAGGGTGTGTGATCTTGCTATTACTCTCCACTCTCCACATCATCATCATCATCATCTGCTGCTAGAGGCAGTTGTATCATTTTGCCTAATTATAGAGTCCCTCTATCCCTTCCAGTAAATAAAACTCAAAGTCCTGCTTATGAAATGTGTATGCATGTTGTTGTTTAGTCGTTAAGTCGTGTCCGACTCTTCGTGACCCCATGGACCAGAGCACGCCAGGCCCTCCTGTCTTCCACTGCCACCTGGAGTTTGGTCAAATTCATGTTGGTAGCTTCGTTGACACTGTCCAACCATCTCGTCCTCTGTCCTCCCCTTCTCATCTTGCCTTCACACTTTCCCAACATCAGGGTCTTTTCCAGGGAGTCTTCTCTTCTCATGAGATGGCCAAAGTATTGGAGCCTCAGCTTCAGGATCTGTCCTTCCAGTGAGCACTCCGGGTTGATTTCCTTTAGAATGGATAGGTTTGTTCTCCTTGCAGTCCAGGGGACTCTCAAGAGTCTCCTCCAGCACCACAATTCAAAAGCATCAATTCTTCAGCGGTCAGCCTTCTTGATGGTCCAGCTCTCACAAATATCGCTACTGGAAAAATCATAGCTTTGACTATGCGGACCTTTGTTGGCAAGGTGATGTCTCTGCTTTTTAAGATGCTGTCTAGGTTTGTCATCGCTTTCCTCCCAAGAAGCAGGCGTCTTTTAATTTCGTGGCTGCTGTCACCATCTGCAGTGATCCTGGAGCCCAAGAAAGTAAAATCTGTCACTGCCTGCATATCTTCCCCTTCTATTTGCCAGGAGGTGATGGGACCAGTGGCCATGATCTTAGTTTTTTTTTGATGTTGAGCTTCAGACCATTTTTGCGCTCTCCTCTTTCACCTTCATTAAAAGGTTCTTTAATTCCTCCTCACTTTCTGCCATCAGAGTGGTATCATCTGCATATCTGAGGTTGTTGATATTTCTTCCGGCAATCTTAATTCTGGCTTGGGATTCCTCCAGTCCTGCCTTTCGCATGATGTATTCTGCATATAAGTTAAATAAGCAGGGAGACAATATACAGCCTTGTCATACTCCTTTCCTCCAGTTCTAACTGTTGCTTCCTGTCCCACATATAGATTTCTCAGGAGATAGATAAGGTGGTCAGGCACTCCCATTTCTTTAAGGACTTGTCATAGCTTGCTGTGGTCCATACAGTCAAAGGCTTTTGCGTAGTCAATGAAGCTGAAGTAGATGTTTTTCTGGAACTCTCTGGCTTTCTCCATAATCCAGCTCATGTTAGCAATTTGGCCTCTAGTTCCTTTGCCCCTTCGAAATCCAGCTTGTACTTCTGGGAGTTCTCGGTCCACATACTGCTGAAGCCTGCCTTGTCGGATTTTGAGCATAACCTTGCTAGCGTGTGAAATGAGTGCAATTGTACGGTAGTTGGAGCATTCTTTGGCACTGCCCTTCTTTGGGATTGGGATGTAGACTGATCTTTTCCAATCCTCTGGCCACTGCCGAGTTTTCCAGATTTGCTGGCATATTGAGTGTAGCACCTTAACAGCGTCATCTTTTCAGATTTTAAATAGTTTGACTGGAATGCCATCACCTCCACTGGCCTTGTTGTTAGCCATGCTTTCTAAGGCCCACTTGACTTCGCTGTCCAGGATGTCTGGCTCAAGGTCAGCAACCACATTATCTGGGTTGTCCGGGACATCCAGATCTTTCTGGTATAATTCCTCTGTGTATTCTTGCCACCTCTTCTTGATGTCTTCTGCTTCTGTGAGGTCCCTACCATTTTTGTCCTTTATCATGTCCATCTTTGCACAAAATGTTCCTTTAATATCTCAAATTTTCTTGAACAGATCTCTGGTTTTTCCCTTTCTATTATTTTCCTCTATTTCTTTGCACTGTTCATTTAAGAAGGCCCTCTTGTCTCTCTTTGCTATTCTTTGGAAGTCTGCATTCAATTTTCTGTAACTTTCCCTATCTCCCTTCCATTTTGTTTCCCTTCTCTTCTCTGCTATTTGTAAGGCCTCATTGGACAGCCACTTTGCTTTCTTGCATTTCCTTTTCTTTGGGATGGTTTTTGTTGCTGCCTCCTGTACAATGTTACGAGCCTCCATCCATAGTTCTTCAGGCACTCTGTCCACCAAATCGAGTTCCTTAAATCTGTTCTTTACTTCCACTGTGTATTCATAAGGGATTTGGTTTAGATTATACCTGACTAGCCCCGTGGTTTTTCCTACTTTCTTCAGTTTAAGCTTGAATTTTGCTATAAGAAGCTGATGATCAGAGCCACAATCAGCTCCAGGTCTTGTTTTTGCTTACTGTATAGAGCTTCTCCATCTTTGGCTTCAGAGAATATAATCCATCTGATTTCAGTATTGCCCATCTGGTGATGTCCATGTGTAGAGTCACCTTTTGTGTTGTTGGAAAAGAGTGTTTGTGATGACCAGCTTGTTCTCTTGACAAAACTCTATTAGCCTTTGCCCTGCTTTGTTTTGAACTCCAAGGCCAAACTTACCTGTTGTTCCTTTTATCTCTTGACTCCCTACTTTAGCATTCCAATCCCCTATAATGAGAACATCTTTCTTTGTTGGAGAAAGAACAAAGCAGAACTTTGTCAGTTCTAGAAGGTATTGTAAGTCTTCATAGAATTGGTCAATTTCAGCCTCTTCAGCATGGGTGGTTGGTGCATAAACTTGAAATCATTCTATCATTTTTGAGATTGTATCCCAGTACAGCTTTTCCTACTCTTTTGTTGACTATGAGGGCTACTCCATTTCTTCTATGGGATTCTTGCCCACAATAGTAGATATGATAATCGTCTGAATTGAATTCGCCCATTCCTGTCCATTTTAGTTCACTGACGCCCAGGATGTCAATGTTTATTCTTGCCATCTCCTGTTTGACCACATTCAGCTTACCAAGGTTCATAGATCTTACATTCCAGGTTCCTATGCAGTATTTTTCTTTGCAGCATCGGACTTTCCTTTCACTTCCAGGCACGTCCACAGCTGAGCGTCCTTTCGGCTTTGGCCCAACCACTTCATTAGCTCTGGAGCTACTTGTCCTTGTCCTCCGCTCTTCCTCAGTAGCATGTTGGGCGCCTTCCGACCTGAGGGGCTCATCTTCCAGCATCATATCTTTTAGCCTTTTGTTTCTGTCCATGGAATTTTCTTGGCAAAGATACTGGAGTGGCTTGCCAGTTCCTGCTCCAGGTGGATAGCGTTTAGTCAGAACTCTCCACTATGACCTGTCCGTCTTGGGTGTCCCTGCACGGCATAGCCCATAGCTTCTCTGAATTACTCAAGCCCCTTCGCCACGACAAGGCAGCAATCCGTGAATATGCATATGGAGGGCTAATAAAATACAGGTAGGCAGACATTAGGCTCGTGGGATCTACTCTTTTTGAAAAAAATCTCTCTTGTCATTAGTTCATTCTCTTAAGTTGGCTGCCATTGACCCTTTTTTTACCTGCACATTCAAAACAAAAGTTACTGAAGGGGAGAAAATCACAGAGACATGTCTCTAGGCACAACATTTTAAAAATTAAAAAAAAATACTACAAGAAACAAACACAGGATGCAACTAGACAGGGAGGCCATCCCAGTTTGATCTGGCTTGATTCAAAGTTTCCTATGGCAGTTAAATTGCTATTGTTCACATGGAATGTTTAATTACTGAGGCAGTTTTCAGGTAAGAGTCCAAACTGTGCCTTAAATCACTACAGTTCTCACTGGAATCATAGGTTGCCTGCCCTCCTCTGTCATTAATGCCATCTTCTTCTCTGCCTTTTTTGGAGAAGTTGTTTGGCAAGTGATATAGCTCTGAATTGATAGACTTGTGAAATGTCAGTGCTTATCTGCTAAATTGGAAAAGCATAGTAAGAAATTTGTTTGGAAGGAAAAGAGGTGTTCGCTTGGGGGAGATGTTCCTGCTGTACACTCCGCTTATTCCAATACTTTTGCTTATTCCAGTCTTTTCTAATTTTATTTCTTTCTTCATTTAGAGTGTGGAAGGAAGGAATCATTTTATAGCTGCTGGGAGTCAAAACACCTTGTCAATTTACTGTAAATCATCCAAAGAGCTATCTTCTGTCTACTGCTGTAGTAGAAGAATAGTAGAGGCAGCAGAACTGCTAATAGGCTTCTGGAAGAACAGACAAAACCTTCAGTTTGGGGGAATAGCCCTGCTAGGCATGTTGTAGCAAAAGCAAATGTGTTTTCTGGCACCTTGGGCTACAGAACCTTCAAATTGGCAGGTGAAAATTTGTCTGCTCTTTTCTCACGGTGTAGGCACCTACAGCCTAAGTTGCATGGTGCATTTAGCTGTGCATCTTGAAAGCTGGGAGGGTACATTAGGTGATAATGTCTATCCAGTACAATCCAGTAACCCCCCAGCAGTGATGGGTTAGAGGACTTGTATTTTGATCTGAGATTCTACTGCATTCAGTGTAACTCAAACTCTGCAGAAATATATTGCTCCACCTATTTCTGAAACAAAACCTCTTACTGAGCTTCTATTAATATATAACTGGCAGATACATGTTTTCAGTTATTGTCACCTATTCTGACAGCCTTTCAGTTGAAACTGGGTGTAAAGTTTTCCTAAATAACTACGAAGAATATGTGTCTTCTCTAGAAAATCTGAAGGACTCTCACCTTGTATGAACCTGCCTGGGTCTTGAGATTTTTAAAAGAGGACTTTTCTTCTGTTCCACCACCCTCAAAGGCACATTTGGAGGGGACACAAAGGAGGGCCATCCTAGTGGCTGCTTCCAGGTTATGGAACTCCCTTCTCAGGGAAGATAGGATGGCCCCTTGTCTGTTGTCCTTCTGACAACAGGTGAAAACATATTCATTCAGACAGACCTTGGGTCACTGACTGATGACTGATTGGTCTTTTAATAGTGGATGTTGCGCTTCTTTTTGATCGTGTTTTTATATAATCCAGTCTTTGTTTTAATGTGATCATTTATTGAATAGTAGGCTATATTGTCACTTGATTATGGTTTTTTAAAAATGTATATTTCTAAATTCATGCTTTAAGCCACTTTGGGTCCTGCAAGATAAAAAGGAGGGTGATAAATTAAATAAATTCATCCTTTATTTTCTGTCTGCACATGAAGAGACAAGGTTTCTGCCTGAAACTGTGGGTTGTTACAAACATTGCAGCTTCCTAAGTGCTTCAAAAATACTCTCCCTTCAACAGATACGTAAGCATGGATGGATACACTCAACTCAAGATACAGAGTTATCACAGACTGAGAACAGTGTGTTTAACATACTAAAAGTCTAATGTGCAATAGGCACACAATCAGGATATCATATGGGATATGTATATGTATGTATGTATATATGTACACACACACACAATTGCTTGCCTTCACCCTGCAGCTAAATAGACAACTTCCATTCCTTCCACTACCCAATTATAGAATTACAGAATCTATTAGACAAAATGTGGAATACATTTTTGCTGAGAAATAAGGAGACAGGAATCAGTTCTACAGTGCTAAAGGAAAATCTCAAGTTGCTTTAGGGCCATTCAGCCACCTCAATTAAGGCATTTATTCCTATACTGAGTGACTAAGTGTGTTAGTTGTAGCTCACTTTATACAACAAATTTGAGTGCTGCATCAATTTGTTAATTTCAGTTGTTTTTCTGACTTTATGAACAAGCTATAATGAAAGCCTTGACAGAACTTTGGGAGTTCAAGGAAAAATTCAAAAGTTGGGGAAGAAAAGGAGGACATGTATTTCACCAGGCACACAGACACATGTATACTTGGAAAGTTTTATTTAAATATTTTTAAATAACTGTGTTCTTTCCTGATAAAGCAGCTTTGAAATCACATTCTTCTTAATGCTGTGGCAAACACATCTTGATGTCTTTGGCTTTTTTTCTTTCTATAACATCATTAGAATATCCAATACAAAAATGTAGATTTACCAGAAAAATAAGCATATAATCCACAGATTAATCCCTAAACATCATAGTAAAACCTTTATCAAATGATTTATACATGGATGGGACAAAATCTTGTGCATATTGCATATACACACTAGTAGCTCAAAGCAGTGCTTTAGAATCACTGAGAAAGCTGTACAAAGCCAGAATAGGATATTCTACCGTGACATTACTATAATTCACTAATTTCACTACTTGTATCTTTTACAATGTATACAATACATTGTGGATAAAAACTCTGCCTGAATCTACAGATTGACACTCATTTCTATCTAACAGCAAATAAAATTTTGTGATTGAACAATATTTAGTTTACTAATTAAAAATTAGTCATTTCTGAGATTTAGTGTCACTGTACAATCAGTACTTTGATAAATTATTCCCTTTATAAAACACACAAATTCTTCATGCACATCAAAAATTGATATATAAAAAATCCAAGAGCAAAGTTTCACATCGCGTAATTTGCACAGAGTGCATCATACATCTGGAAGCAGCATTATCAAAAAGAAATGAATCTAAATAACATTTCCATTTGTTCAGGTTCTGTAATGCAATACATACAACAGTCCTCACAACTCAGTTAGACCTTGTGTCAAAGGGTCTAGCCAGAGATTCAATGACAAGCTTAGGAGATTTTACAGCTGTTTCTGGTGCAGTGTTTCGGAGGGCTCTGGAGCGGACGGATGATTTTGGCTTTCTTCAGGCTGTTCCTTTTGTTGTTGTGGCTGGTCGTAAGGGAGTAGGAACGACCATGCATCATCCTAGCATTGAGACCATTGGCCATAGAGAATGATTTGAGATGGCTTCTTAAGGCAACAGGAAGTGGCAGTTTGTCAACAAGGTGCACAGGGGTGCATGAAACTATGGCCCGGCAACAGAGATCTTGCAAGCTCAGGACTTGAACAAAGAACAAAAACAGGTAAATTAACCTTAATAACAAGATGATTATGAATAGCCACATGGTGGCAGTACACACAACTAAGTACACAATATTTTTAAACCTCTTTTATCTATTTATTTTCATTGCTTCTGAAGTTCTTCTAGTTTTATCAATTGGAAGCTTCTCAAAATGCCAAAAACAGAAAATTTGGCAGCGGCAGCTTCTAATCTTCATAAGGTTTGAGCCAACAGATCCACAGATCCTTTTTTTAAAAGAAAATTTGGTCATGAACATGAGATATCATAATCTGAAATATTGCAGGACCACATTTCCAAAAACCTTAGGAACAAAAAATGCTTATTTCTAGTCATATATGTAACCCAAGGCAGGAGTCAAGTGAAATAATAGTTATTCTTTAAAAGTATTGGGCAGTAGACACCCTCCCTTTCTCCTTTCCTCTTCCTCCCCCAAGTAGCAACTTGTTAAAATTATTTGGGGGTGTGGCATTTTTTACTCCAGTGTGGCATTTTTTACTCCATCTACCTCCCCCCAATCTCAGGAAAGGAGAGGCACATTCATCAGCCTTGCATAAATACAATTTGTGGCCCAGGAAGTTATAATACTAGTTGCCTGGCAACTCTCTCTCTCTCTCTCTGTGTGTGTGCGCGTGCGTGTGTTTTCTGCAAGGCAAGGGCAGTCTTGGGAATGGATGCTTCCACCCATTACTCCCAAGTTCCTAATTCCAGCAGGATTTGAAACAAGCATTTGAACTTGGTTTGTAAAGCATGATGAAGAAGGATAATGGTTATTGTTAAGCAAGGTTAGCACTAATACAGATGCAGTGCTAAATTACAATTAAAACAAATGAGGAATGTGTGGAAGACATCTGTTACTAAAACTAGCTCACAGTTTTTACCCTTTTTTACAGCAATGCGGTATTACATCAAATCTCAGACCAGCAAAGTAGTTTAAAAACTAAACGCCCATGGGAAAGATGTTTATTCCCACCTATAATCAAAGTATTTGTTGGAACAAATCTTAAGGCTGGTATATAAAAAGAATGCAAAACACTTTTGCATTACTTACCTTTGTTTGGCCTCCATAGCCGGTCCATCCCGTGTCTCATTAATACTATCCTTGCAAGTTCTGTAAAGGACTCTGTGATGTTGAAATTACAGAGTGGGCTTACTTCAAAGAACGTCATGCCCAGTCTTTCAGCATATGCCTGAGCTTGCTCAGTAGACACTTGCCGTTTGAAGGCCAGATGTAGGCGATTGCCAACCAGGATTTTCGGTACACCAGGAGCATGCTGAGTTAAAAGAAATAGCAGTTTGTTGCTTTCCAAGTCCACAGGTCTTGCCTTCAACAAAATACAATGAGCAGAACAATCTAATGGGAGCAGAGGAAGGAGAAGTGGCAGGAGAATCTTCTTTTTCTATGCCCTACCAGGCTCGCAGCAGACAAGGTAAAGATGAGTGGGCTGTGCTTCTCATTTACAGTTGTCACTGCTCTCGTTTTTGAAAATACATTTTCCTTCCACTGTCTCCAGCTCCTGGCCTGATTCTGGGCCTCAGTCACATAGGAATTAAATAGTGAGCACCAGCAGCTGGCTGGTCAGTGCAGTTGGTCTCAGATTCAGCAAATGTACTCACTCTGTGCCTGGCACCATAAGCACCAGGTGCATCAAGGATAGTACTGCAAAGAGCACTCTGTAAGAAGTGATGCTGTAGTTATGAAGGCTTGGTTGATGTCTACCAGATATTCAAGGAAGCCAACAGCTTTGGGTGGGTGGGGAGCCACAAATACCAACAGAACATCCAAGTGTGACTTTAGGTCCAGGACCATATTAGATGTCATCACAATTTTTATTATGCTTAATTAAATCTGGGCAACTACGCTAATAAAATATTGGCACAGTACTGAAACTACTGCCTTTGGGCAGGTATTAAAAAGCATAACCACACGTTGTCACTATATGACAGTACAATACTGCAATCCTGAAATATGCTGATTCATCCTGATTCATGCAGATGTGAAAACATACAGGAGACAGGGCCCTCTCTGGTTGTCCACTGCCAAAAAGCAAGGCTGGTTGATGTAACTTCTGCTTGGTTTTATGAACAACTTAATAAAAGTTGGTTACCTACTACCAGACTGGCAGCTGACTGCAAATCATGCACCATGGCAACGAAAGCAGTCTTAGTTTGAGAACCAGGAGAGAATTAGAGTAATATTGGGCAAGGTAAGCTGTGTCATCTGGCACTATCTGCACTTCTCAAGGCAAGCTCCTTCTATCTCAAAGGGCACTTATATGTTCTCTACCACAGCTGGCTGCTCAAGACCCTCACGAACTGAAGTCTTGATAGCAATTGCTCAAGAAACTTCTCTCAACATCTGGTCAAAGTGAGAGAATATATAAGCAACCATGGCAAAGGTTGGCCAGTAAAGCAGAAGTTATGCCAGAAGTTTGAATTTAGTAATGACGTCTAAGCTGAACAGGATTGCAAACTCTGCAAACAAAACATATCACAGCAGTCTGTTGTTGATGAACTCCCTCTAGGTCTGCCAAGTCTTGGGAGAATAACTTATCTGTTGCTCAAACCTCAAAATACATTGTACAGATGAAATGAAGGCAGAAGAGAAAGCTCTCTACTATGGTGCAATGGGGCTTATGCCATCATCATTTGGATTTGCCATATATCCTCAGCCATTCCTGCCATAACCATCCCATGTATTCCAGAAATATTTTGATGAAGAGGAGGTAGTGCCAGAGATGAGGAAGTCTACTGATTTCACTTTTACCCATCACTGAATTTTTAAAATTTCAAATTAGTTCACCCACTTAATGAAGAACCTGTAGAGCCTGGTTATATTCATAACAAAAAATGAACTGAACAACATTCTCAACATTTATACTGGCAAAAATCTTCAAGTACAGGTATCCCCAGCATGGAGGAGGATCATGTTACACCTGCCTGCCATACAGTTGTCAAAGATGAGGAGCCTGTCATAAGACAAAGAGGTGGCAATCCTAATTCAGCAGTAGAAATATGGCTAAGTATACTGGTATTTAAAATTAGACTTTTAAAAGCTGAGAACCATAGCCTTATGGGCAAATCTGATTTCTGCCAGACTTCAATTTTCAAAATCTCAATTTCTTTCCATCAAATTTATGAAGACATTTGCAAATTCTTGAAAGAGATTTTCACTCATCCATCATTATTACTCATGGAAGGAGCCTCCCTGAAGAATGTGAGGACTTTAAACACATTCCCGTGTCTCCTCAGCGATGACAGCAAGCTGTTGGCTGATCCTTTGACTCTGGATTGCTTTCAACACTAACGAAGAAGAAGGTGTAGTTCAATAACTTTCTGTAACTCTATAAGTAATGTTCAGGGATGTGTCTTACCTCATCAATCTCCTTTATCCATCGATCAATGCCATCAAATGACCAGCGATTTGTAATATCATATACCAGTATCACACCCTGAGTGAACAGAGAACACTGGATTACTCTGACATGTAGCTAAGACATGCAATGTATTGTACAAATTTGTACAATAATCTTTCTATTTAAAGAGCAGGAGATGAAAGCTAAAACAAATTTTAACATTTTATTGAAATAATGTGGTTCTGGTTGTTCAAAGCATGCTCCTTTACTAACTGTGTGCACTTCTATTTGTAAGCAGTATAATTAATAAAGTTTTAAACCTTATTGTATCTCTTTCACTCTCAACTCCACATTAATTCATCCTGTAGTAACAACATATTTCAGAGGTGCTAGCCTTGTTCTTACCTGGGCTCCTCTAGAATAAGAACGAAAGATGGTGCAGAATCTGCCTTGTCCAGATGTGTCCCTAAAGAAGATACACCAGACAATTCATTTATTACATTTATACAATATATTACATTAACATTTCATGCAGTTGGTCTAGTTACTCTGTATTGTCTAGTCTAACAAGAAGAAGCTTTCAACAATACTAACTGAGTCCTTTTGAGGAAAAAGTCAGGGTATAAATATCTGAAATAATAAATAAATAAATAAATAAATAAATAAATAGTTGAAGTGTATAAATTTAGGCCGAGATCCAATGGTGTATGTCTATATCCAATACTGTACCTCTGTATCCAATACTAGTGGAACCAGGGCTTCCCTCCCATCACCCTTGCTGCAGCCCTTCACTGTGGCAAAAACATGATCCGGAGGGTTTCCCAGCCCTCCTAAGCAGTTTTTAGGGTGCACAGGGGACTACAATAAGGAGGGGAGACCACCGATTCTGACAGAAGCAGCAGAATCCAGAAGACATAAACCACTGGCTAATCATCTTTCATGTTTTTATTCTGCCTAAAAATGCTAAAGAGCCCTAAGTTTCAATATGCTTTACAAACAAATTGTCATTTTAAGGAGGACTCTCCTTACATGCAACATGAAGGCTACACATATGCCGAAAATCATGCTACCTAGCCAAAGGATTAAAAACAAGTGATGAGCATAATAATAATAATAATCAGATTTCACATATTTCAATCGCATTTCAAAATGCTTTTAATACGTACAACAATAGTGTCTCTTTTTAAATGGTTTATAATAAAAGCTAACCTTAACAGAAACAAGTGCATTCAAAGCATAATGTTTAGTTTCAAACTGTGTTTGACCATCTACAAAACACACTGAACTATGCAGATTGGGTTCTTTTTATATACAGAAATTATCAAAGCAACTGGAATAGGGAGACTGACTTTGGACACTAAGAATTATAATAGGTCATGTTATGGGGCTCCCGAGGAGAAGACAGTTCGGGATCCACTGGTAGATCTTGCGTGATTTATGACATGTCTGCAATGGGTTTCTCATCCCCATTCAGCAGCTGAACTTTGGCCCCCTCTGCTCTGGCCAGAGTAGATTCTTCAAATGAAGAAAACCCTTGTGGGAAGGAAGTAATTTTGTGTGTTGTGTGTGCACAACAGTATTATGGACCCAGTTCTGGGAAAGTATTTGCTGACTTCAATACACAGCTTAGTTAGACATTTGGCTTTTATTCTACATTTTGCATATGTATTTTAATTCAACCGTTGTTTAATTAATTTAGAATGCTACCTTGAAATTTTGTTAATAAAAGGCAATGTATAGATATTTTAAATATATATGTAATACATAAACCAGAGGTTTTTAAACAGATGCAAAGAAACTATTTTAATTATTATCAGGGCTAGCCTACCAAGTGGTAGAATGAAACAACCTGCTTCAAGTAGCATTATGGTAAGGACACAATATTACAGTTTTGAAACAATCACAACACAGCTGTTCACCACAATTCATCTCAATTTCTCTGTTTCACGATACCTCTCTCATTCTTAATATTAGATATGTCCCTAGTCAGCTTGTGAAAAATTAATATGACTACATCCCCAGAAGAAATGCTTCTACTAGGATTGTTTTCAAAGCAGAGGAGCACAATTGAGACAAATGCGTTGCACACACACTTACCAGAGTTGCAGCTTTATTCTGCGGCCATCCAGAAGTATAGTAGTTGTCTTGTAGTCAATACCTGGGGTAAAAGTGAGGAAAAATATTTGAATAGTGAAAACATGCCTATTTCTGCCACCACCATCCAGAACAAGTAACTGAAAGAAAACATTCTCGTTGTCATTATATAGGCCATCAAGTCACCTCCGCTAATGCTGATCATATGAATGAGCAACCTCCAAAATGTCTTTTCCAGAGAATTATGCCTTCTCATGATGTGGCCAAAATAGAATATATCATTCTCAGATTCATCTTTTTTTTTCTTCCAGAGGTAGTTCAGGTTTGATCTAGGACAGTGGTCCCCAACCTTGGGCCTCCAGATGTTCTTGGACTTCAACTCCCAGAGATCCTGGCCAGCAGGGGTGGTGGTGAAGGCCTCTGGGAGTTGTAATCCAAGAACATCTGGAGGCCCAAGGTTGGGGACCACTGATCTAGGACACACTTGTTTGTCTTTCTAACAGTCCAAAGCTCTCCTCCAGCACCATATTTCAAATGAATAACTGTTTTTCATGTCAGCCTTCTCTGTTGTCCAGCTTTCACACCTGTACGTAGTGATTGGGAATACAATAGTATGAATGATTTTGGTCACTGACACGTCTTTATACTTAAGAATCTTTTCTAAGTCCTTCATTGTTGCCCTTTGAAGTCTCAATCTTCTCCTGGTTTCTTAGCTACTGTATCCATTTTGATTGAAGATTGACCCAAGGTATACAAAATCTTTTACTATTTCAATTTCTTCATTGTCAACATTAAGGTTGTGTAGTTCTTTTGTAGTCATGATTTTTGTCTTAATGTTTAACTGTACTCCTTTCTTTGACACTTTCTTCTTTCACATTCATCAAAAGTTGTTTCAAAGTTACTGCTACTTTTTATCAGTAAGATGGTGTCATCATATCTTAAATTTTTGATATTTCTTCCACCAATTTTCATTCCTCCTTCATCTGAATCTAGTGCAGCATGTTCTGTTGTACAGATTGAACAGCTAAGGGAATAAAATGCATCCCTGTCTGACACCTTTGCCTACAGGAAACCAATCTGTTTCTCCATACTCTGTCCTCAAGAAAGCTACTTGTCCACAATATAGTTTGTGGCCAACGATTTCTCCCATGAGAGTTTTAACCATTCTCTTTTAATTTGATAGAAATTCCTTTCAAAATGAATTTCAAAGGAGGAAAAATGTTGAAGAAATGCTCATAGTGAGGTTCAGGATGACTGTGCTTACATCACTTACAAGGCAATGGCATATCCATATAAATGCCCTGTCCTTCACCATATAATCATCTCTGTGACAGACACTAGCCTTTCTATTGGCTCACAATTAAATTAAAACCCAAGGAAAAACACCATAGGGTAACTTCCCCAACAGGCCTTTTTCAGGTGAGGAAGGATGGGCAGCCAGGGAAGCTACAGAGTAATAAAGACACATGTAATAGAAAAAAGAAAAGTCAAATGCATCACCCTCAACCACCTTGGTATGGTCGAAGCAAAAATATCGCCCACAAAGAGCTCAGAGAATGAGGCAGGAAAAGTGGAGCTTATAGAGAAAGAACTGCATTATAAGCATCTTCTGTAGTACAGATACAATTTATGCACAGCAATCCATCCAAAACATAACCAAGGAGGGCCCTGAAACTACTTCTGAGTCCACATTTCTCAGAAACTAGTTCTGAGTACATGTTTCTCAGAAGATGCTTTTTCCTTAAGAAATATTTTGAGATTTTTTGACTTTCTTACAAAAATTAAAATGCTACTTTGCAGAATTATTTCCAAATGTTCTTCTTTTTTTAAAGTGGTGGTGGTGGTTGCTTCCCCACCACCACCACCACCGTGCTCCAGAATGACACAAGACAGAAGGTAGCATGGGTAGCAAAATGGAGTCCATGTTGTCAATACAAACTTAAATATGTGTGTGGAGAGACCTGACAGGAATATACAGAGAGTGATTACACATGTCTGTACACAGTTGTTTATTATTTGTAGGGCTTATTAAGTCACTTGCTAGAGAGGTGATGTGGACTGCAGGTGCTTACTGGCTGATGCCAACAGCACCCTTCTATCACATCACTTCTTAATATCCCTAAAGCAGATCTGCAACTGGGTGAGAGAAAAGTATCTATAGGGTTCTTTTAAAAGATCACTTTTTACAAAACAGTGCATGGCTACCATCTCCATCACCCTAAACAGAGAATGCCCTTCCATTTCAAGACCTCTTTCCAATTTTTAAAAAGTTTTATCTGTACAAAGTAATGACAAATTAATAACTAATCTCTCAAAAAGCACTTTGCAGCTTTATCTCATCATAGGGTTTTTGCAGCACTAGAAGAGATCCTTAAGAGTAAGGATGTGCCACTGGAGACTAAGGCCAAAATAATCCAAACGATGGTATTCCCAATTGCTATGTATGGATGTTATATAGCTTGACAATGAAGAAAGCAGGGAGAGGAGTGTTCATCCAAAGTTTGGTGTTGGAGGAGAGCTTTACTGATATCATGGATGACCAAAAAAGACAAGGAAATGGGCATCACACTGATCAAATAATCTCTGAGTTCTCTCTAGAAGCAAAGCGACTAAACTAAGGCTATCATGCTTTGGCCACACCATGAGAAGACAAAACTCTATGGTAAAAATAATAATGCTGGGAAAAATGGATGGTGGTAGAAAAAGAGGATAACCAAACATGAGATGGGTTGATTCAATAAAGGAAGCCACAGCCATATGTTTGCAAGTCCTGAGCAGGGCTGTCGATGATATGACATTTTAGAGGTAATTAATTCATAGGTTTGCTGTAAATTGTAAGCATCTTGATGGCACATAATAATAACAAGCTTTACTTCAACAGTTAAGTCTACTTAAGGTCACATGATAAATTATAAATTCACTAAGTGAGGGAAGGAAGGGTCCTCTGTCTTGAAACAAGTATTGAGTGATCAAGTTAGATTCACAATAATCATTTGGAAAGGAACCGTGTCATGTTACAGTGACAGCAGTCTGGATTTCTCAGTAGTGGGAAACAAAATTGTATTTTGGAACAACAATGGATATTCGCATGAGTTCATGAAGATGACAGGGGCTATAAAAAAGGGATTGCAGAAACGAATCCACTGTTACCCCTATAGCTCATTAAGATGGGTAAACTGCTCCATGGGGCTGGCTGAATCTTATGACACTTTAAATACTAGCTTTATTTATTTAAAATATATATATATTGCAATTAATTCACAGAAGCAGTCTGAGATTGGGCAATATCTTTATTGGATCACTAGAAAGTTTAAAAAACGAGTTTTTGAGTTCTCTGGAACTTGTTAGGCAGAGATGGCATTAAATTTGGGGTGAAAGAAAATAGTTTAAAAAATTGGGCCAGATATGTTGCCTGTGTCTCATGAAGCTAGACTGCCAGTAAGGCAAAAGAGAGTTTAGATTCTACATAATGCAGCAGTGACAAAGGGATACATTTTGCAGGCTCTCCCTCTATGTACTCTAATTGACCACTTCCCACCAGATCTGCCAAAAGCCTTTGGGTGAAGCAAGACTTGGGAGAAATTTGGTTGCCATAAGAAACGGATTTTGCATGAGAATAAACCTTAATGAGGATTCTGTCATCTCCAATTCCTACCAATTTGGCAATAAATGACTCTTTAACCTAGCAAGACACCAAGATTTATTTATCTGTTTTGCTGATGTGAATCGAAGACTTGAGACTCTGCTTCACATTTTTCTCTTTTAAGCCCAGAAGCAGGTCTTGCCTCATCCAAAGGCTACTGGCAGATCTGTGGGTGATGGTGGTGGGTAGCAGCATTTTGTCTATAGCAGGGAAGGACTGCAAAATGAATTGTTTTTGTAACTTGTGCCTCATGAAAAACCTGAACTCTGTTTTGTCTTGGTGGCAGTCTGACTTCCTGAACATCTAGCCCAATTTTCGAACTGTTTTTCTTCACCCCAAGTTTTATACTGTACCATCTTTACTTAATGAAGAGTTACGGTATTTCCAAAGAGATAGCTGTGCTAGCCTGTTTCAGTGTGTTGACAAAATTAGAGGGTAAAACAGTACAAAGGAGAGAGAGAGAGAGAGAGAAATAACAAATGATGAAATGCTATGACAACTTGAATTTGTTAGTCTTTAATGTGTCATAAGATTTTGACTCTCTTTTCTGTTTAATTTTAGCAGCATGGTAGAACATTAACAGCTTGCTTTATTTGTAACCTTTTGGTGATTCAGTAAAGGTATTGCTCAACCTCAAACTTTGTTTCTGGTTTTATACGGCATATGTTTTCGCTGACTGCAGCCCATGCACCCAATGAAAGGTCAAGTCTGCATTAGATATTTTATTTATATTGTATTACCTTATGTCTTTTTTCTCATATTGTGAAAGTGTGCCCCTCTCTAAATACTGAGAAATCCTATGGTCTGACAAGCTTTTAAAACAGATGAAAGTGTGTCTTCTGGTTTACATTTAACCTTGCTCCAATCACAGGTTGAATTTAATTAAAGCTCTTAATATGGATTAGCAGTCGCTATGCAAGTGGCTAATCTGTGTTAATTTACCCATTAAATTAATGAAATTGCATAGAATTACCATGCTTTCTGATTACAGCTGGACCTTGGGAACTCCTTGGCCTCTGAGCGAAAGATGCTCATGGTAACTGTCTTCAAGGCAAAGTTTCAATATTACTTGTTTTTGTTTTGATGTACAGCTGTCTTTAGAGAAAGGAACCAAAAAGCACCACAGCAATTTTTTCCCATGCCACGTCATTAACATACCTCTCTTCTAGTCCAGATTTTAGGAGTGTTTCAGAATGTATATAAGAAGCTGATAAAACAGCTATTTGGATTTTATTTCAGCAGCAACAGCAACAAGTCTACATATGTTTCTCTGTCTCTTGTTATGTAGCACATTTTGTAGTTAGCAGACAAACCTGCAGGTTTATTAATTAAAATTACAGAAGGACTGCAGTATCCACAGGGGATCGGTTCTCTCCCCCCCCCCCCCAGCAGATGCCGAAAAGAAATGATATAGAAACCCTATATATTGCATAATCTCTGGTTCCCTCTATTGGCCAGTTCTGGTAATACACCTTGGAAATGAGTCAGTCTCTCTCTCTCTCTCTCTCTCTCTCTCTGTGTGTGTGTGTGAGAGAGAGAGATTTAATATTTTTGGCAGTGGATAAGTTAAACTGCAGGTACTGATCTCATGAATATGGTGGTGCTACTGAATTTAGAATACACTTTAAACCAAAAATCAATGGTATAGAAATGTACATATGTGAACATTATAATATTCTGAAGTAAAACATTTTGCTTTAGCAATCTTATATTACTCAGCCAAAATATCCATCAACCATTTGTTCATCTCCAGAAAGCAAAGAGAATGCTCCTCTGTTTTGATCAGATGCCTCCACTTCTGTTACGTCTTTCAATCAAGGCTTTATAACTACAGAATGCTTTGATAATTTAAGTTTGCACCAGGCAACAGAAACAACTGGAATGAGATTTGTCTCTGGTATCCAGAATCCATAGAGCTAAGCAGCCCAATTCTTTGGATTTACCAGCCTGTATTTTTTGAGCACTATTGTGTATGGAGCTGGCTACATAGCTCAATGATTTAAGTATCTGACTGCAGAACCATAGGTTTTGAGTTTGATTCCCCACTGTGCTTCCTGTGAATAGAGCCAGCCTGTATGACCTTGGGCAAGCGGCACAGTCCCAGGGCAACCCCAGAAGAAGGGAATGGCAAACCACTTCTCTACCTTGAAAGGGTCACTATAAGTCAGAATTGACTTTACAGCACACAATACAGACATACATACTCTGTATGGAGGAACTTATAAAAACACAGGATAAAAAGGCAGCACTGAACAGGAAAAAAAGGCAGCACTGAGGAACAACAATTGTCAAGAAACTGGAAAATAGGGGATTATGGTTTTGGTTGTACTTTTGAAACACAGGCCTGAATGTTCATGCCTGGGGTGAGCAGGAGTGGGGAGAGAAAATGCCCATCAATTGGCGATGATATAATTTGTGCCTTATCCCTGTGAGAAAGGAATCTCCAAGGCCAGAGCTCACTCTTTGGCACTGAGCTAATTAGCAAAGAATGGTTTCAGCTGAGGAGAAGGGATGGGAAAGAGAAATTATTCTCTTCTTTGAGAAGGTTCAGGGCAATTCAACACCTGATTGAAATGTCCCCTGAAAGAGTCTAGAAAGTGGAATGATGGGTAAAAAAGTGAGAGAGAAGTTATTTAGTTTTAGCCTAGTGTCTCTAAGGAGACTGTTATGCTCATCTGTTGCCTTGCTGCCTGATTTGTATTCTGTGTATGCTCTGGAAACATGCTGGCATGTTGTCAATGTGTAAATATTAGCCTAAGACAGCTAGCTTTCTTATTTTCTTGTGGAAACTGTTCTGGAAGTGTTCTTGCCTCAAAACCTTTTGAATACTTACTTGCTCCATGGCTTTTTGGACTGCTCTGTGATGTTTTGAAACGGTTTTAAAACTTCACTTCTTTTTTTTTCTTGCAACAGCTTTAATAAAATATAAATGTTTATAGCAGCTCGGTTATTTTTGGGAAAAGAGGGTTGTTGGTATTAAGAAAGAACTTGGCCCAATCACCTTTGGATGCTTTTGCATTTTGTGGGTATTTTCATATTCCCACCTCATAGAGTTGGCGTAAAGGTCAAGCATGCTAGACGTGGATTTTTGGTAACTCCCTGGAGGACTGAATAATCAGAGTGACTCAAGGTATTGGGAGGAGTACCAAGCAGGAACATTTTCCCCAGCCAACAACACATCTAACCCTCCTGCAACTTATCCACACCAGGAAAGCCTGGGTAGTGTGACTGAGTGGTTAGTGTGTGCCTCTCTGACACAGCCTAATCTTGACAAAAGCATATTTTTCCCCTAGGCTATTTTTTAAAATCGGGGGCGGGGAGACACTGTGCGAAGGCCTTGCAACAAGAAGGCAGGTACAGTTTAATATTATGTCATCCAACCCTTCTATCTTAGGCTTTTCTTTGCAACAACAATTTGGCCAGAAAAAGACTTTCCGCATAGTGCCAAATGATCCTTCCTTTGTCTGCTCCATTGGCCCACATCCTCAGCCTTCCTGGAGTTGCAAATATTTATGTTTGCACAAGTGGGTGTGACTTCAGTTTCACAAAAGTCCCATCAAATCCAAGAATTCCAGGATCTCTGCCAATGCAACAGGAGATAAGCTGTTTTCAATGTCCAAGTACATGCATACACACATGTTAATCGAATTCAGCAACATTCAGGAGAGTCTGTTGCCCTGCAGTGGATGAGGGAAGACAATGCCTTATCCACTATCCAATGATCACTCTATACTGCGCTGGCGAGCCCGCACTTGGAGTGCTGTGTCCAGTTCTGGTCACCACAATACAAAAAAGACACTGAGGCCCTGGAAGGGGTGCAGAGAAGAGCAACAAAGATGATAAGGGGACTGGAGGCTAAATCCTATGAAGAACGACGAAAAGAACTAGGTATGTTTAGCTTAACGAAGAGAAGACTGAAGTGAGACATGATTGTAGTCTTCCAATATCTGAAGGATTGCCAAAGGGAAGAGGGAATCGATTTATTCTCCATTGTGCCTGAGGGTAGGACAAGAACCAATGGGTGGAAACTCCTCAGAGGGAGATCCAACCTGGAAATAAGGAGGAATTTCCTGATGGTGAGAACCACTAAGCAGTGGAACAGCTTGCTTCCCGATGTTGTGGGTGCCCCATCGCTGGAGGTTTTCAAGAAAAGATTGGACAGCCATCTGTCCGGGATGGTATGAGGTCCAGGATGGTATGAAGTCTCCTGCCTTGGGCAGGGGGTTGGACTAGAAGACCTCCAAGGTCCCTTCCAACCCTATGACGATTCTATTGTATGATAATGCATGGAAGGAAAACATCTAGCTAAGAGCAATTTGAACTAGCACAGCATTGCTATAAATGCCTTGAAAATAAATCATAGTAACATCATTTGAAACCCTTGAGGTTTACATTTGAAGTAGTTAACTATTGCTGCTCCATGTACCCTTTTAGAAAATTTTACATTTCAGCATTTCTCCAAGAGCCTTTCAAGTAATAATTTCAGACAGACTATCATCTGAAGTGCAATACACCAGCCTTAGGGTCAGACTGTAAATTAACACAAATGGGTGTTTCCTTCTCTTACAAATCTATTTCTCCAGGCACACAACTCTTTTAGTGTGTGCAAGAAAGCTCTACTATATTCCAGCTGACCAGTTAAAAAACAAACACAGGGTAATTTATCCAAGGCAGACTGAGGCAAACTTATTTTAAAATAAACATAGTCTTTTCCTCTTAAAGGAGTTATCCTTCTAATGACATGTTAACTGCATTGTCCAATTTGACCCTTTACACTTCCCTGTAAAGAAGTCTATATGATTTCAGTTCAACTGACTACAAGGTAACTAAATGACCAAAGTGAGAAGATCTGATAAAATGAAAGGAACAGAAGGAACATAAGGACTGAGGGCTTAATAACAGCATTGTAATCTGCTGCTCGGTTTTGTTATTTGTTCTTTTATCATTACCTCCTACTTCTTCTGACTGTACTATTCTTCCTATTTCCATTGTAAAAATTCTTATAGTTTTCTCTTTTCCATCATCCTCTCCCATATTTCGATTGTCCCTGTGCATTGTGCATGTAAGGTATGGGCCTATGCAGTGTAGGAATTTGTGATAATTCATAGAACCATTGAATTCTGAGAGCTGGAAGGGACTCCCAAGATAACTGAATTAACCCCCCTGCAGAAACAGGAGATCCACACTTAAAGTATCACTAACAGCTGGCCATCTAACCTGTGTTCAAAAACCTACAATGAGGGAGAGTCCACCACATTCTAAGGTAATCTATTCTATTGTCAAACAGGATATTATTCCTGATGTTTAGTAAAAATTCACATTTTGTATAATTTGAATCCACTGTTTCAGGTCTTTGCCTCTGGCGCTGTAGAAAATAAGTTTGCTCCATCACTAGTCCTTCATACAGTGGAAGCTGGTTATCATATTACGTCTCAGTCTTCTATTTTCTAGACTAAACATATTAATTCTGCTCAACTGTTCTGCATACACCTTGGTCTCCAGACCCTTTACCATACTGGTCACCATCCTTGGAAAAAATTCTACCTTGTTTATATCTTTCTTAAACTGTTATTGTTACATGCCATCAAAATGTACTGACCTCAACAACTCTGTTCACCTCCTTCAAACTCAAGGCTGTGGCTTCTTTTAGGAATACCATCTTGTAGTCAGTTTTCCTCTTTTCCTGCTGCCTTCAAACCTTCTCAGCATTATTGTCTTTTCCAAAGAATCTTGTCTTCTCATGATGCACTACAAGTAGGACAGCCTTATTTTCATCAATTTTTTGCCTCCAGAGATAATTCAGGCTTGACTTGCTCTACGACCCAACTGCTCATATTTCTGGCAGTCCAGGGTATCCACAAACCTTTCATCCAGCACCATATTTCAAATGAATCATTCCCCCCCCCCCGTCAGCTTTCTTTACTGTCCAGCGTTCACTCCTGTACATAGTGAGCAGGAATACAATGGTAGTAGCCAGAAATAGACACAATGTTCCAGAAAAAGTCTAACAAAGCAGAAATGCAGAGCCCATAATTATTCATTTATTATTTATTATTTATTTATTAGATTTATATACCGCCCATCTAGAACGGGTCTACTCTGGGCGGTTTACATATAATATAAAAAATAAACTAAGATAATTACCTGAGCCTCCCATTGTTGTGCCTGGAGCAGCACTCCCAGGTACTAGAGAGCTGCACCATCATCTGGTTTACCACTACTACATGAGTTCCCAAGTGGCACTAGGGCCAACAAGAGCTACTTGCTTGTGCAGCTTTCCCTTTAGAATCTCTTGCAGGATCTTCACTAGTGGCCAGGCTGAGGGAGGCAGAATCTCAGGCAGTCAGACCAGAAGGAAGAGGACTTCCCTCTGGTCACTGTGCTTAGTGAATAAACGGGCAAGATGGTACATCTTTTCTGGATGGCCTTCCCTGCCCTCCTACCCAGTGTGCCAGCATGGGTGTGTGCACATCAGCTGTTGTCATTGATTATTCAATGCAAATTCCCTTTCATTACTTTCAGTCACAATGTTATGGAGGGGGCAGTTATGGGCACTGAGCTGGATATAGTAACCAGGGGCCAGCTTTATACTTGCCATTCCTGTAGTTCAGGAATCCTCTTAAGGAATTAAGGGGGCAAAGGCATGGCCAGGCTTAGTCTGGAAGCTGGAGGCCCAGCCCCACCCTCAGGTGATGGAGAACCCTGAAGGTGTGCACCTGTGTGGTCTACAGTGAATTGCCATTCCTTGTTTAACCCAGCAGAAGCCAGGGTTTTGGTAGCATCAGTCTGACACTCATGTCTTCCCATGTTCTGGATCCAGCCTCAGTGGCAGGCCAGGGATACTGCTCTTGTAAGCAATAAAGCTGTGGCCTTATTTTCCCAACAACTGTTATATTGGTGTGTCAGCCCAGGATCTGCTCAGCTCTAGGACCAACTAAGTGATACTGTTTCTTTCCTTGATCTGGACAGTATAGTTTTTGATGCAGCCTAGTATTACATTAGCATTTTTGCTAACCCTGCTCCTCACATTGCTGATTCATGTTTAACTTATGCCTTACTGAAACCCCAGATCCTTTTCACGTGTACTACTACTATTTTAATGCATCAGATTTTTCCTGCTTAAATGTAGAACTTCATATTTTTGCTTGTTAAAATTCATTTTCTTTGTTATAGCCTAGTTCTCCAATCTCTTCTGAAGTACTAGCCACCTCTCCTATTTTGGTGTCATCTGAACATTTTATGAGCATCCCCCTCTACTCTTTTATCTAAAATATTTATAAATATGTTGAACAACATCCCAACTTGTTACTTTTCTCCAGGATAATGAAGAATCACTTGTGAGAATGATTTGGATATGGCCCATTAACCTGCTACAAAATCTACCTTGCAACAGCATAATCAGCTACATTTTAACAGTCGGGCTGCAAGATATCATGAGGGGCAAGGTTCCCTCTAAGCCCTGTGTGTGGGCGCATGCAACTCTGCCTCCCTCCATGCAGCTGTCTTCCTCCTCCACGCAACGATCGTGTTCAGCCCCTTTGGTTCTGGTCACAACGGAACCCTGTGCACGGAGGGGGGGGGGAGGCAGAGTTGTGTGTGAGAGAGAGGCAGAGCCCTGCCCAGAGGGGCTGAAAATTAGAGGGTACATTGATGAGGGGTCTTGTTGAAAACTGCTGAAATCAAAATACACTACATCCACACAATTTTCCTTACTTACTAGGCTTGTAACCTTAGCAAAAAAGAGATCAACCTAACAATAGCATAGTCTAGTCTATGTTTTACCAACCTGGCCACAGAACTAAGCAATAATGTTCGCAGAGTAAGTAGGCCCAGAAGTAGGCAAAAGGAAACTTGTGCCGCACAACACATATAATTGGAACATGGAATATAAGAAGCATGAATCAAGATAAGCTTGACATTATAAAAACAAAAACTGAATATTTAAACTGCCCTATTTGGTGTGAGTGAACAAAAGAGGACTAGAATGGGACATTTTCTGTAAGATACTTTTGAAGTGTTGGATTCTGGAAATTATAAACCTGAAAGAAACAGTGCAGCTCTAAAAATAAGGGGAGGCATGGCACAAGCCGTAGGGAATCTAAAGCAATATCTGACCAAATAACATCAACCAGATTTCATGGAAACTCTATCAACATAGCTATCATTCAAGTCTATGTTCCAGCTATAAAAGCTAGAAAGAAGAAATGGAAATCTTTTATGCAAGAGTTCACGAGGAAACTGATCAGATACCAAAACAGGATGTTCTGATAATCATGGATGATTAAAATGCAAAAGTAGGAAATAAAGAAAAAACAAACACTGTTGGAGAATTTGGTCTGTGGGTCAAAAATAAAGCAGGAGAACAACCTATTAAATTCTGTGAAGTGACTCATACAATTCCATGTATTTGTAATATCTGTTTATTGCAAATACCTGCTCCAGACAACCAAACAGACGATTGTACAAATGAACATCATCAGGTGGCCGATACAGAAATCAAATAGTTATGTAATTCAAAGCAGAAGATGGGGGTTCTATTCTCCCTGCAAAATCAAGATTTGGAGAAGGCTCTTCATATAAATAAATGGAATAAAGACGAAGAAGAATTTTAAACCATAATAATGCCAAAATACAAGTTAAATAGGACAGGTGAAAAATTTAAGAATCTAGTAAAGGACAGATTTGCACTGTTAGACTGACCTGACCATGAACGAGAACAACTGTGGATTAAAGCTTTCTCCCCCAATAAATATTATTGGGGGAGAAGGCAAAAAGGCAGTTTTTATAATCAAAAGAAAAGGATAATGGCAAGAAGCAAATATAAAAGGCAACAAGAACGAGGTCAGAATCCAAAATGCAGCTTTCTGGCAACGGCACATGGAGACAAAGAGCACTATCATATAAATAACTGGGGTGGGTGGGGGGAAGAGCACAAGAAGAAAACAGGAGATTTGTTCCAAAAGATTTAAGGAATCAAAGAGAAGATTGGGTGTGCTGAAAGAGCAATAGGGAACATATTATCTTGGCAAAATCGATTTTTTTAAAAAAAGGATAGAAACAAGGGTGGAAATCCAGTAGTAAGTCACAGCTAGGGTACCCCACTGAATCAGTGGGGATTTGATTAGTCAATTCCTCTGTAAGTACCATTGATTCAATGGGCCTATTCTAGTTATGACTTACTACTGGATTTTAGCCAAAATACTGGAAAACTTTCCAAGAAAGATGGTAGATGATAGATTGCTTCAGTGAAGAACTCTTTGATGAAGATCTTGTAATTTGAGAAAGTGGAACTAAACAAATAATGAGGAACAGGTGAAATACCAATAGAGCTATTTCAAACTAGAGACCACATTTATTAAAATGCTGACAAGAATATGCCAACAAATATGAAAAACAAAACACTAGCCCACAGTCTATAAATTCTAATCCCCAAAAAGGCCAGCACCAAGCATGGCAAGCAAAGTGATGCTCAAGATTTCACAACCAAAATATTTTACCATAAATAGTGTGGGAAATGCTGAATGTTCAAGCTAGATTCAGAAAAGGAGAGATCATATTGCTAATATACATGGGCTACTGGAGTGTACCAAAGAATTTCAGAAGAAATTGTGCTTTACAGGTTATAGTAAAGTCTTGGACTATGTGAACATGACAAGCTATGGAGTGTTTTGAAATAAATGGGTAGGCCACAACACTTTCTTGTCCTCATATGTTACCTGTACATTGGACAAGAAATTGCAGTTAGGACAGAATGTGGAGAAACAGCATGGTTTTCAATAGGCCAAGATGTCAGACAAGGGTGTGCTTCAAGTTTCCCTATCTGTTCAATCTCTATGTAGAACGTATCATGTGAAAAACAAGATTAGATTCAGAAAAAGGCACAGGGAAAATTGGTGGAAGAAATTTCAATAATCTTGATATATGTATATAAAACTGACTCCCTCAGGGGTCCTACAGAGATTTGTAGACCTCCCAGGCAAAGAGAACAGATTCTGTAATTCATCATAGCTGACATTATCCCAGTAAAGGGTTAATACCAGAATGAAACCAGTACTTAGTATTAAGATCTTGCAACTCATCTGGGCAGCTGATTATAAGTGTCTTCATTGTTGCAATAATTCTAGGCAACTCCAGAACTTGCTAATTCTTTACAAGTTCTATTTATTTACATCATTTCTAGGTTCCATAGGATAAATAAATATGATTCCACAGCAAATAAAAAAATCATCAATGCCAATCTTACAGTCGTGAGGAAAAAACTGTAGGCACATATGCTTAAAATGCATAAAAACTAAAATTAAGCTTTGAACAAATACTTCAAAGTCAGAAAAAAATCTCAGTTGTAAGTTTATAGCTATGCAAAGTCCAGACAATAACTTCAGTCATGTTTGAATCAAAATACAAAAGCATTAAAACGCAGCTCATAACCTACAAGAGCAGAGAATAAATCTCCATAATATTTCATTTAAAAGTAAAAAAGCAGTATAACTCCAAAAGCTTTAAAAGCTTTCTTAAAAATACATTAAGGAACATCAGAGTTCTTATAATAAGAAAATACAGAGTGAAAAACATTATTCAGCTCTAAGCATGTTGTTAACACAGAGAAAAATATTTCCTCACCAAGCCTTTCACCTGTTGGAATCAATGGCTATGCTATTCCCATGGTTATCTCCTGGCTGCGCTCAGACCGTCTGTGTCTTCCACTCCTTTTAGACAGAATGCCTCTCCATTTTATGTCCATGCTTGAGAGCTCTATATAGTATATTCTTGTGAAACATGATTTATCAAAGCAAATTTCATCAGAGTTTATACTTTTCAACCAATAAGAAGCCTACATGTTTAAAGTCAGGAGGCTTCTTCTCATGAGTCTCTCTCCTTGCAGTTTCCTTCATTTGAAATGCTTGGCTTACAAAGCTCCTGGAAAGCCTAGCGCCTTGCCTGGCTTGCTCCTGGCCGTAAACGTTGGAGGAAAATTGCCCCTCCCTTGAACACTACCAGCTAGACTGATGTAATTCACTGACCTCAATACATTTGGGTAGTACAACACGTGTGCATATTTCGTTCATTAATGCTACAAAATACATATAATTTTATATTCTTTTTAAAAAAAAAACGTAAGTATTGTTAATCATCAGTCTAAAGCCTTATAAGATAAGTGACTCCTTTGTTTTTCTTCTCTTTTTACTTATTAAGAAGCAAACTGCTTAATATAACATTCATTCTTTTCTTCTATACTATTTTGCAAACACTTTTATTTTACAATACATTCTTAGTCTCATTTGTTTAATACAGGTTTCCACATCCATTTTGTGGCATTTCTCTGTTAATTTATATTATATGTAAACATAACTCAAGAGGTAATTCAAACTGCATTTCTATTTTTTCCCCTGTTCTCTCTGTTTCATATAGTGTAAGCATTTTATTGTTTACTTTTTTCATCATGAAAACTGGCATGAAACTGAATGAGCTGCTTCTGCCTTGTTATCTAATCAGTTACTTTATGTACAAAACCAACTGGTTGTTTGGGATTTTGTAAGATGTTTTGGTTTTGTAACAAACTATCTTCACAGAGCACTTTCCAATTGTAATTTCGCTTTTAATGTATCTCTCTGAGGCACAATTTAAAAGGCAGTTTTGATTTTTGGGGTGACGCTTTTGAACCCCATAAAATCAATTTTTTTAACTCTAACACAACTACTGAGGAAGGTTAAAGAAGAAAGAGCAACAGAAAGATTACAGTTGACTTTAAGAAGATACAATGTCTACAGAAGAATTATCCAAACAATTGTAGCCAAGAAAACAGAAAAAGACTGAAGGTTCATCCAGGTCAAGCTTTTGTTCTCACACAGGTACTCAATCATGTGCTCAATCATGCTTTCAATATTTTCCCCACTATTCAGACGATGCAGAATTTAAATTTGTAACTCCTGTAGGTGAGGTTTTTTTCCTTGCTTGTCTGTTTTACTTCGTACTGGGACAGAGTTCAGGGAACAAGAGCTCTTGGGATTGTGTTCCAACTTTCTGGTCTTTGTTACACACACACCCCCATTGGTTCCTCGGATCATCTTTTTATTAAAGTTCTATTCTCTCAAGTTATCTATTGTCTGCCTGCTCTCTCTGTGATGGACTCTTTTATAAGAAGCTCTTTTCTGTTCTTTATCTCTATTGGTTCTCTTATTAAGAAACTATTACAGATGCATCTCCTTTCTCTTACATTTTCCTCTTCACGTACTATTTAGTTTTGCTTTGCTTTGTTTCTTTCCAATTTCTAGATTAATTATTTTGTTAACACTTTGCATCTTTCCTTCTGTTTCTTCTTTGTTTCCTGTTTTCAGACTCTGGTCATGAAAGCAAAGAGACATGTTTTTAAAATTTCTGTGCAGCGCCTAGCATGTATTAAATGCTCTATGGCTAATAAATTATAAAGCATGTTTCCTCAGAATCACAGTTTTCCAAGTAATAATGTTATGCTATTAGAAACAGGAGTAGGAATTTAAAATAAGCACAAACTTGCATTTTTAAAACAAGATGGTTAACGTGTTGTAAAATTACTGCAGATTAATAACAGAGATTTTTAACAACAGAACCGTTGTTCCCTGAAATATCTTTATTCAAAACAGTTGAGGCTTTTGCACAGAGTTTCCTTGACATATTGTGCACAGATTTCATGGACTTTATTCTGCTGTTTTATCCTCATCCCTTAGCTCATAAGCTCTTAGTCATTATCTCATTTTAAGCATGATTCACTGCACCTATTCCAAAATTTTGCCAAATTTGGTGAATATGCTTAGCATGAGATAATTTGCATCTGTAATAGTTTGCAACACCCAACACAGCACAACAAATGAGGAGCAAGTAGGTGTTTGATTCATGCTGTAACTAGCAAAATCATTTTTTAAATTAAAAATAGCATGCCCATGCCTGTGCAGTGCTGCCAGAAACATTTTTACTGCGACAATAAACTACCAGTTGTCAGGCTTGTATGAAAGGGATATGAAAGGAACACTGATGTTTAGATATCTTCCCTGTCTGTAGATGTCCACTATCCTCTCCCGAAACCCTTTTCAGAATCTTGCAGGAAATCCACAATGGCCAAGACAATACAATTGCGTTTTTAATCCAGTTGTTTCTTGCCTTTATATACAATAAATAACAGGATATTTTTAAATTACAGTTTACACATACCGTAAGATATTTTATTAGAGCCAGAGTAGACATCTGCTACTTATACAGGATATTCTCCTGTGGTAAACCTACCCGGATAGCAATGTTTACTTGGAAGTAAGTTCATTTTATTCAATGGAAGCCACTCCTAAAAAGTTTGTCAGAACTGCAGTTTAAAAGCATGGTTGATTACAAGAGCATGCTCTTCTTCTCTGAACAGCAAATTACATTAATCAAGAAAAAAAATCTTGGGAATATGGAGGGTCAATTGTAGGCATTGGCTCAAAAAGAACCACAGAATTAAAGAGAGAAAAAAATCAGATGGAACAAATCATAATGACTCCATAAACTGTATTGATACAGCCACGATGGATACAGTGTACAGTACTTCTGAAGTATAAAAATAGAGCAGAGGAAAACAGAGAGGAACCCAAACAACAAAGGGACTAGAATATGTGCCATATGAAGTTAAAAATCATGGGTCGCTAAATTCCAGACTGAGGGACGGTGGTTATTAAGTTTCTATTACATTAACTTCAATAAACTTAAAAAATACAAATAGAAATTTTTCACATGATATCAGAATTAGAAAGTACCTAGTAAAATTAAAAGACTAGGTTTTTAAAAATGAAAAGAAAGTATTTCTTCAAAATGCATATCGTAATTGGCCACTAAAAATTGCCTTCAGAAGTAAAGATAGCTAACAGTATAACTAAATGTATAAGAGGATTAAAAAATCCATGGAAATCAGACATCTGTGAAGAAAGTCCTCCTAAAACTGCCATCCTGTGTGTTGCTTACTTGGAAGTACATGTCATCACCATCACCAGGGCTTACTTATAAGCAGAGATATGAAAGCATGGAGAAAAACAAGCAAAATTCAGAAAGAGCATTCAACTTGGGTTTTGTGAAGGAGAACATGGGGACATCCCCCCATTATGATTTTCACTTCTCTGCATTTAAGCAAGTTGGCTATATCCCAATGTTTCTAATTTTTAAAATACCAACAGAAGAGTATGGATAGAAAGAGCACTATATTAATACTTTTTCTGTCTCATAGGACCAGTTGTGCATCACATACTTATTATAGAGAACAGAGAAGTTTGCCTCTAAGAAAAAGCAGACATCACAGTTATAAAAATTTAGTGCCTTATAACATAGCATACACTAAGTAGCTAGTTGAAACTAAATAGTAGATGCAAACTATCTTTATTATTGTACAGAGAGGCAGAATTATTATAAACAACTGGCAATTACTGATTTTACAAGATTTGCTTCCAAAGAACTGTATGGATGGTGTGCACATTTTAGGGTCTTTAAGTGCTCAGGGTCCAACTACACTGCAATTTACCCTGTGGTTTGTGTCAAAGTTGGCTCAGTTAAATTTGATGTACTTTCTGTCAACTACATGATGTTACAGCTAGTTGCAAATAAGCCCAAACTTTTTTCATGGCCACTGGTTACGTTTTGTTCAGCTAGCAAGGGTTAGAGTTGTTGCTGGTGGGTTTTTTTTTTTTTTTTTTTGGTAGCGATTCTGCTCAGATCACTTTTTTGGTTTCTGACATGTGTGACTGCATATATTGGTCCAAAGGGGCAGTGGCAATTGTGTCCTAAGGTGCTAAAGTGACACCGATGGTGGCTGTCTTTTTTTTTTTTTTTTTTTGGCAAGTGACGTAGTGCTAATTTCTATAACTAACTGTGGAACTGCAGTGCTTATCTAACACAGCATCATACAAAGAAAGCATAATTTTAAAAATTGTCTGGAGGAAAGGCAAAGGAAAATCATTTGAGTGGGATGTTCCCACTGTATTGTGAGCACCTCTCTTTTCCAAGCAATTTTGTAAATTGTGGTTTTCCAGTATAGCACTATGTCAGATAAACAATGCCGTTTCACAATCTGTTATATAAATTCAGTGCTACATCACTTGCCTACTTTTTTAAAGCAGGGAAGAGGCGAGCGTTAATGACAGAGGAGACTGAGCAACCCTGTGATTCCAGTGAGAATTGTAGCAATTTGAAGTCTGGTGTGGACTCATGCCCCCAAATTACTCAGGATAATTAAACATTATGTGTGAACAATAATATTTTAACTGCCATAGACATTTTTGAATCGACCTGAATCAAACTGGAACGCACCTCCTATCTAGTTACAGCATCAGTATCCCTTTTCCCCATAGCAATCAGTGAACAGAGGGAAGAAAAGCAACCCCAAACCAAAGTAGTTTAACTCTCCTGTACTGGAGCTTTGAAAACTTACTTGGCTACAAATACCTAGAAAGTATGGTGAATGGCCCTAGCAGATAAACAATGAGAGTTTATTATTATTATTATTTTTAAATGTTACAGTATCTATCAAAATGCCAGATGCAGGGGAGGGGGATCAGTTGTCTCGTGTGCTCCCAGAGGCATCTGGTGGGGCCACTGTGAGATACAGGAAGCTGGACTAGATGGGCCCTTGGCCTGATCCAGCAGGGCTCTTCTTATGTTCTTATGTTCTATACCAGCGGTCCCCAACCTTTTTCAGACTGCGGACCAGTTGGGGGGATGTGGGCTCTGTGCGCGGGGAGGGGCGGGGACACCCCCCGCTTCCGGGTGGGCGTGTCGCGCTCACGGGTGGGCATGTCGTGCTCGCTGAGGGGCGTGTCATGCTTGCGGAGGGGCGTGTCACACTCATGGGTGGGCGTGTCATGCTCGTGGGTGGGCATGTCATGCTTGCGGGTGGGGGTGTTGCGCTTGCGGGTGGGTGTGTCGCGCTTGCGGAGGGGCGTGTCGCGCTCGCGCACACACACACCTGCAAGTGCGACACGCCCACCCGCTAGTGCGACACGCCCACTGTGCGTGCATGCGGGAGGGCGGAGATCCGTGTCTGCGGCCCAGTTCAAGGAAGCCCACGGACTGGCACCGGGCTGCGGACTGGGGGTTGGGGACCCCTGTTCTATACCAACATCTATACTCTGGCCTATATTTTTATTGGAATAATGTTCCAATATCTAGACCCATATTTTTTATTTTATTTTCCTCCTTTGTACTTCTAACAAATATTCAAAATCACCTCATTTCAGCTAGTTATGCCATACTATATATCTGTTGCAACCTTTTTATGGCATTGTTTTCCAAGACAGAATAATACATGCACCTGGGGCCAATCCACCCTCCCTTCTTCTAAGATTTCTAGTTCAATTCTGTTCCTATGGGATGGTCTCTGTCCTGGACAGTCCTTATTGAGAGGTCTTTTTTTTTAAAGTAATGTTTCTCTGTCTATAGGGGGAATACGCAGAGCTCCTAACACATCCGTAAATAGGTCTTATTTACTGTAAGCTCTGTCCCACTGCTGGCACAAGACCACCAAGCTCATTATTGAAGCTCATTACCTATTAATGATTATAATGCATTTCAAAAGGATGTATTCAGAGAAAATATTCCACGTATCTTTACTTTTTCCTTCAATGCCAGACAGCCAGGGCGACAAAATCTGCTTTCAACAGCTCTGCAACATTCTAATATCTTCCATGTTCTCCGGCTGCCATCCTTCCTTCAACCTTGAGGGGGAGGGGGCACCAATGAAGATGCTGTTATTTCCCCACTCCAAGATCTCCCAGGCTCGAAGATGTGGGCAGATTCCTCGAATCTCAAGGTCACACTACCGAGTTGAGTCATCACTACCTTTTTGTACTATGTGCTAACTGCTGCAAATATGGCCAACAGTCCTTTAACTACACAGATAGCTCCTGAGAATGGGAGCAGGACTGAACAAGCATGTTTATGAGGTTTTATAGGACCTGTATGCTCTGCTGGGGCAAAATCTCTCCTTGTGTGGACTTCACATAGTATCTTCCAGGCTTTTCTCTAATGGATCTTGACAGACCATCAAAGCTGGCTAGATGAGACTTGGCTCTATAGTAACTTCCCCCACTACAGTCAACTTCTCTTGAGCCATACTTTTGCACTTGATGTATTACAGAACTGCACATATACAGCTGCGGATAAACATGCATACATTTCATAATAAAAGAATGGATGCAGAAATGTGTTGTGTCATTTTCATAACCTCAAAAGCAGATTCATGAAAACCTTTATAGAATAATCTCATAGCTGTCTCCTTACAATCAAGGCATACTTGAGATCAATGGGACTTACCTCCAAGGTATATGAGCACAGCCTTACCATCCTAATTACTTCTTTTAACACAACTCCTCAGATAATGTAGGCAATATAAAACAGGATTTGTTTTAGATATTAAATAGACACAACAGGACAAAGAAATGAGCAGCCTGTACTACTTTCTTCATCTCCTCTTTAGAATATGACAAAGGCTATCATAAAGAAAATCTCTTTAGGTGTAACAAGAATTTGTCCCTTTCACCATATTTCTTTCTAATGTGATAAGGAATTCCTGCAAAATGGGAAAGTGAGGGTAGGGATTGTTTGTGCATGAACATTTACAGTACATTAAAGCTTAAGTGCATACATTCAATCTGCAGGGAGGAAAGAGATAGGAATCCTACACCTGCTTACCTAGAAGAAAGTTCACTTGATGCACTTATGTTTAAATTAAAATATTACTTCACATGTGGGCCTGTCTCTGAAATGTATTCTAGAAACTTCAGATGATACCAAATGCAGCAGTCAGGATTGTAGCTCGAGCCTGCTTTTCAGAGCTTAAAAACTATAATATTTTTCAATCTGCATTGTTTCCTAGATCATTTCCAAGTACAATGCAAGATATTGGTTATTGCCCATAAAGCTCTAAATACTTTTGGAATCAGGATATTTGAAAGCCAGTCTTCTCATAACCACTTCATCAAATGTGACCACAGGTCCTCTTTCTCACTGTGATATAGTCCATTACAACTGTAGTGCCCAAGTGGTGTTGATCCCTTCCCTGCAAGGCCTGTTGGCATGTTAGCAGGCTACAAAACTCTTACTTGCTTTGCCATGCTATTGGTTGTCAGCCTTCTGTGATTTCAAGATATAGTCTGATTCTTTGTTTAGGCCTTATTTTATAACTTGGATAATGTTCTAAATCAATGTTTGGCAGCCCCATAAGAGTTATATTTTGTATATTTCATAAATAAAATGTAACAGAACTTGCTTTTGAGTAGACATGTAGAAGATTGCATTGTCAGTCTAATTATGAAATACCTTTGTGAACTCATAAAGGGTGGAGTATGCTTTCTTTGAGAAGTGGAATTCCCATCCTAATTCAACCTGAAAAACTTGCCAATGCGGTCTTACAATTGATGACAATGCACTGTGTGTACCAGTCCTGATAACGGTCAAAGATTACCACATAACCTACACAGGTTCAAAAGCAAGTCACCCACAAGAAAGCAACCATGGTATTTAGGCAACAGGAGGCCTTTTGTGTAATAAGCATTGCAATGCTGTAGACCTGAATTAAGTGGTTTCTAACTTTTTTGTGTGTGCTTGTTTTGAACCCACAAACCAAATACTTCTCTGACATATATTCCACACTTCAGCCTTTACAAAATGCTTCCAGAGATTCCTTTTCAATGCCTACAGCACAATATTTTGAGTACACATAACAGATTATTTATTCCTATCCCTGTGCTAAAAAAGAAATTTAATTAAGTGTTTTTACCAATGAAGCTAGATAGATGCATGGCTTTTTTTAAAATTTAAAAAAGAGGATATGTGTACACAGGCATAGATATATAATTAAAACAAATACCACTACATTAACCAATACTTCAAATCACAACCCAGAGGCAAGCCTCATTTTTGCTAAACACAGTTGGTCCTACTTTAGATATCACAGGAAACTCTGATTTGACAAATGATGAATGAAAAAAGGAAGTCAACATGAAGAGGGGAAAAGGAAAAGACGATCTGTAATCTGTTTCTGATCCTTCAACTCACATTTAGAAGACATGTGTACTAAGCCACTATGGACCAGATCTCATCTTAAACTCTGTACTATACTGTGGCAAATAAACAACCAGTCAGGGTGGGCTTTTCTACTAGACTGTGTATAATTTACACATTTGCAGAATTTCTTAAAGTGCTATCTTTTCCAATCATCTCCACACTGACCACAACATTGCGACATAACCTCAAGGCTTCCGTAACACAATATGGAGTGGGTACACAATGTTGCCTTGAATTCACAGTTATAGTAGTACTTCAGTATTTAATACCATAGACAGCAATTCCTCCCAAGCACAATGAAGAGGCTCCTTTGGAAAAGAAAAAGTAATTATCAGTTAAATGTAGAGTGCTCTTGTACCATCCCTCCTCCCTAAAATCACAACATGAAAATAAATGTGGTCAATCGGTCCAAGGCCTATCAAGTCCAGCATTCTGTTTCTACAGCAGCCAGATAGATGAATATGGACAAGAGCAGAACAAGAGTGCAACAGCATTCTCATTCTCATGTTTCCCAGCAACTGGTATTCGGAGGCAACATGCATCTGTGATGGCTGGTAACCACAGATAGCCTAATCCTCCATGAATTTGTCTAACCCTTTTAAATCTACGCAGGCTGACAGCTATCTCTCCCAGCTACTAATGCACTTTGGGTACATCTTGAGCAAAGTCACAGATTAGTGCTTTATTTCAAGAGATCCCCTTCTCCGTGGTGTCTGTCAGCAGGCATAAGAAATAGTAAATTCCTCTAGCTCGTAGCACTGCCACTTGAAATCATGACATTTCCCACTGCCAGCAGATCTGGTATAGGCACCAAAAGATCAGCTTGGAGGGAATCAATTTGTAACAGCAGGCTGGCTCTGCTCACAAGAAACTCTTGAATAACATTAAGTACATGTTTGCTCTGAAAAGGATGGGGGGAAATGGTGCCATATCCCTCTGTTTCCTGCAAGGAAGGCTACATGTCTTGACACCATAGTGTTAATCATAACTTTGAGAACATTAATCTGATTTCTTATGCCTGAGTAAATGTACTTAGAACTGTACTACAAGTGGACAATGCAGCTCTTACTGATGATGTCTTCCACTGATTTTAACAACACAGCCACAGTCAGTGATACAGTTTTTCTTAAAGAGTCTAAAAGTGGACTATTATTCCAAGAAAGGAAGTTACTATTTCATTCAGAATCACGTTAAAGATCTGTAGATGTTCCAGTTTTCAGATGCAACTAACATGGTTTGAGCCTCTCATTCTTCAGCAGGTTAAATGAAGGCACAAACTAAAAATAAATGTTCCAGTATTAATGCCAAAAATACTCATCCTATCCATATCAGTTCTTCAGAAACATTTGGTAGTGCTATTAAAGTCTTGTGCTATACTTACACTTGCATGATTTCTTAAGTTCAATCAGACTCTTTGCCACTTCTACTGCTCTTATAGGAGTGTATAAATATGTAGTATTATTCTCAATACTTTGGCCATCACAGATTAAAAAGAAGCATTCCTTTCATAAGATATGTGGTTATTATATTTAATTTGCTAGGCTACTATCACTCACAGCCTTTGTTTTAAACTCCATACACCATGTTTGCAGCTACAAGAAGTCAGATCTATATGTGTCCTTATATTCTGTATCAAGGATGGTTAAAATGCAGCCATCCAGATGATATTGGACTGCAACAGTTATGCTGGCTAGGGCTGATAGGAGTTGCCCAACAACATTCAGAAGGTCATGTATTCCCACTACTCTTGTATAATGTTAATACTTTTTAAAAAATTCCAAAGAGGTAGCCACTATTAATTTGTTTCACCATATATAACAAAAATAAAGCAAAAAAACAAAACCAAGGTATAGCAGCACCTTTAAGACTAACAGATCTATCTCAGGGTGAATCTTTGTGGATTACATGCACTTCCTTAGACACATGGAGTCTCCATATTGTAATCCCCGTGTCTGACTGAAATAAATATAAATTTGTGGCATCCGGAAGACTGCTGCTTCACCTTTGTTTCTGTTCAGCTTTTAAAGTAGTAGCCACAGTGTCATCAGCTAGAACTCAAAAAGTGTTCCATTTTTCACTAATGAAAATCACCACCAGCAATCAGCATTTCCTTTGAGCAGTCTAAGCAAACTACCCCCCCCCCCAAAAAAAACAGTTTTGTACAGCTAACTTTTCCCATCTTTAGTTCCTATCTAACAAGATGTGTTCTTTGGAATGTCTCAAAGCAATTCCATAGTAGAGACCAGTTGGCAGGAAAGTCAAAACTAAAATAGATAATTCCTCTGCTTCAAATACATATGTGCAGCATGATGTCACATCTGCTCGCCTTTGCACACATTTTTTCTATTCTGGTGGGTATATGAACATCGCTGACATAATTTCAGAAAACCAACATAGAAGGCGCAACCTGTTTTAGCATTATTACAGTTAAAGTTTACTATCTTGGCTGCATCACAATGTAATTCACTTATTCTTCTAAGATATCTGAAGTGACTTTAAAAGGCACAAATAAAATTGTTCACAAAGTCCATGTTAATTCTTGTTCCCCTTGACTAGTGGTCTCCTGTAGGTCTGCTGGGTTACATCAGGATTGGAGTATAAGGTAATTTGGAATCTGCTGGTAGATAACTGGGTGATTTGCAGTAGCTCAGCATTCCCTACTCAGTGGTTTTAAAACACAGACAATATGTTGCCTCTTCCATAATTAAGCAAGATAGATCATAGGAAAGCAGAAGATGTGTGAACAGATTTGTATGCAAGCTCCAGTGTTGATACTGAAAACAAATTCCTGGGCTGGGCATGTAGTCAGAAGGCACCTTCTTCCACAGTGCTATGCTTATCTTCTTGCATCATTGTAGTACAATTGACTCTGGTTAGCTGGCTTTAGGATTTACTTCAGTGAAAACCTCACAGATTTAACATCTGTCCATGTTTGGTCTACAGCCTCACAGTAAACTCCACCCAAGTAATCCATGTCCATCACATCCAGATTACAAAATGCATCTCCTAATCTATAAGTAAACTTTATAATGCCTTGGGTCACGTATGCTTTCTAACACAGTTGACAGTAATTAATTATTCCTTTTACAAGTGTATTTCTTATGCAAAAGCTGTGGTTTATGAAAGCTGTCTCTTGGTAATAATGAGAAGGAGGGTGTTAATAATGCCGGACTAGGATTCAGGAGACCTGCTTGGCTATGGAAACTCGCTGTGGGGTGGCAATAGTAAAACCCTTTAAACAGTTCATGTACCTTGAAACCCCCATTAGGGTCGCTGTAAGTCAGGCATGACTTGATAAAATGGAACATAACAGCATACCCATAAATAAAACACACTATAACAAACGAGTTGGACCATAAAGAAGGCTGACCGCCGAAGAATTGATGCTTTTGAATTGTGGTGCTGGAGGAGACTCTTGAGAGTCCCCTGGACTGCAAGGAGATCAAACCTATCCGTTCTGAAGGAAATCAACCCTGAGTGCTCACTGGAAGGACAGATCCTGAAGCTGAGGCTCTAATACTTTGGCCATCTCATGTGAAGAGAAGACTCCCTGGAAAAGACCCTGATGTTGGGATAGTGTGAAGGCAAGAGGAGAAGGGGACGACAGAGGATGAGATGGTTGGACAGTGTCATCGAAGCTACGAACATGAATCTGACCAAACTCCGGGAGGCAGTGGAAGACAGGAGGGCCTGGCGTGCTCTGGTCCATGGGGTCACGAAGAGTCGGACACGACTTAAGGACTAAACAACAAAATAACAAACAAAACAGATTACATGGTGGACAGTAGCTAATGGGTTTCTCTGTCAAGGCTCTATTTCTAAAGATGCCAGGACTCAAGATTCCAAGAAACACAAGATTCCCTACTGTAGAAGTCCTACTCTCTCTCTCTCTCTCTCCCAATGTGTGGGAAGTGGTTGTGGTGACTCAGTAATTAAGAAAGGCAGTCCTAACAAATACTGCCTTCTTGATCATACAAGGAGAGTGGGGGGGGGGGGCAAGCACTTTCACGCAAGATCCAGAGTAGCCCTCCCTGGGTTGATGTCTTCCGGATAATGTTGAATCACAAGGGCGATGCTGGTTCAGAGCAATGGGGCTTGTAGTCTAACGGGGCGGGGCGGCGGGGTGGAGAGACATCAATTTGGAAAGGCTGCTCGAGAGCCTGGCAACCAGTAAGTACTCCTTGCTTCTACTTACCCATATTATACCCATAAGGCGACTCTGTGGCTCCATCCTCGAGGCTAGCGAGGATCTCCCCCTTGCCCACGTCGCTGTCCCCCACCAGCAGGAATTTGAGCAAGAAGTCATAAGCCTTCACAGGGCTGCCCACGTGGTTCATCCTCTTCCACCTCCTCCTCTCCCTTCGCTTCGCACAAAGTCCCTGTGCAGACTCAGCTCTCAGGGCTCACGACGGGCACAGAGGGGGCACCAAGGGCTGGGGCCGAGGAAGAGCAGCAGGTGCGCAGCGGCATCTTTCAAAACCTTCCCGCGGAGTAGGTCGCCGACGGTTCTCACGACCCTCAGATTCCGGGTTGGCGGTGAAGGCGGCGGCGGGGGGGGGGGGGTCGCTCAGGGTGCCAGGAGGGCGGGGGACGAGCGAGAGGAGGGGGCGAGGCGTCCCTGCCGCCCGGGCGCCGAGGGCAGAGAGGATTTCAGCGGCGCCATCGGAAGAAGCGCACGTAGGCCAGCATAGGCGGCCGTGCCCACGCTCTCCCCCTCCAGACCGGCCAGTCGGCACCACAAGCGAGGGGCAGCGCAGGAGGAACCTGTCACGACGGGCAAACACGGGGGCGCGAAGGGGGGCCCCACGCTGGGCGCCCGGGACGGCGGTGGCTGGGGCGGTAAGGGACGCGGGTTGTTTCCACCGCGGCGTGGACGCACTGCCTTGTCCGAGGAGGCAACGGAGGCTCCCGGCCGCGGTCGCGACACAGCCTGTTGTCCGGGAACGGCTTTGCCAGGAGGAGGAGGAGAAGCGCCACTGCCTGCCCGCGCAAGAGCCTGTTCCACCTCAAGAGCAATCCTGTCAAAGCTCTCCCACCAACACCCCTCAACCCCCGCCGTTCCCACTGGGGCGCGGCTTCCCACGCCACGCCCACCGACCCTTGCCATTGGAAAGGCGCCCGCTGCGTTTCCCCCATTGGTCAAGCCGCGGCTCCAGGACTCCACCCTCTCTGAAGGCATTGGCAACGCGAACCCACCCCCTCGAGGCCCAACAGTTCAGTTGCTAGGGTACTTCTTCTACGCGATTGGCTGGCGAACGCGCCCGTCACCGTGTTGCGGGGCGATGTGTGCAGGACGGTTGTGTTTACACATTGGGGGCCGAGGCATGTGCTGTTCGGGTCCGCGTGACCGCAGCTTAGAGCGCCCACGCGGTTTCGATTCCAGGCTCCGGCTACCGTTTGTCCAGGTGACCGGGTGGAACCAAAAAAAGGCACGAGAAAGCGGAGTAAATCCAGCGATGCAGTCTGGGCTGCGTTAATGTCTGCATGGCAACCTGCGGAATCAAGTACCAGCGACAGCAGAATACAGTTTTTCTTCCCTGAAAGCAGGTGTTTTGTGTGGGATAATTGGGTTTATCGAATCCACCCCATCTTGTCAAACAAAGAGAATCTGGTTAGTTGATGCTGGAGAGATTAAGGGATTTTGCTCTGAGCCAATAAAGCAATTATTCCCTTATGAATGGCAGTCTGGTATGGTTGATAGCAGAATCATATAATCTGGACTCAAACGTAATTTGTTTTGGCCAGTCTTCTGTGTGGCTCCTAACACAGTGTTAGCGCGTTGATCTTGATCTGAACTCGACGTGGTACATGCAATAACCAAGGGGCCTAATGTGTGGTGCTTCATTAAACAAGGTTTAGGCCCCAAGTCAAATAAATATTCAGTGTTGTAACTTCCCTGCCTTGTTACAGCAATAAGTGGGCAACGGTCTCTTCAATGTCTGATAACATAACACTTAAACATACAACCCTGTTTCCCTGAAAATAAGACCTAACCTGAAAATAAGCCCTAGTATGATTTTTCAGGATGCTCGCAATATAAGCCCTACTCCAAAAATAAGTCCCCGTTAAGTGAAACCCCGCCCTCCACCATTGTGCAGCTACCAGAAGATGACATGACTGTATTTGAATAAATGTAGATTGTTGTACTTGAAAAAATAAATAAAACATCCCCTGAAAATAAGCCCTAATGCATTTTTGGAGCAAAAATTAATATAAGACCCTGTCTTATTTTCGGGGGAAACACGGAATTATGGAATAGAATACATTATCTGTGGGAAGGTGTGGCATAAAACTGTTCTCTGGCAGTTTTAAACTGATCTCTGTTGGGAATGGCTTGTGTTTAGGGTAAATATGAGGATTCTGCGGCTCTTTCAGATACTACTGGGCTCCCAAACTCTTCTCAGCTACAGACAGAATGGCAGATGGTCAAGGATGATGGCAGTTGGAGGCCATCAATGTTGTAGGTTCCTCATTCAGGGCAGCCATTCTCAACAGGGGCCATATGGCCCCCCTGAGGGGTCCTAGCACATTTGAAGGGGGCCACAGACTGGAAACAATTTTTCACACACTATCTTATAAGGTCCGTTACGCGAATTATACCATTCTGATTTGGCCTGCATTTCTTTCATATTGTGTTTATGGCCATGTCAAAAAAAAGGTTGAGAACGGCTGATCTAGAGCAGTAATTCTCAACTTCTGATTACTTATATCCGATCTGAGAGCCAGTGTGGTGTAATGGATAGAGTGATGGACTAAGACTTGAGAGACCTGGGTTCAAATTCTCCCTTGACCATGGAAAGTCATAGGGAGACAGCCCTGGTAAAACCACCCAAGTATCTCACATATCCTAAAAACCCTATTAGGATTACTGTAAGTGAGAACCTGGTTGCACCTTGACAGAAACAAACATACTACTCTCCCTGGAAAATATATTTATATGTTTACAGGCATTCTGCTGTATTTGGTAGAATGGATTTTAAGCAGAACACTAGAACAAAACTTACAAGAGCTATGAAACATCTGATTTGCATTTAATAAGCCCTAAGGGATAAAGTAAAAAATGTTACTGATTGTTTAGATGGGAATGAGGTGGAATCAGAATGTGAACAAAATAGAAGTAAAGCATGATGATCAAAAAGCCCTAACAGCCTCATGAAAAACGTATGTGCTAGACATATCTGGAGAGACAGTAACAGGTTGAGGGTCCTTTGTGGAGAAGGCATTATCGTGTTCTTTAAAAAGCAGCTAATACCGTGTTCCTTTCCTGTCCCTGGTACAGGTATGGGCCTACATCCAACATCACACATGCTATAGGCCTATAGATTCTGGACGGTTTCCCAGTCCTTTGAAGTGCAGCAGGGAGGAGGAACCGCTAATTCTGCCTCTGTATTCTGCTGTTTCATGAACAGACGTCGGATGCTCAATCCTTCTCATGCTTTGGATGTCAGTGAGTTATAAAGCTGACAAAGTTCAACAGCTGTACCCTATTTCAGAGGAAATCTTCAAGTTCAATTTAATAAATATTTTTTAAAAATTATTTACTTGTTTGTCCCCAAAGATCTCAGAAACAGTAAGAGTAAAAAACACCACATTTTGCTGATTTCCTGCTTTAATAACCCAGTTGGTCATATCATGAAGTTGACTATGCCAGAGACCAACTAATAATTAGCGTTTATTGGTTAATTCCCTGATCTTTGTCTGGTCTCTCTTGAATACAGTACTTCATCAGATAAACTTCAACTATGAGATCTTTCCTCTCTTGATAGATTATGTGTTCATCTGTTGTCTACCAGGCTTCTGTCAACTCTCCGTCTTTTCCCTTATCACAAAACAATATATACTGTAATAATCAGTATTTTTAAAAATTGGCTTTGGTGATGTTGTGTTATGGGGCAGTTTTTTAAAACAAACAATATGGGATTAACATATTACTGTAGACCTTTGGTCTAGATGGGCGGGATAGAAATCCAATAAATAAATAAATAAATAAATAAATAAATAAATAAATAAATACTGTTTTAACTGTGACCATTATATGAATGCACTTGTGAAACCAGTACTCCCAAACTGCTAAAGTGGGAGCTCCATTACCTATGAGATGCGTGACCTATCAAAGACAAATTACTTTGATGGGCCATGCATCTGAGTCTTAAGGACAGCACTTGGAAGCACTGCTGATTTAAAATGCATCATTTTCAACTATACCTACATCTATAAATCTAAATATCTTTAGAGTGCAGCTAAATCTTGGTCTCTTCCGATATCCCCCACCAAAATCTGCACTCTAGAATATACTTGCATAATTGTTCTGATTCATTAGATGTGCAGAAAAAAAAATCTAAACAACATGTTCATTTATAGCCATTTTAGAACTTAAACTTTCCTGCTGACAATAAAGTTAAATATTTGCTTTAGTAAATGGACTTAAAAAAATAATTTCCAGTCTAAACTATTTAGTGTTCTGTTCCCACGGCAACTTGTAATCAAGATAGGAAAATAAACAACCCAGATCGTCAGAAGACAGGGATGGTTAATTCTGGGTGCCTCAACAGTACTTAATTATTGCTGATGAATTTGTGCTGGATTGCATCTCTTTTAAATTTGGCAACAGTTCTCTAGGATTTTTAATATCCAGTATTTTTTACAGTAATTGTCATTAAACCTCTTGAAACAGAAGCCATGCAGTAAGTTCATAGCTAAAATGGAGAGTCCTTAAGATTGCACTTCCTGTGCCAACAAAATACAACTATAGCACTCTATTTGACAAAGGATTAGATGTGCCAAATGTATTTCCTTTCTTTGAACTTACTGAAAATGGTGGGATTATGTGCAAAGCAGTCCTTCTATGTAAGACTTTTTAAAAATTCATAGTTTATCTCTGAGTCATAATCAAGTGCCATTGTCATGGAGAATGCAGAGAAGCTAGTTCTGTGTAGGTTTACATGGAAATGCATCTTAGTCAATTTAAAGAGGATTTCAATTCAAGAAATTTGTCATTTATTAAGGCACCAACACTGGACACGGTGTTTTACAGAGTTACACAGGCAATATATGTTCCCGTGGAGTCTGCAATTTAGAAAAGAAACTGGGTTAATGGCAGAGAAAGGAAGAGACAAGATGAAGAATAAGACCTTGGTAAACGTACTTAAACATTTAGGTAAAGATGGAAATGTCTGCATTAAAGGGATAAATGAAAGGAAGATGGGATATGAAAGAAAGAAGTGGTATGAGAGCAACCATGGAGAATGGACAGAGCCATATATGGCAGTGGAAGAGATGATAGCTGATTGGCCAAAGGTGGCAGAGCTGGGACAGAGGTCATATCTGTGGATAGATTTGAAAGCAAAAATAGCAATACACATGGGGAGCCAACAAAATAATTTGAGGATGTGTTTGTCATGTTTGTCAGAGCAATGAAAATAAATTCTGTCAGAGGGATTTTGGATAGAGGTAAGGACCGGGGAGGGTAGGTGGGTGGGATATGTATAAGCAGAGTAACCTGTAGCTAAGTTAACTAGTGGATTCAAGCCTTGAATACTGGGATGTTAACAGGACACACGTCCCCCACTGGAAAGAAATCACATCAAGATTTTTTTACTCTAAGAAAATGAGCGAACTAGGGTTCTTTTTAAGGAGAACAACGGGGTAAAAATATTTTAAATAAATAAATAAATATTAGTATTTATTAGAGAGAGAACATTAAAATAGTACATTTGATAAGAATCCTAGTTCTAGTTATGAATAAGGTGGAGGTGCAAAGAGCAATGGCTACTTCCTCCCTTTTGGGAACAAAGGCAAATATGTCTTCTCTGTGAAACACAGTCAGGGGAGAGTATGTGACAAGGAATGAAAGTGACATTGGCAATCTGAAAAGTATCTTTCTAGGATTAAGCAAGGTCAATATAGGTCAGAGCAAGTAAAAGATGGGTAGGAAAGCTGAATCAATTTTTGTCGTCTGCTCATTCACATGCAAAGAAATAACAGTCTCAGTGCAAGCCATGTTGCACCCAACCTCCTCGGTCATTATAAAAGAGGAAGGCCACAGAGGAAGAGGTTGAAATAGTCAAGGCATGAGATGCCCAGGCATAAACAAAGTGTTTTAGCCAAGGACATGAAGAGGAGCAGCTGTATCTATTGGCAGAGCATGGAAATTTCTGGCTTAAAAAAACCCAACAACCTAGCTCCACAGTGGAAAAAGTTCAGGGATCTACAGAGCAGAATTAGCTCCAACTCTCCCCACAGCAGACCACCCCTTATTGCTCAGTTGTCCTCAACTGGCATTGACTGGTTACATGAACAGAGCTTAATTGGTTAACTAGTTTCATGACTACATACTGGCTACATGAACACACACTGTATGCTTAAAATATAGTACATTGTTCTAACTATCTTCAGACTGACTGGAAAAAGACGGAAAAAGAACTTTTAAGTAGAGAGGTGTGGCTCTCTTCAAAATTCTGAGCCAGAGAAGGAACATTTGGCTGCTGCTAGAGTGGCAGACATTCACTGCAGTCCAGAAAGGTCCCTCCCAGCCAAAAGCTCTTAAAAGGCAACATAAGAGGGTGCAAGAATTCCAACAGTATCTGCAGTACAGTAAAGCAGTGGCAATCTCTTACCCTGGTCCACAGCTTTAATATTTTTCCAGTTATTATGGCTCTTGATTTCAGGGGAATATTCTTCAAAAGTTAATAATCTCAGTTTTTTTACTTGAATACCTTCTGTTTGTCTGAAAAGTGATTTCTATATTAAGATAATAGGCATATGTTCCTAGAACTGCAAATTCTTAGAACAGAGATGGGAAATTCCACATTCAAATGCTCCCTTATTGAAACTGGGTTTTGGATGTGCAAGAAACCAGAATATCATGGAAGAGGGTTGAGAAAATGCTGGTATCCTTCCTGAATAAACCCTTTCTAGCCTACTTAGAGATACTGAAGAAAATAATACTCACACCCTCTGGTGTGAACCTGCACTAAGGCTTCCAGTCTAAAAAAATAAAGAGAGGTTTTCCAGTTGTGCATCTATGCTTTGTGAAAAAAGTATAACAAGTACAATTATGTTCTCTTTTTCTGGCAGATACTGTCAGTGAGTACACAGCTGGTATCTTTTTTTTAATTTGGTATGTATATATTAACTGATGACTCACTAAATAATTCCAGGCTAGGAAGCCAGCTGCTCTACAAAAATAAACATTAATTAAACAGAAAGTTGACCACGAAGGGTGTCCCTGGAATGCTAGCATATGTCAGAAAGATACCCTCGTTAAGATGGAGAGAAGGCAGCGCTGGAATGTATCCCAAACATTCGTTTGAAGATCAGTACAGCAATGAGGGGTGTGTACTATGTGTAAGATAGGGTGACTGTTTAGGTATAGTTCTTACTTGAGTATCTGAACAAAACATCTGAAAAGTATGACTGTTTTTTCCTTGTAATGCTCAATTCATGTTTCTCCCTCATGGGGGGGGCAGGGAGGGTTATTCTATCTAGATGTTGCTTTGATTTTTATTTTGCAGGGGAAAATTGTTGTTGAAGTGAAAATGTTTTGTTTTGAAATAATAGTAACTGACAGACCTTCTCAGCAAGATAAGAATTAAGTACTTGGGGGGGGGGGGTCTGAAGAAAGCGTGTCTGAAGTTTCCCTTCTGAATTTGTTCTGTCCAATAGGAATGTTAGGTCCCACCAAAGGAAATGGGTCGCAACACAACAAATATTATCGAACAGAGGTGGTTGCCTCTCAGTGATTTCAAACCACCTTGTTATAGGCACAGAGAGATCCAATGACAACCATGGGAGGTGGCATAATGAAGGATATTTCAGGCTCCCATTCTGAGAGTTTTGAGAATAGTCTCATGGCCTTTTATTCTTGAACATGAAAAGAAATGTGTGCATAGAACATCACCCCCAATTTTTCAGATGCTCAGGCTGTGAGTATTCTTTTTTACGTAGCCATATCAGATGGGAAAGTTACTTTGGGGAGGGAGGAGGTACAGCTCCCAAAATCATCAGCCAGAATGAGAGAATTTTTTTTTTTTTCAAATTTGGGGCAAAATAGCACCATCTATACACAAGGAAAGGATTTCAGCAGACTTAGAGGAATGCCAAGATCTGCAGGGGAAAAAATGTGTGTATGGGACTGGGAACTACTCAAACAGTCCAATGAGGACTGAGCATGATCAATGGTCAGGGAAGAACTCCGAGGAAGGGAACCTCGAAGTGTGTCTGAAGCACAGTTTCATTCGTAAAAAAATTCCTATCTTTAAATTGGGATTAGTGGGTTTTAAATCGATGTAAAAATGGTGAGTAGACAGTGCACATGGAAGTGCAGATTAATTTGACAGGGAATAACGTGTGTTTTTTTTGAGTGGCAGTGAGTTTTTTTTTACTCTTCTGCCAGAGGGTTCTTTACTTTAATTTGGATGTTGAAGCGATTTCATTTCTAATGATTCACCATATGTAAACATCTCTGTCAGCATAAATTTTTCCTGAGCTGGTTTTGTCTCTCTTTTTGAATGCCAATGACAACTGTGCCATAACGGACTATTGCATTCTGCGTCCTGCATTCTGAACGTTTTAAAAAAACCTTTCCAGTCTATTTTACTGCTGTGTCACTTAGTTGCTGATTCACAGACAGTCTTAAAGCATTGCATTGAGGAAATAAACGAGGGTTTACCTTTTTATTAGAATGCTTTTGGGATGTGATCCCTCAAAGTTAAGCATCCCTGGAGTCCCGGTACCTGTTACCTGTGCCATTTGAGAGCCTGGGTGGGTAAGTCAAGTCCTCCTCATACCTGGGGGTGGCAGAAGCCTGACAAGTTTGGAGAAAAGTCAGGCCAGTTTCCAGACTGAGGCCCCAAAGCAGGAAGAGTCCAAGGAAGGTGCAAAAGTGATGAAGGGGAGGGGGAGCGAGAGGAAATGCATCGCAGCTCACACTGATTCTTTTCCATTCACAGTTTCCCCCCTTGGTCTGGGCTCTGGCAGACAGAGATGCCACAGTTGAGAATTGTTGTAACAGTGTGTGTGTGTCCCCCCGCAAGCCTCCATTTCCCCCTAAGCCCATTTCCCCATTGGCCGAATCTCTTCCCATGTTTCTGATTCTCATTGTTCTAGCACTATGCCACTTGGAAATATCAAACAAAAAAAATGCAGAGCTCCAAGATCATTATGTAAATTAGTGTGGATTCCGAAATTGATGCAGCACTTTTAAAAACACCGGATTAAGAATTGCCTCAAAGGAACACACACAGCAATTCAAATAACATGTGACTGCCACATCACTTTAAATCGATTTCAGTGTTAGTGGTCATATTCTGAGGTATTTCAGTAATGTAACAGTGCTCTGAGAGACCTCCAAACAGCTCCAATGAAGGTAGAGCATGTTCAGTGGTCCTGCAGTGTCATCTAATAATTGGGAAGAATAAGATAAAAACACAAAGGAGTGATGTAAAATGGCTGAATCTCTGAACAAGGGAGAATTCCTATAGCCTTTTTTTTTGCATATTCCACTTGTTCAGTCCAAACTTGTTCTTCCTTCCCATGTTCTTGCTAATAAGTGCAAAGCTAGCTGACAAACACTAGCTCCTTTTGATATTAAAATTAAAATGGAGGCATTAATATTTGATTTTAAAACACTGGCATTTAAAATAACTTTAAACATATTTGGCTACCTGTGTTTTCTGGCCACCATGCAATGGTTTTAAAAAATCCACTTAGGCTTGCTGACCACAAAGCTTATGGCAATGAGCCAGTTTTTAATAATGTATCCCGCTGGGGTGAAGGGGGATTTAAAATCAGTGTTAGTGATCATGTTAAGAAATGTATTTTCAGTCACGCTTATGCATAGTATAAATAGTATCATTTTGTATTAGCTTGCCATGTTAGAAACTTGGGTTGTTAAAAGAAATAAGGAGAACAAGAATGGGGTGACTCAAGGTTATAGATGAGACAGCAAAGAGAGAGAAGCCTAAACATAACTGGGCTCCCCAGATGTTCTTGGACTGCAATTCCCAGAAGCCTTCACCACTTACTGTGCTGGCCAGGATTTCTGGGAGTTGCAGTGCAAGAACATGTGGGGAACCATGTTTGAGAACCACTGAGCTAGGGTAAAAGTTACAAGATGTTAGCTATACTGCCAGATGCAGATAAGGTCAGTGATATGTGACTACTAGGGTATATAAACGCTAGTGCACATCTGTAAACTCCAAGACATATTGTTTGGGTATTAACATATGTGTACTCATTTATTCTGCAGAATAATTTTAGAAGTCCTTTTGTCGTTGGTGTTATTTTTCTCCCACCTTGTGGGTAATTGGAATTAGCCTACCAGGTATTCGAACTGTTAATTTTTGCAACAGTCATTGGTAAAAAATCTAGGTATGCTAGTTATTTTTTAATTTTAAAAAAGTATTGCTCTTTTTCTTAAGAGATCCAACTAAAACTTATCCAAGCCCACCCAATCTTCCCCAGCACTTCCCTCCCCCAACTTCTTTGTAACCCAGTACATATACTGTACCTACCACTACGGTTCCTTCTACATACAAACATAAAAGAACACGCAGGACAAGTTAATTAGCAAACAAGGACAGGGAAGCAGGGAAAAAATAAATAGGGAGGAACGTGTAAAAAGATAGGTTACTTACCTGTAACTGTTGTTCTTCTAGTGGTACTCTGTGAATCCACACGAATGGGTTAAACTGCGCCTGCGCAGGACTCTTCGGAATATTCTAGAGCTAAAAATGACAAGTGAAACGTCTCCCTGTCTCACGCATGCTCCGCCCGCCGGTACCTCAGTTCAGAATATCTGCAGCTGTAATGGCTCTGAAAAATTAAATGCCAAAAGATGTCGTGACAGATAGTGGGGAGGTTGGGCGGGACGTGTGGATTCACAGAGTACCACTAGAAGAACAACGGTTACAGGTAAGTAACCTCTCTTTCTTCTTCGTGGTCTCTGTGAATGCACACAAATGGGTGACTAGCAAGCTCACTTACCGGAAGGAGGGCCGTCACGGCAGAACCGAAGTCAGCACAGCCCTTCTGAAACTTGCCTCTCTCTTTGCTCTGACATCCAGTCTATAATGCGTAGCAAAGGTCATTGGTGTAGACCACGTCGCTGATCAACAGATGTCAGAGAGATCAATGCCACGCAGCCATGTGGTGGAAGTGGCCATGGCTCTGGTGGAATGCGCTTTGAGCACCTCTGGCGGAGTCTTGCCAACCAGGTCATAGGCTAAAGCGATAGCAGAAACCAACCATCTGGAAATGGATTGGGACGAAGCTGGATGACCTTTCCGAGGCCCATGAAAGCAGACAAATAGTCTGGGAGATTTGCAGAAGTCCTTAGTTCTTGAGCTATAAAAGGCTAAAGCCCGATGAACATCAAGGGAGTGGAGCATGTGCTCAACATTTGACGAAGGGTTGGGAAACAATGTTGGTAGAATCAAGGGCTGATTAACATGAAATTCTGAAATCACTTTAGGGAGGAATGAAACATCAGGATAGAGAACAACTTTCTCTGGGTAGAACTGGATATAAGGCTCATCAGCCCGTAGTGCAGCTAATTCACTTGCCCTTCGTGCAGACGTTATTGCCACCAAGAATAAAGTTTTTAAGGAAAGTAATTTAAAGGAAGCAGTAGCCATTGGTTTGAATGGAGAGCGTGTGAGCACCTTCAGGACAGTCTGAAGAGACCATTGAGGAGTCGGAGGTCGCACAGGAGGACGAATATTTTGCAGACCTCGTAGGAATTTCTTGACAGTAGGGTGAGAAAACAAGTGAGAAGCTTCGGAACCCACCGGTTGATATGAAACGATGGCTGAAATATAAACTTTGAGTGTGGAATGAGCCAAACCCATATCAAACAAATGGTGCAAGAAGGTAAGAAGGGTCCTCAGAGAAACAGGAACCGTAACAAAACCTCTGAGTTCAGCAAACTTGGTAAAAGCAGACCATTTATGGGAGTATAACAATTTGGTTGATGGCTTTCTAGCTTTGTCGAGTACTTCTTTTATGATGGGAGAATCCTCCACACTGTGAGATGGAGAGACTCGACATCTGGGTGGCAGACATTGCCTCCGTCCTGAGTCAGGAGAGTTGGTTGGGGAGGCAATCTCAGGTACTCGGTTGCGATGGACTTGAGGGTGGTAAACCATGGTTGCCGCGGCCACCATGGTGCCACCAGGATGGCATTTGCTCTCAACTGTTGAATTTTGACTATTGTTCGCTGGATGAGTGGGATGGGTGGAAAAAGGTAAAGAAGAACCGCGTCCCATTGCACCATAAAGGCATCTCCTAAGGATCTCCTGCCTCTGCCCGCTCGGGAACAAAAAAGTTCGCATTTCGCGTTCGACTGTGTGGCAAAGATGTCGATGATCGGTGTGCCCCACCTGTCGCAGATGTGACTGAATACCGAGTCGTCGAAGACCCATTCGTGCGTCTGAGTAGTCATACGGTTCAGGTGATCTGCTACATAGTTGTCTTCTGTCGCCACATGGATGGCAATTGGGAATATGTGATGGTCGTAACACCACTCCCAGAGGTGGATCGACAGGTATAGAAGGGACAAAGAATGGGTGCCTCCCTGCTTGTTTATGTAGTACAATGTGGTCATGTTGTCTGTGACCACTTGTACTCCTCGACCGATCAGGAGTGGACAAAAAGCCCGGAAGGTTTTGATAACTGCTAACATTTCCAGATGATTGATATGTAGCAGCCTCTCCGAGCTGGACCACTTGGCGTGGATCTTGTGAATGCCACAGTGCGCGCCCCATCCTATCGTACTGGCATCGGTTGTAACTTGCACAGTCAATTGGAGGGGCTTGAAAGGTCGACCCATCAGCAGATGAGGCGGGAAAGTCCACCATGTTAGTTGATGTGCCAACTCTGGAGTGACCTGAAGGTGTTGGCAGGGTTGTCCAGCAAAGGATCGAACTGGGAGAGGTACCACGCCTGCAGCGGGTGCATCTTCAGTCGCACATGTGGAAGCGCCAACGTGGTAGAAGCCATCAGACCCAGAAGATGTTGAGTATGGTGTGCTGTCACTCTGGCACCGGGCCGAAAAGGATGGATAGCACGATGTAATTTGTGGATCCTTTCGACCGGGAGGAAGATTCTGGCTCTGTTGGAGTCCAGAACTGTGCCACTATAGTCCATGGTCTGAGATGGTAAAAGATGGGATTTTGTTATGTTGACTTGAAGTCCTAGATCTCCCAGTATTTGCAGCGCGAAAGCTGTGTCCTTTTGTGCCTTGGCATAGGAGCCAGCGATGATCAACCAATCGTCTATATATGGGAAAACCATGATGTTGTTGAGACGAAGGTAGGCTGCTACTGGAGCTAGGCACTTTGTGAAAGTCCTTGGGGCGGTGGCAAGGCCGAAGGGGAGGGCGCAGAATTGGTACACTGATTCCATGAACATAAATCTGAGATATTTGCTGTGACACTCGTGGATGGTAATGTGAAAGTACGCGTCCTGCAAGTCTATCATGACAAACCAATCGCTTGGAGCAAGAAGTGGTACGATGGCTTCCAACGTAACCATACGGAAATGTCTGTGACGAAGGTAAGTGTTCAGACATCTGAGATCCAAAATTGGTCTTAGACCTCCATCCTTCTTGGGGACCGTGAAATATCAGAAGTAGAATCCGTCCAGTGCTTCCTGAGAAGTAACGCGTTGAATGGCATGCTTCTGAAGAAGGACAGAGACTTCTTCCTCTAGAGCAGATGAGTAAGAAGTGGTCCAGAGATGACCGATAGGAGGAAGATCTAAGAACTCTAGCAGGTAACCAAAACGTATGATGGCGAGCACCCAAGTGTCTGTGGTGATGTTGGTCCACTTGTTGAAAAATGGGGCTAGCCGGGGAAGGTGAGATAGATTGAAAGGACGAATCAGTAGAGGACAATCAAAGATATTGCTTGCCTTTCTTGGCAGGGCGACGGAAATTTTGGCGACGTTGATTAGAAGGTTGTGGCCGGAAGGACGTGGCAGCAGAAGATGGAGGAAGATTTGATCTTTCCTGAGGAGCTTTATACTGATGGTAGGTTTGCTGGTATGGTTGTTGGTATGATTGTTGGTATGACTGATGGTTGAATGGTCTGCGCCATTGCTGTTGTTGAAATTTAGGTTGTTGAAGATAATATGATCTAGCCGTTTTTCTGATTTTGTGCAGATTTTCCATAACCTCCTGTTTTTTGTTAAACAGCCCAGCACCGTCAAAAGGGAGTTCTTCGATTCTCAACTTGGCATCATCGTTTATCCCGGATGAGCGCAACCAAGCATGTCTCCTCAGAGCGATGGCCGATGTCATGGCCTTTGAAGCTGCATCAGCTGTGTGACACGATGCCAAGCGTTGCTGTTTAGCTAGCGTCGTAGCTTCCAGGTGGGTGTTCAGTGCTGCAGTTCTAGAGTCCTCAGGGGCAGCTTGAAGAATCGGAAGGATTTTATTCCACAGCTGTCTCTGATAAGCGTCCATTGCCGCTTGGTAGTTGGAGACACGCATAACGAATGTAGCCAAGGAGTACAGTATAGTCGACGGCCTAGTACATCTAGCTTGCGGCCCTCCCTGTTGGTAGGGGTGACCTTAGAGCGGTTTCCTGCTCTGGACTGGTTTGATTGTACAGCTATTGAATTTGGTGCAGGATGTTTATTAAGGAAGAGTGTATCAGAACCGTGTGTTTTATAGTGGTTCTTCACTCTTCTGGAGATCTGCAGAGAGGAAGGAGGTTGTGCCCAATATTCTTTAATGAGGTCTAGCACTGCCGGTATAAAGGCTAAGCTCAGAGGAGGTGATCTCTCTTAAGTAATATCCTCGAACACTAGATCGTGCTTGGGGGGTGGAGGCTGATCTATATTTAATTCCAATGACTTGGCCATCTTCATGATTAGTTGCGAATAAGATGTGAAATCCTCCGAAGGAGAGGGAGGATGCATATCCGCAGCATCTAAGTCAGGAGTGGGTAGATTTGGGGGCGATTCCTTGGATGCCTCTGATTGGAGGTCTTGCTCAGTCTCAGACAACACCGAAGAACCCCTAGATTCTACACCAAAGGATAGAGGTGGTGAAGGTGAATGGTGATGGGGTCTCGATACGGAGGCTGTAGGTCGTGCAGAGACCTCTACCTCTGCAGATCTTGATGATGCATAAGTTGAACGAACATGGGCCACCCTAGAATGCGAACCCGACGGTGCCGATATCGAAGAGGCTATAGGATGATTCACAAAGATCATTTCAAATGATCTTTGTGGGTGAAGAGCACGCCCGTCATGCTGTTGGCACTTGGAGGGCTTCACGGCTACCGGTTCGGGCTGGAGATATACTCGACGCTGACGCGGAGGCCGTGAGGGAGATAAGGATGATTGAGATGACGCATATATGTATCTCACCCTCTTCGGCCTGACATATTCCCCGGTGTCATACTCGGAATTGATGTCGAACTGTTGATATCGGTGCCGACCGGCACGTGGATCCATCTCGACATATAGTGGCTCCTCATATTCAGTCACGGTATGACATCGCGACTGATGTGGGTATTTGAAATGATCTTTGTGAATGGAAACATGGAAATATGTGTCCTGAAGGTCTATGACCACAAACCAAGCTCCTGGTTGAAGAAGAGGGATCACTGATTCGAGAGTGACCATGCGAAAACGTCTTGGATGGATGTGTTTAGGAGACACAGGTCTAGGATAGGACGGAGTCCTCCATCCTTCTTCGGAACCGTGAAGTAACGTGAGTAGAATCCGTTCAGGATGTCCTGTGAAGGTACTTTTTGGACAGCATACTTTTGAAGAAGGATTGAAACCTCGTCCTCTAGAGCAGGTGAGTATGTTGTAGGTCTGACATGACCGAGAGGAGGAAGTTCTGTGAATTCCAGTCGGTAACCGAAACGAATGATGGCTAGCACCCAAGAGTCCTGGGTGATAGCGGACCACTTGCTAAAAAGGGGCGCTAGCCGAGGATGATGAGAGTAATCCGGTAGAGGAGAGTCAAAGATATTGTTTTGATTTCTTTGCAGGTCGACGGAAGTTTTGTCTTCGTTGTTGCGGGACCTGGGATCGGAAAGGAGGTGCAGCAGAAGATGGCTGAGTGAAACCGGATCTTTCAGTTGCCTGAGACGGAGGTTTGTAGGGGCGGTAAGTATGTTGATATGATTGCTGATAAGTAAAAGTTTTTCGCCATTGATTGCGCTGGTATCTAGGTTGTTGGATGGCATAAGAACGAGCAGTCTTGCGGATTTTGTGCAAGTTCTCCATAACTTCATCGGTCTTTTCATTGAAAAGACCTGCGCCATCAAATGGTAGCTGCTCAATGCGGGTCCTAGCATCATCTGTAATTCCGGAAGACCGCAGCCATGCATGTCTTCTGAATATGACAGAAGACGTTAGAGATTTAGAGGCCGCATCAGCAGAGTGGCGTGCTGCCAGGCTTTGGTGTTTGGCCAGGTTAACTGCCTCAAGATGAGTGTTGAGGGATGCAGCTTTGACGTCCTCTGGAGCATTTTGGAGGATGGGTAAGACTTTATCCCACAACTGCTTATTGTATGCTCCCATCGCAGCCTGGTAATTTGAAACCCTCATAATGAAGGAGGCCAGTGAGTATAGACGGTGTCCCAGCACGTCCAACTTTCTTCCCTCTCTATTAGTAGGGGTCACTGTGGATCGGTTGCCTGCTCTTGATTGGTTAGATTGAACAATCACGGAGTTTATTTATTTATTTATTACATTTAGTTAGGTGGTGGATGCTTAAATAGATATGTAGTGTCATTACCATGAGTGCGATAATGGTTCTCCAGTCGTCTGGGGATTTGTTGCGATGTGGAGGGCTGATCCCATGACTCCTTAATAAGGTCATTCATAGCCTGGATAAATGTCAGGCTTAAAGGTGGAGATTTCTCTTCGTTAATATGATCAAACACCAGATCATGCTTAGGGGGAGGTGGTTGCTCAGTCTCTAACTCCAAAGATTTGGCCATTCTCAAGATGAGTTGAGCATAAGAAGTAAAATCTTCAGATGGCGATGGTGGGTGCAAATCTGCAGAATCATAATCTGGAGTAGGGAGATGTGATGGTGACTCCTCAGATGAAACAGAAGGAGGATCATGAACTGAGCCGAAAGAGACAGAAGATTGTTCAGAGACTGAAACAGTAGGAGAGGGCGAGCGATGATGTCGAGCAGGAGCTGCCAAGGGAGCAATGGTTTGAGGAGTGGAGCGTGATGTAGAATGAGATACATGCTTTTTTGAAATAACTGGTATGGAAGAATGCTTAGATGTTGGTACCATACGAGCTGACTTGTGTCGAGCTGGAGCTCTCTCCCGGGGTGCAGCATCAGAAACATGCACAACTTGCTTGGGCTTCTTTGCCCTTGACATCGAATCGACGTTGCTTCGGTGCCGACGCCGAGCTGGAGATGGTGGAGGCGATGGTGCTGACTCTGAAGGGCCATAGGCATATCGAGCTCGTTTATGATATCGATAATAGTCCATCTCAAATGTGGGATCGCATTGCTGGCACCGGCAATGATGGTAATCAGCGTGCCGGTCGACCTCGCAAGAGGGATGTTCATAATCACGCACTGCATGGTGCCGAGAGGGATGTTGGACACATACTACATCTCGATACTGAGGTGGAGATGTGTGATGTGTTTTGGAGGGCCTCTTTTTAGGAGGGGACTGTGGGGTCGAAGCCTCAGACCTGGAGAGGTGTACAACTGTAGCCCGCCCGGTTGAAACAGGGCTAGAATGGGCAGAGGCCGGGCTGGATAAGATATCCGCCTGAGAACGGCCATGGCTCATTGACATGCTCGGGATGGATGTATGGGCTCGAGCGGGGAGGTTTGAAACTCCCGCTTCAGAGATAAAGCCTTGGTCCAGAGCCTCTCTCGATGAGTCTTCCAAAATGAGCAACGGAAGGGACACCTCTACTACTGGAAGTTCAGTAGGCTGATATGGCTTAAGTTTAGTTTTCTTTTGTTTGATCTTTTCTTTTTCCTTACTACTTTTATCAGATCGAGTCTTTGATATCGAAGACTTCGATACCAAAGCGGCTGTCGACACCGACAGGGATTTAGGTTTGGAACCCTTCGCAGAGGCCGTTTTAGAATCCCTAGAGGAAGCCCTAGGTGATGAACCTACCGGGAGGGAAGACTCAGAGCAAGTCGGTGGAATAGGGATGAGTTCCATGGTAGGTTTCACTGGCAAACTGGCGGGTGACAGAGATTTCTCCCACAAGTGATATCTGAGGCGTTGGAGACGGTGTTTTAAGGCTGGCTTGGTGAGCTTCTTGCACTCAGCACAGTTTTGTGTTAGATGACTCTCGCCTAGACAAATTAAGCAGCGATCGTGGCCGTCAGTGATAGGAATTTTACTGGCACACGTCGCACACCGTTTGAAAGGGCCTTTGGAGGCCATAAAGGTAAGTAACAAGGGGGAGGAAAGTAACAAGGGGGGGGGGACTGAATACTCACAGGGGAAACGTCCTCTCTCTCTCTCTCTCTCTCTCTCTCTCTCTATATATATATATATAATTCAATCTGTGAGGCAAATAGTAATCGAAAACAGCCTTTAACAATTATGAAGAAAAATCTAAATAGTTCGTCAGGCAATATCAAAAGCACAGATTCAAGTATAAATCGTTCGCAAAAGAATGGTCGTATGAGTCCAAAACGTAATAATATGTTAGATGAGTCCGTTAGACAACAGAGTGGTCGAAAACAGTCCGAAATTTCAGTACACAGTAAAGAATCAATATAACAATAAAGAGCTCTATCAAAGAAGTCCGATTAAAGCGCCGGCTAAAAGGAACTGAGGTAAGGGCGGGCGGAGCATGCGCACTAGGGGGCAACGTCCTACTAATAACTTTTTTTAAAACTAGAATATCCAAGAAGTCCTGCGCAGGCGCAGTAAACCCATTTGTGTGGATTCACAGAGGCCACGAAGAAGAACAATAACCTCCCGATGTCGGGGTCGGTCGGGGGAGATGTGCCGACGTTTAGATAGATGTTTCCGCGGAGGGGAATGCTGCGGCAATTCCTCCGGGTCCGACAATTGCACAACTGCTGCCCGCCCGATGGATATAGGGCTCGAATGGGCCGAGGCCGAGCTGGAAATAATCTCAGCCTCAGAATGGCCTTGTGTCAGAGACAGGCTCGGGACCGATACCGATGCCTGTGTTTGTGGTCGAAGACCATCTTCCTCCCAAGTCAACTCACGCATCTCCCTGATAGGCTCCTCCAGTATAGGCGAGGGCAATGTTGCTCGAACCGGAGAAGATTCGGTACGATGGATAGACTTAGGATGCTTCGATTTCTTTTGTTTGATGACTTCTTTTTTCTTTTTAGGGTCCTTAGTAGTCGCCTTCGGTACCGACGTCGAGCTCGGTGCCGAAGATTTCTTCGACTTCGAAATTTTTGAAGATGCCCTAGACAACGGGGTAGCCCGTGCCGGCGAAGCTGTGGGGTTGGGGCGAGTAGTCGGAGGAGCAGATGAAAAGGTAGGCTCCATAGTAGTCGGGCCCAATGGTCTCAATGACTTCTCCCACAGATGAGAGCGAAGTTGTTGCAGACGCTGCTTTAAGGCTGGTTTGGTTAACTTCTTACACTCTTGACAGGACCCGGGCTGGTGTCTTTCCCCTAAACAAAACAGGCAGTGATCGTGGCCGTACGTGAACAGGATTTTATTCGCACACGATGCGCACCGTTTAAACAGGCCTGAAGAGGCCACAACATTTGGCGGGAACCTGACCAATAGTATTAATGATTTGAAAAACTCACGGGAGACGTAAAGAGATAGTTTGATTGCAGTCCTTGTCAAGCCGAAATATCAACCCAAAAGATATAATTAAGTAATTCCAAATCTTCAAGTCCAAATCGTGATCTGAAACACAACGATAAACGGTCCTAGTTCAAAGCCAATTAATCACGGAAATCACGGTACAGAATCAAATAGAAAGGAAGGTCAGGGAGTCCGGGTCGGTAAGCCAGATAAGAGTCGTAGTCAAACAGTCCGTAGGTCAATACCAGAAATATATTAAAGAAGAATTAGCTCAAACGATTCGAAGTATCCGATTGCAGCGGCGGCAAAAAGGAACTGAGGGTACCGGCGGGCGGAGCATGCGCGATACAGGGAGACGTTTCACTTGTCATTTTTAGCTCTAGAATATTCCGAAGAGTCCTGTGCAGGCGCAGTTTAACCCATTCGTGTGCATTCACAGAGACCATGAAGAAGAATCACATCAGTCTAGCAGCTTTCGCAGTCTCTTCTCTCTCTACCTTAATCGCCAAACATCTCTACAAAAGAGGGGCGTCTATTTCGATTTTCTCGCCCACCTCCCTCTTGCTGTATGCATTTTTTTTTTTCTTTTTCCATTGCCAGGTCGACGAGGTCTCTTGTTCCGTGTTCGATAGGACGCTTGGCAGGAACTGCTGGTTCTGGGGAACGATGCCTTTCGCCAGGAAGACTTGCCTTCGGGTCCACAGACAGGAGCCATTCCCAATGTGCCACTTCTCTGGCAGGTGTCCTAACAACAGGTTGTTTGGCGAGGGGGCCACCGCTGTTTCAAGCACAACGTTCATCTATTTTCTTTCTTCTTGCTCAAAAGAAGAAACGGGGCGCTGGTAAATTAGGGCGTCGAACAAGGGCGTCGCTCCAAAGAGTGTGCCTTTTATTTTGCAGTTCAGTCCAACCCACCCCAGAGTCCAAAACCAGGCGAGCAAAGAGAAGATGCCCACGTTTTTCAAAAAGGCACGGGGAAGGTGGCCGCCACGCCTTCGTAGAGCGCCGCCTTCCCGGCAGGGGCGGCCGCGTTTTCGGCTTCGGCGGTGCCTTCGGTTTCAATGGGCTGAGGCCGCCAGCAGGCCGCCCAAGATGGCGCGCAGGGGCGGGGGAACGTGACTCTGCGCCGCCCCGTCACAGGGGGAGGGGAAGGGGAAGGGAGCGCGGGCGTAGCAGTGCCGCCGGGGCAGCCTTTGCTGGAGATCCTGAAGGGATGGAGGAGATTCTGCGGCGGGAGCTGGGCACTTCGGTGCTGCGGCGTGCGGGCCACTCGGGAGGCGGCTGCATTAGCCAAGGCGAAAGCTTCCATACCGACCACGGCCGCATCTACGTGAAAGTCAATTCCCGCGCCGAGGTGGGGAGGGAAGAACTGCGGGATGGGAGGTGGGAGGTAAAGGGCTTGCAATAGGGAAGGGACAGCTGGGGAGGGAGTGGCGGGGGGGGGTGTCTCTGCACGTCGCGCGCGCTCACACACGGATCTCCGGTGTGGGGGCTTTGGTTGTCTACTACAGGCAGAAACTCTCCGGGTGACGCTTTCCCTTCTTATGGCGGTGCAGTGATGGGGGAAGCGATTGCTGTTGAATTAGTGTTCATCCCATAGATGCGAAGCGTTTAGGCAGCGGAGTAGAAGAAAGCAAAGCCACATACCGTGGCTCTGGTTTCGCAAATGAAGAGCCTTGTGCTGCCCCTGACTTTGCCCCTGCCCTGCTCAGATATTAGTGTTGCGCTTGTGTGTGCCTGCAAAGACATCTTGTTAGGGCTTAAACTGAGCCAGGGCCTTGTGATCTACTTAGGATGCCTAGTTGTTATCCCCGGAGTACCTGGTTTCCACTGCATGGCAATCACAGCCAGCTGGCACACATGTGGGATCTCCCAGAAAGCTTTCTTGGTCAGGGGGTGTAAGTGACAGGGCGTTATGAATTCCTGTTCTCTTAGAAAATGTCTGCCCGAAACATAGGGAAAACATCATTGGAGTACTAGGTGGTATAACAAGCAGAATCAGCAAACCTGTCCTGCCAGCTTGCTGAATGACAGTTACGCACACTGTTTCATGCTTGGCTTGATACAGTGCTGAGAAGGCAGAGGGCACTGCAAACAATGCTGTGTGTGCGTCAACAGAGAAGCCAGTGTCTGCATTATGCACATGTCCCTTTATTTCCAGGTTTCCTCCCTTCTTTGATTCCTAAGGTTCTTTCTTGTTTCTCTATCTGACACATTCTGAAAGCAAGTAGGAGCAACTTACATTTTGCCTTTTGTCTTTCTTTTCTTTATCTAGTCTAGTAACAGTGAGACAGGACTTACTTAAGTTAGACAGCGCTATTTGTTGTTGTTTTTTTAAGCTGCTCAAGGGCTGAAAATATAACAGGGAAAAGAACATGTATTTTGAAACTGTTGAGGGAGTTACTGATTGGCCACAGTTTTTTTGCACGTGCCAAGCATTCCTCTCAGTTTTTCAGTGTTTTTGTTTTTTGAAACCTGCATTTGTATTCTTCTACTTTTGTGTGTGGCGTAGCTCTTGCACTATTGAGTTCAAATTCTTGCTCAGCCAAAGACCAAGAAGTAACATACAGTAGCCTACTTTCAACAGCTTTTGGCACACTGGTGGGGAAAATGTGGGGTGCTCATCTCTGTCATTAACCCAGAGGGGTGACTGGCACTGTACATGTATTCCCACTGTGGTAACAGAAATATTGTATGTTGCTATGGATCTTCCTTGATTCAAGGATCCAGAAAGGAAACCATGTGCTCAGAAGTCTTCTGCTTATGTGAGATAGAAAAGTAGATCCTTTACAGCAGGTTTCAGGACAGCAGTATCACAGAGGTTTTACATCAGTGGCAAAAACCAGATTTGAACGGTGCTATAAAAATTGCCTCATTGGAAGGACCCCTTAATGTAGCAAGAAGGTTTGAGTGTGTCAGGGAAGCGGACAGGAATATTCTTAGGATGCTAGATTCTGTTACAAGTCTGGACTTCTAGTACGGTCACCCAAGACAAAATGGGCAAAGCTGAGATACCAGACTAAGATGCATCCATCCCCTTCAGGAATAATGGTTCATCAACAGAAGAGAATGGATAGTCCCAATGGTGATTGCGGTGAAGAAATCCCTTGACGGGCAGCTACTTGGCAGTATCCATATTGGAAGGGGACAGTAGTGGACAATCTTTCACAGACAACGGCAGTGACACTCAAGCTAACTTTTGTTAGTATTGTACAGAAGAAGGTTGTGGTAAACCACATTTGAATATTTATTACTTTGAAGACCTATTGATAAAACAAACGAAAATGAAACAAAAGATAGTGCTGGAAGGTGAGTCTCCCAGGTAGGAAGGTGTTCAGTCAATTATTAGGGAAGAGCAAAGGACAAAAATGAATAGCACTGTTGCTAATGAAGCAACTAGATTAAAACCAAAGGGGCTTCTAGTGGCAAGTGTGCACAGCCACTAGATGCGGTAAAAGGAAAGCCTGCTGCTGTACAACACATAATTGGAACATGGAATGTGAAAAGTATGAATCAAGGTAGACTTAACAGAATAAAGCATAAAATGGAATTTTAAATACTAAAGTACTTGGTGTGAGTGAATTGAAGTATATTGGAATAGGACATTTTCAGTTAGACAATTACAAGGTATTTCACACTGGCACTGGCAAAATTTGAAGAAATAGTGTGACCCTAATACTGAGCTATGATGTAACATAAATAGTTAGGGTTCTAATGCAAAATCTAATCCAATAATAACAATCAGAATTCTTGGAAAACCTATCAAAATAACCATTCGAGTCTGTGCTCATTACAAATGCTGAAGAAGAAGAAATTGAAAGCTTTTATTCAGGTGTCTAAGAGGAAATTGATCACACACACAAGATATGCTAATAATCATAGACTGAAATGCAAAAGTAGGAAACTTTATTGGAGAAGTCCTAGGAGTCACAAGTGAAGCAATAAAACAACTCGTAGAATTCTGTGAAGCCAAAAAACCTGTTTATTGCAAATACATTTTCAGATAACTAAACAGACATCTGTAAATATGGACACTTCCAGATGGTCAGTATAAAAATCAAATAGACTACATCATTAGAAGAACAAGAAAAAACTGTGTTCTCTCTGCCAGAAAAAGACCAGGAGCAGATTGTGGCATGTGTCATGAATAGTTAATAGGAAAAAATAAAGTAAATCTGAAGAACCTGAAAAGGATCATGGTGCCAAAATATAGTGTAGCATTTCTGAAAAATTAAAAGTCTATATAAAGAACAGATTTTTGTAACTTAACTCGGTTGTGAACTGGAAGACAGCTGGGCAGATTGAAACCAGAGCCCTTTTCAAGGAAGAATGCTATCATACTTTGTATAGAAGACTCATTGGAAATTACAGTAATGCTGGGAAAAGTTGAAGGCAGTAGGAAAAGTGGAAGAACAAATAAGAGCAGGATTAACTTAATAAAGGAAACCAGAGCAAGAACTGAACAATAGGACCTTTTGGAGGGCACTCATTTATAACTGGTTGTCCATAAATCAGAAGTGACTTGATGGCACATAACGATGACAACATAAAAATTGCTGATAACTCTTGCAGTTACAAGTGTTGTGATAAATATTGCCATTTCTATCAATAGCTACCGTGAAATTAACATATTGCTTTGAGTAAATTGAGATTGTGGTAGGATTCAAAGAATTGCAGCTTCAATTGTTTCATTTCTTTATTACCATCCCTACTGTCAGCCAACACAAGACTCATCTCAGTGAATGAGAGTAAAGAAATAGCTTTTGGGTGATCATTATATATACTCCTCTTGCTGAGATATGTGTAACATTCTTGGCCTGTTGAAACTTTCTCAAGAAAGTTGCCATTTAATTTATCTTGCAGATGCTAGCAGGGCAGGTTAGTGACTAAAGTAGAAGTATTTTCAAGACCATTTTCTTGTTTAATCTGACAGGCCAGAAGAATGTTTGATGGAGAAATGGCAAGTTTAACTGCTTTGCTGCAAACAAATACAGTGAAAGTTCCTAAACCTATGAAAGTTATCGATCAGCCAGAAAGTGGTGCTCTATTTGTGATGGAACATTTGGATATGAGAGGTTTGAATAGGTAAGCTCAGTTTCTTGCCATGATTAGGGGTGTGCTGACACAGCAGGACAAATATGGGTTGATCTGCTATGATTTGCACCTGTGAAAATTGAGTTGTGAAAATTTGCACCTGTGAAAATTGGGTGAACTCTGTAGCCATCCAGCTTTGCAGGAATCAGCAGGGGCAGGGCAGAGCTGCCCTAACAAAATGCTAACAAGTGCTCATTGGCAATTCCCACCATCCTCTGTCTCTCTCTTTTTAAATTGGTCTCTTAAGTACTCTAGTGAAAGCCTGTTCCAGTGCTGAGTTGAAACAAGAAAGAAAGAAAAAGTTGGTTTGGAGACAAGGGGTGCTTAGTTGAGGGGAACTGACACCCTGCAAGTGCCCCTTTGCTTCCAGTCAGGCAATCACACTGGCAGAAATGGGACAAAAGCAATGTAACACTGATCACAACACATTTAGACCACCCCTGCTAGCTGAAGAAAAAAAGGTGACTCCCCACTCAAAAAAGACAATATATTTTTCTTACTGAGAGAAAAAGCTCTGTAGAAAATCAGTATGCACAATGAATTGCCAGTTTGAGCACCCAACAATTAATTCAGTATGAAAATGTTTCTATACTGTCCTTTGACTACCGTAAAAATAAACAATAATTAAGAATTTAAAAGGAACACAGGCAAAGCAAGATAGAAATCCTCAGAATATATGATTATCAAACATGAAAACAGCAAGAATAATTGATAACAGTTGAGCATAAAAAAAATCTTGCTGAAACAGCCAGATGATGGCTGATTGCTCTAAAAGTAACCTATTTTGACTTCTAGGCATGCAGAAAAACTTGGAACACAGTTGGCTGATCTCCATCTTCATAATCAAAAACTTGGGGAGAAGTTGAAGAAAGATGGAAACACTATTGGTAAAGTGCTTAGCTTTCTGTGCCTTGCTAAATCCCTTTAATTTAAAACTGTAGGTGTTATACCGAGGAGTTAATCCTTCTGACTCCGCTGCTCTAAAGTTATATAATTTTATAACTCCTAGAATATTTCTATTCCATGGAAGATTTCTGTTATATGGAAAGATTGTAGAAAAATAATCCAGGTGGCAACAACTTGTTCTTTGCTCTTATCATTGCAAAAAGAGATTTTCTTAACTAAAGGATAAGTTCCTTACCAAAAGAATGCAGTGCTCATTAGTGTTGAATATCTCATTTTCTTGTTATATGGGGATCATAGAAACTGGAGAGCTCTGTTAATACTGGCCCTGATATCCTTCAACAGGTTTCCTGAACCTAGTGCCCTCCAGATGTTTTGAATGTCAACCATTGTCCATGTTACCCGAGACTGATGGGACTGAAATCCAAAATGTCTGGGAAACACCAGGTTTAAGAACAGTGTCTTACAAATTACTTGGGAAGAACTGGGTAAATAATTTATATCTTCTCAAAAGTTATGTTAATTTTGTCTGTATTACTGATCAATAACACAGAGAACATTCTCTTAACCTGGTGCCCCCAAGAAACTTTGGCCAATAGCCTTGAATGCTGGGAGTTTTGATCAAAAAACATCTGGAGGGCACCAGACTGGGGAGGCTGATGTGGAAGGAGAACAAAAGTTGGAAGACTTTCTTGTCTTGTTTTTTGCTGTGCTGGAAAAAGGAAAAGTATATAATTTCAACCATTTCTCTTCCCACACTTTATTTGAAGAAGTGCTCCTAGGGATTTAAAAGTTGCTGACTGGCCCAGATCAAGATTCTGTTCATTTCATCTTTCTGTTTCCAATGGCAGAACTGTCACAGTTCTGGAAGCTCAGACACTCAGTTGCAACAGATTACTGAAAATATGGCTAGCTGATTTGAACACTCTGCAGTTTGTAGTTTTTTGAAGTTTGATGAAGCAGTCTGTGTCATGCTGATGTACAAATTATGCTCGTGTTTGTGGAAACAGTCAGCAGTTATAATTAGAACTGTGATTTTATAATAACTAAATTTGCTTTATTTATAGTCTGCTATTCTTATTCAGAATAAGAAAGAATGGTCTCATTTTCATTCTCTCTCTTTTAATTCAAGGGCAAAGTGAAGAGCAGACAGGTGTCCAATTTGTAGAAAAGTTTGGGTTCCACACAGTCACTTGCTGTGGTTATCTTCCACAGGTAGGTTCCGCAGAATTGCATCCCTTCACTAATGACCATAGGAGTATAAGAAGAAAGAATATTTAAATTATGCTACCAGTAGATTTTCCTAATGCTTGAAAATGAGAATATAAGGTTTGTTTAGGAAGTGTTTTACAATTTCATGCACAGTGGAAAAATCCTAGGGCTAGCATATAAGCGTACCTTGTGGTTTGCACAGCCAGTCCTTGCCCTGCTGCTATTGCTAGTATTACCACTGCACTGATAAATTACCATGGAGCATTGGGATGGTGCTGGCAATACCTGATTAAGGAGCCAAAATTCAAGGCAAATCTACCAAGATTCTGTGTAAAAGGAGTATTCTTAGTAAGTGATGCAGGGCTACCATTTCAGGGCTGTTACAGTTCATAGGAAGTTGAAATCTATTACTCATGATTTCATGACTTGTGAAATTTATCATATTGAATGGAAAATAGCAATGTATGGAAGTGTCAATGTTTGTGTGTATTCAATACCTGATCTTTTTATCTTTTCTATTTATCTTTATTTTTTGTTTTATAATTGTTATGGAAATTGTTTTTGTAATAATTTTGTGATTTTATCTGTTGTTTTATGTTGTTTGGAAGCCGCCTAGAGTGGTCGCAAGACCAGATAGGCGGGGTATAAATGAAATAAGTAATAATAATAATAATAATTACAGGTTGTATAAATCTAATCTGTTCAATTTTAAATTCCTATTGGATCTGCAGAGCAGCAGGAAAGACCTGTAACTTTCTGTTTTGTATTTAAGTAGAGTGCAAGAAAAAAAGAAATTATCTGTAAATAGTGTACTGCTACCCCTTGTAAAGTCTGAGATAGTCTTGACAATTTTGTGTCCAAACCATTGAAACCAATTCTATTATCCCAGAAATGAGTGGGATCAGATAAGCTTGAATACACATAAGACTTCATTAATGTTTTGATAGGCCACTTATTTCTCAGTTCCACCAAGGGACTTTCTTCATGGGATTGCCCTCTTAAAGAGCCATTGACAAACTTCTGGATTGCTGAATTTGTGGCTGTTTATTTGTAGGTAAATGAATGGCAACAGGATTGGGTGATTTTCTATGCAAGGCAGCGAATTCAGCCTCAGATGGACATGATTGAGAAGAATTCAGGAGACAGGGAGGCGAAAGAGCTTTGGGCACAGCTCCAGGTAGTGATATTCCATAGAAGCCTTAAAGGCCATATTCATATTTATAAAAGTGCTGTTTTTGATCAAATTAGTACAGAATTTGCACACCATCTATCATGTCTGCAGAAAGCTCTTGACAAAGCAGTGCTTCTTGGCTGGTGAAAAACAAGCCATTCTATCTTAAGTTCATGTAAAGAAGTAAAAATTACATGTAATTTAGTTTTAAATTTTCATTTATTAAGCCTGGTATCACTTACTGCTTAAAGTTAAAAATGAGAATTTCCCCTCCCCCTTTCAATTAACAGGGATAACTCTGGTTTTCTTTTCCAGCTAAAGATACCCAGTTTGTTTGGTGACATGGAGATCATTCCTGCTCTTCTACATGGAGATCTATGGGGAGGAAATGTAGCTGAAGATGACTCTGGGCCTGTTATCTTTGACCCTGCATCTTTCTATGGTCATTCAGAATATGAATTAGCAATTGCTGGGATGTTTGGTGGGTTTAGCAGTTCGTTTTATTCCGCCTACCACAGTAAAATCCCCAAAGCACCAGGGTTTGATAAACGGCTCAAGCTGTACCAGTTATTTCACTATATGAACCACTGGAATCACTTTGGAGGAGGATACCGAGGCTCCTCTATCAATATAATGAGAAATCTGGTGAAGTGACTTCCCACCTCAGAGTTTTGTAGCCCGGTGTGGAACTATAGGTCCATACTCCTTGGTGTTTCTGTTGCACTGATGTGAGCATGTTATAATAGATCCCAACCTTGCATCCTGTTTCCTCAGCCAAAGGACAAGTCCTGATGCATCCTAGGTTTGGCTTTTCATCATTGCCATTGATCAAATGGCTACCTAAGGATATAACAAATTTTATATTTGGCCTTTGGTACCAAGGAGGAAAACCTGATATGGCTTTGGTAATTGCCATTATGTATTGCCAACCACCTGTGATCGCACAGGTATATTCAAAGGAAAATTGAAAATCTTAGCTAATGGCATGGTGTCTTTTCCTTCATAATGGCATACATCATTTAGGGATCTTTCTATGATATGAATATCGCCACCACAGGTGGCTGGGCCCTTTGGACCCCCCCCCCCCCCCGAACCAGCCAGTCCACTTACTGCTAGTGGCATGTGTGGCTGCCATCATCCGCGTTGTGCCAATCACAGAAGTAGCCTGGCGGGGCTTCCCTGCCTCCCTGTGCTGCTGACCACTCAGCAGCTGAGCGGGGAGACTTGTCATCCCGCCTCCTTGCTGGAGCGGTCAGCAGTACAGGGAGGTGGAGGAGCACAGGCCAGGCTACTTCCATGATTGGTGCAATGAGGACGACCATGTCTGTGTGCAGTGTGTCACAAGCAGCTGGTTCTGAGGGGAAGGTCCAAAGGGCCTGGCCACCTGTGGTGGCAATATTTGAGATGAATACGAATATCCCATCTCAAGTCTCAGGCTTACTTTCTAGTGGCAGCTCACTGGAATCCATGCCTTGTATTCATTCCCTAAAGATTTCTGCACTGTGCTCTGAACAACACAAAATTATTTATCAGTAAAATGTGCTGCAGGAAAATAAGGAGGCAAGAAATCGTACCATCAATGAAAAATCTGCTCTCCATTTTGGGGCCATTGTGTCCTTTAATACCTGTCTTTGTGATTAAGGTACTCTTTTCCCACCTGGATTCCCTTATTATTAGTAGTTCACCTCTTGAGAAGAAACTGCATTATTTTCTTTGTGCATCATCTCCTGTTTGACTTTCTGCTTGCTAAATAGCTGTTAAATTGTATTTGATAAATGGTTCCATCTTGTGGCAGCTAGCTTGTATAAATCACTTAGTGCTCTTTCCCCTTACACAATTATTCAGGCTTCAAGTTACACCAGCCACAAAGTATTTTGAGTACAAAGAGATATTCAGACAGTGTTACATGATCCAGAGTTACTTACTCATGTGAGGATGAAATAGCTACTGGGCTTGGATTGGAACCACACACATGAGAAAATGCTATAGTCTTATGATGTTTTCTTTAATCTGCTAAATATGTCCTTCAGAAAAACCAGTAGAATAATATTTTTTTCAGATACTGATTTTCTGTTTGTTTGTGATTTTTCATTCTCAAATCATCGGCTGCATAAGAGGCCATGTCTCCAACATGTTCAAATGGAAGTCAGAATGCTTTTTCTTGTTTTTGAGTTAACATTTCACTACAAGCAATTATTGAAAAAAATTCTTACTTTGTTCCACATTAAAAACTGTAGGAGTTACGATGTATTAATGCCAATAGGATGTGCCCACTTCTAAGTTCATTAGTAATGTTACTGGTTATAAATTCTGAATTTGAATAAAAGCATTACTCACAGCTATACTTCGTAATTGCTCCCAGATGTTTAAATAAAATACTTTCCTGAATGATTTATTTTCTTCACCTGGTTAGAAAATGACAACCAAAAAAACTGTTATTACTGTCCAGATGGCATACACATCCTCTCCATGCCAATTTTTTTTTTTTTTTTTTTGGTAGATGTCTAATATATGCTGTGTTCTCTCATACTTCACACAGGGCAAACATCAAGCTAGCAGGATCTATATTTTCACTAGAATTCAAGAACAAAGATCCACTGTACTCAGTACTAATAGAACATAGATGCCTTACAACACAGGACACTGCTCTGCTACAACATCTACACAATGTTGAACTGCAGAGTTTTTCAGAGTGGTCCACATTCTTTTATATCAAGCCCCTGGGAGTTGAAGGATAGGTGTACTAAATGGCAGCTTTGACCAATCTGCGAAATACTCTGGAGGTAAAATTGCTTGCAATCTGTTCCAATGTTCCAAACACTCTCTATTAACAGAGTTGAGTTATACACTTTCTGCCATAGCTTTTGTTGTAAATTAAGGATCCTTTCCAGCTTGTACAACCTGAGGGATGTGCACAGAATTCATGGATCAACCAGGCCAACTAGATTCATCATGCCTTGGCCATCTTGGCTCATAAAGCCAGCTGAAGGAGAAATAACTGACTGGAAATGGAAACTCTTAGCTATTATTTGATGGTTCTTTTCCATCTTGCCTAAAAATAGCAGCAGTTCAATTTTTTAAAGAAGATATCTATGGATCCCTTAGTTTTAAATAATTATTGATGTGTCACAGTCTTCCAGTTTTTGGTAAGGTGCTTAAATGTGACCTCTGAGCATTCTTGGAGGAAACTAATTAAACATTTCAGTGTGGCTTCAGGACTAGTTCTGAAATTGCCATGACCTTGACTGCCTTAGTAGATGATTTTAGACAGGAATTAGATGGGAATTCCACTTCTGCTAGACCTTTCAATGGCCTTTGATATCATCAGCCAGAGATGACCATTGAGGGCTTTGTGAATGGAAGGATTGGTACTAGGTAACTCCTTATTGAGGGGAACAGAGGCACCAATGTAGGAATGAGACTGCCAGGCACAGCCATCATCATGATGGCTGTGCCTGGCAGTCTCTGAGTAGGAAAGGGAAGGACTTTTGAGTAAAGGTGGGTTTTCATCATTTTTTTCCTGTTGAAGCTCATGATTTTAGAAGAAAGGCAAGAATACTGAAAGGGAATAACTGGCTATACAGATAGTATCGTCAAGAAAAAGTTGGTTTCTTGTTCCCTGGTCTGTGCTTCCATTATGAGATTCCTGTCAAGAGACAGGTTGCACCTTGAAGGGTTGAGAAGAGTGTTTGCTAGGACTCTTGCAAATCTGGTTAAGAAGGCCTTAAACTGAATCCTGCCAGGGAGGGAGATGGTATTCCAGAGGACAAAGGGACACAAATCGCAGTGTTGCATTGGAAACTAAGATGACAGTACAGGAAACCACCAGAGGAAATAGGAATAAAGAAATAGCTGAAAATAATGACCCATGTTTCAATACCAGTGTACAGAGCATGGCAAACAAGCAATGTGAACTGAACTCTTAGCATTGGAGGTACTGTAAAATATGGTTTAATAGGCATTATTGAAAGCTGGTGAGATGAGACTGATGACAATAACATAGGAAATGAAGGATATAAATTATTCAGAAGGAACAGAATAACATGAAAGGAGAAATAATAGCTTTATACATAAATAATATGTGCATGAAATATGATAGAAGTCTTTAGGTCAGACTGAACACTTAGTTGATGTCCTCCTAGACCAGGTTAGGAAACATGCAGAGAGGAGGGATATGATAGTAACGGATTCCTATTGAAAATCTAACTCTGCAAAAATGTAGGGTCCAAAAACGTCCTTCTTGATGTCAGCAAGGCTTTCAAGAACAAGTGATTATTCTTGTCACCAATATGGGAAAATGTGGGCTACACAATGTTAGGTTGATATGTAACTGGTTGATGGGCCCTAAACCAGAGTGTTTACCAATTGTTCCTTGTCATCCTGTAGAGAAGCAAGTGAGTTCTGTTGTGAGCCCCGTGTTCAACACTTTTATAAATGATACAGATGAACAATTGGAGAGGTTGCTCTTCAGACGTGCAGGTGACATAGAAAAAGGAGGGATACTTCAGAAGACAGAATCAGCATTCAAGGTGACCCTAAGAAATTGGAGAACTAGCCTAAAATGAATTTCAACAAGGGAAAAACAATATAAAGTTAATTATTTAGGCAGAAAATAATGGGATGGCAAAAGGAGCTAGTACAGTTCTGGGCTGCAGGAACAGATGTTGATTACCTAGATCTAGCTGTCTAACTGGTCTAGTCTGCTTTGGTTAATTCTCACCTGGAACAATTGAGTTCAGTTAAGGGCCCCACTATTTAAGGATATAATCAAGTTGCAATGTGTCCAGAAGGAAACCAAGACTGTAACAAAACCGTAAGATATTTTGGAGGAAGTGGATTGTAATCCACAAAACCTCACACGAAAATGAATCTATTAGCTTCTAAAGGTGTCAAAATTCTTTCATTTTTGTTTTGTGATTGATACTAAAACTGACTGACACGACTATCTCCTGGAAAACGGCCGACCTGCTAATCTCTGTGTAGACACCTAGCCCTGCCAGGAACAGGGGAGAGTGGGGCGGGTTTCTCCTGGTGAAAAGAATACAGAGATGACCCGATATAGCCATCTTCAGATGCCAAAGACGGGGCAAAGTGGTTCAAAGTACAAGAAAGGAGATTACAATTAAAATATTACAAAGAATCCCCTGATGCTAAAAGCTGATAGAGACCCAAACGGAACATCTGGAGGCCCAAGGTTGGGGACCACTGGGCTATACAGTACTAGAAACTGATTTTTCTTCCTCGGATGTATTTAAATAGAGGAGTAGATCTTGTCACGTGAAACGGGAACACTAGGCTACTATTGGCTAGGTGGCGGCACGTGACGGGAGCTGCTTCCTTTCCCCAGCTATTGGCCAGAAAGACTTAGAGAGCGAGCGAGAGAGACGCACGGGCGTAGAAGCAACAACAGGATTGGTCTCTGAGCAGTCACGCGGGAGGGGCATTCTCCTCTCTCTCTCTCTCTCTCCCCCCCCCCCCGCGTGCGGACTGTGAGCCGAGTTCTCCCGCGTCTTCTCGGCGGCGCCTGGATGCTGGGGCGGCTTCTTCGGGCGAGCGCCAGAGCGATGTCCGGTGGTAAACATGACTCGGTGCAGGCGCGGCATCATCGCCCTCCGAAGCACCTGCGGGCGCGGGAGAAGCGCCTGGGGCCGGAGGGGTCCTTGGAGGCCTCGAAGCTTCGAGGCCCCGCCACCGTCTTCGTCCAGGTGGTGGCGGCGGGGACGCGGGAGGCCGGAGCCGCCGTCTACGTCTTCTCCGAGTACAACCGGTGAGTGGGCTCCAGGGCGCGGAGCCGGCGGGGCTCTTCCTGCCGGTGCTCGCCGCTGGTTAAACCACGGGCGCTGCTGAGTGCGGCTCCCTTCCCTCCCTGGCCTTCCCTGCTCACGTGTTGGTTGGGAGAGACGCCCGCTGTTTTCTGCCCTGCCACTCACCCCGCACCCCGGTGAAGTCTACGCACAGCCTAATATTGTCATTCTCTCCCCCCCCCCCCCCCCCACTGATCTGGTCTGAATTCTGTTCCATTCTGCTTCAGGTTTGCACACCTGCTTGCAAAGCCTTTTTGCAATATCCTCTGCAGCGATAACTGCTTGCTTTTAGGCAGTTTCTGGCTGCTCTCTCACCCATACTTTTTTTTTTTTTTAACATGTGTGTCTTAGGATCTGAACTCCAGTTGCAAGTTCAGTGCCGTTCTTTTTATTTTGAGATGATATGAGAGATTCGCACCCAAGTTATTTTAATGATCGTAAGGTAGATGTAGCTTATAGTCCTTGTGTTTCATTCTAGGTATCTTTTTAATTGTGGAGAAGGAGTACAGCGCCTTATGCAGGAGCACAAGTAAGGATGACCGAGATCGTGGGTGGGCAGAAACTGGACAGATAAATGACCTTACTAAAGTTAAATTGCTTAACAAGTCTTGTTTTCACCACAGGTTAAGAATCAGCCGCTTGGACAATATCTTCATCACCAGAATGAATTGGGCAAATGTTGGTGGTTTGTCTGGTGAGTTCAGGTCAGATACTATATTGTAATTAGGCTATCTGGAATTCTGTGGTTCATAATTAGATTGGTTTTGTAGTGTGTGTGTAAGTTTTGGAAGCTGTCCTCTAAAAATACATTGTTTTCTTGCCAGCTTGGTATAAGTAGATGTGTCAGAATGTGGTAGGAGTCACTTGGCCTGTCCTATTGGTTTTTGGATTTAAAGCCGGTTTTGTTGGTTGCCTCTATAATACCATGTTTGTAAGCCTCAACTGCTGAATTTTAGTGGAATTCAGGCCATAAATGTAATAAATTAATTCATTTATTCTAGTACATATATACACAGTATATATGCACAGCATTATTCTGGGTGGTTTACATAACACATATGAACTTCCCTGCACAGTTAGACATTCTGTAAATAGCTGGGACAGCAAAAAAATTAAAATATCTAAACATAACACAAAACAACACTAGAAAACTGGTATGAGCACAGATGGCGGTAAAGTTTAGAGTGGCAGTCCAGGGGCAGATGAATTCAAAAGCGGCTGCTTTCAAAAGCCTCTGAAAGATAAACATTTTCAGCAGCCTCTTAAAACTAGGAAGGGAGGGGACCAGGTGTAGCTCCACCGGAGGTGGTTTGGCAGTGATGATGCCACTGCTGAAAAGGCCCTATGCTGTGTAGAAGATTTTTTGGCCTCCTCTGGTGTAGCCTGGAGGAGCATAACCTGAGAGCATCTAATGGTACAGTGAGATGACCTTGGGGGAAGGTGCTCTGATAGGCCATGAGATCCCAAATCATTAAGGGCTTTACAGGTTAACATCAAAACCTTGAACTTGATTTGGGATCCAACTGGGAGCCACTGCAGGCAAACCAGGACCAGGGAGATGTGATCAAACCTGTCACCTGTCTGCTGCATTCTAGACCTGCTGTAGTCTCTGGGTCAAGGGAAGCCCCACAGAGAGAGCATTGCAGTACTTGGTCCTGGAGATCACCAACACTCTTAATGTAATGTATAACTTAATAATATGGAAGAGTTCTTGGGTGCAGTTGTAGCAACTGATCAGGAGAACAGTGACTGGAAGGAGGCTTGTGAACCATGTTGAAAATGGAAAATGGAGTTTCTTTTAGTATTTATTTGGACCTCTTAAACACTACTTACGTTAGATATTCAAGGGCAACAAGTTCCTACAGTTTTTCTCTTTTTGTTGATTCTGGCTCTTTAAGATCAGTTGATGCTTCTTGGCCATGTAGTTGCTCTATCATCTACTTGGACAGGCACATCCGGGTTAGCTATGATCTGTACATACCATTCTGGCTGACTTTGATAATAGTTTGCTTGAGGTGAATCAGCAGCAACATGTATAGCCACAGGTGCTATGAAAAGAAATGTCCTGCTCTTGCCATGGCATCTGGAAATCACAGTAGTGGCATGTGTCTCTTGGTCATGAGTACTATCTGATATTACAGTTTGTACTGAAAGTTGCATATAACACCTTTCAGCAAATATATTTGTTTTTGGTGTGCCAGACTCAGTACTGTTTATGTGTTCGCAAGTAATTTTTTGAGAGGTAGACCAGTACACAGTGAATGGGATGCCTTTCTATTTATACCATAGTCATATGATTTTAATCCATTTTGTCAGTACAATAACCTAGGGCTAGGTTGTGTTAATATTTAATTATTTGCTTAAAATCACCTTGCGAGCATCAGGGATAAATGAACTCAAGTGCATATCAAACTAGAACTAGGGGGACTCAAGTTCAAATCTCAATGGACTGTGAAGCTGATCTGGTGATAACTGAGCTATCTCTAAGCCTAAGCCACCTGCCAGGGTTGTTAGGATAAAATGGGGGTTGTTGAGGTGTTAGGAGAAGATAGGATGTAAATCTCCCCTTCTTCAAATAGTGACCAAAATCCTGTTGCTCAGTGTAGTAAATTGCAGTAGAGTAGGCTTATTAAATCATTCGGGATTGGGTGAGTCAGCTGCTCAATAAGCTGCATTACTTCAAATGGGCCTACCCTAACTGTGACTTACTTTAGTATAATGAGTTGCATGTCATCATCATTATCATGTTAGAACTGCAGAGCTGGAAAGTACCTTATGGATCATCCATTCCAGCCTCTGTTAGAGTAGTCCCATTTGAATCAGTAGAATTGACAGAGGAGTTGACTCACTAAACTTGCATTGATTCAGTGGGTCTAGTCTATCATGATTTATTATGAAAAGCAATGATATTTCAGCCAATAAATAAAATAACAGCACAAGGTGCCAGGAGTTTTGTCTTGTTAGCTCAACAAACAGTAAGTTTCATAACTATCCTTTTTGTTGTGCTGTAGCAGTAGGCATTCTTAATTAATTTTTGATGCTTTTCTGCAATTTTTGGCTGAAACAAATTTCTGCTCTTTTCTAGGAATGATTCTTTCTTTGAAGGAGATAGCAATTCCAAAGTGTGTGGTTTCTGGACCCCCCCAACTGGTGAGTGTTGCTTCTTTCTCAGTGATCATTTGTATAATTTTATACACCCTGCACCCTGGTGAATACTGTCTCTGCCATTCCCATTCTGGATTAGGTTCATGCAGTTGCTATTCTATTTGTGAGCTCTTAATGTCCAGTCAAGACCTGTCAGTTCTATTTCCTGGTGCATGTAATATCCTTTTTATCCATAGCAGGAAACTGCATTCTTCTGGAAGTGCTCAAAATGTCTACATCTCTGTAATAATTAACCGACTGACAGAAAAATGTTGATAGAAAGATGCAAAGCATATTTTTCACCTTCATGAACTACAGTTTCCTTCCTACCAATTACAGTTTGAACTGTGGTTTTGTTCCAGATTTTTGCTGCCTTTCCCTCTCACTTTTATTAAGCATGTCATGCGCTTCTTAAAGTTGTGTGTTTACTTGCATATAGTACATGATCCCTAAATGTAGGAAGTGTAGAATATGAGTCAAGAGATTGACCTGTTTATCAAATTTGGTTTGAATCTAATTCCTGCAGTGAATTTGTTAGGGGGCTTTATGCAACCTGGTCCCTACTTCGACTGTATCCTCTATCTGTAATATAAGGGAGAGTGATAACATATGGGGTGTTGTAAGGATTACAGATGGATAGTTGTATAAAAGCATTATACAAACTTTAAGTGTTATTATGTAGAGTACAGTATGAGGACAGATGAGAGTGGCTTATGCTAGTATCTTAGTAGAAAATACTTCAAATGTTGCAGTTTTGACACTCTCCTTGTTCTATATATTTCAGCAAAACTACCTGGAGGCAATCAAAGGATTTTCTGGTTCATTGAAAGGAATAGAATTAGGTAGGCACTGCATTTTTATATGGGCTTCAGATGTACCATCAGTGCAGTCAGTCGCTGCATTCTTTCCCAGTGACTGCAGTGATTATTGTCTTTCTAAATCAGACCTTTCTAGACCTTTGGTTTCATGTGGTGGTGGCTTATTTCCTAGCTGCTACTTGCACCATCTCTTTCCAGATGCCTCTCAGAGATAACTTAAGGCTTGAGGGATGAGAATTGTGTTTATTATCTTCTGAGTAATATTTATCTTTGCAACTTGATCCAAACACATAATACTATTTGCTTATATTCCAGTTTAGAAAATCTGTATCAACAGAAAGGCCACCCTAATGACTGATTACTGATTTTGTTTTGTTTTTATTGGTTTTGTTGTTGTTGTTACTAGTTGTGCAGCCTCATTCTAATTCTGAATATCGGGATGAAACTATGACTGTCTATCAAGTTCCCATAATAGGTGAGTTAAGGGTACTGTAATTTTACTAGGAAAAAAAACGGGTGGTGGAATTTAGTAGATTCAGTTTTATAGCACTCTAAATGCAGTGATGGATCCATGATGTCTGATTTTGAAAGTGAAATTCTGGATTTTACTACAAGCAGGTAGGGTTTAAATTGACCTAAGTACAGACTGGGACACAGTTTGTGGGAAACTGGTGCTTTTTCCTATCCATTCTGTAACTTTATCTTCCTAGTGGGTAATGACTTTTATGAAGGTGTTCAGTCTACAATTGTAGAGAAAGAAGAGGTGCTACGTAAACACACAGTGGTGACTGTAATGGTTATAGAACAAACCTAAAATGTCTACAAGAAATATATACAAGAAGTAGATATAACCAACAGGTTATTAACAGTATAGTGTGGCAATGTATAAAATAGTTCAATGCAAATAGAATCAAAACAATGTATATTTTATCAACAGTATATCAAACTGTATCTAAACCATATGTGTTACAGCAATCATATATTGAGGAGAGGTTTGGATACATTCCTGTTTCAAGTTGTTCTTGTCCAAGTTCATTTTTGGGCACTGAAGTATATAAACATGATGATCAGTTCGTGTAAGACTTGCATAGAACCAATAGACAGGAACACTTTGTAATATTCTGTATCTTCCCATTAACATTTGCTTTGTGGGCAGTATCAGTGCTTTCAGAGCAACTCACTAAGCATGAAGAAAAGGAAATGTAGGCACGTGGTGCAAAAAAGAAAATGTAGATATCAATTATTTTGACAGAGGTTATCCCCTAAATATTTCCAATCAGGAGGACTGAAACAAATGTGGAATCGTTCCTGAGGCCACAGTTAACGAAAGACTCTTTGGGAGACTGTTTCTTGTCCTCTTTTGTTCTGTGGAATGTTCTCAGCTTTCATGTTCTGTCATAAATATTCTCTAAATATTTGCCTCCAAGTTGCAGTACTCCACTGGGTATAGGGCTCTGAAAAATGAAAACCCCTGGGGACTGATTCATCTGTCCTGGATGCCCCCCTTTAGACACATGTTTGTGTTTTCTACCTGTACTCTCACTTCTTCTGAAACAGGCAAAATATCTAGAGATGAGCCAAGGCTGCATCCAGACTCTGCGCCACCTGTGCATAGAGTTGAGAAAAAGCATGTCTCAGGACCAAAATCTCCTTCTATGGAGCAGCAGTCCTTAAAGAGCTACAGTGGTAAAGTATCCCCTCCTAAAATTGATGAAATGAGTCTTGCTGCTTGTGTCAGTTTGCAAATCGTGTCTTGTGAGGTTATCAAGACTCCATTGCTTTCTGGTTTTTGAGCTTCACTGTGGGAAATTCTTTGTGTATAGTTGAGAAATGTCTGGTAACACTCCTGTTAAACTAGTTTAAGGTATGTGCTTGGATTTCTGCAGTTTCAGCTGTATATAAGAACCTGAGGCTTCTTATATACAAAGCACCACAATAATGTGGAGGCTGTCATTACCAGCCTACAGAAATCATTACCATAGAGTAACGTATCCTACTACCTATAATGGCAAGTCCTTTTTTTTTTATGCACAAGGACAGAAGTGAGGAGGGGCAATGCATGAACCTCAGATATCCCAGAGGAGATTAAACTATGTTTGCAGTGTTTGTAGGCTAAATCATCTCTATGTTACAAAGGTCTCTCTTCAGGATGATGGTTTGGTGTCCTTTTTTGGTCATTTAGGCATATTGAAATGGAATATTGAAAGTTAGAAATTATAAGGTTTTATATATATGTGACTGGTCTAAGGACTGTAAATAAACTATTTGATTTGATTTGGTCATTTAGGCAGAGAATACATCTTTAAAGTACGATAATGAGGTTTTGCTGATCACTTGATTTTAACACAGGGTTTCTTGTATTCTCTCTCTTTTTTCTTTCTTGGTGGCAAGTTTGTCAAAGAGACCCATCTCTTGTTGTGGCATTTATCTGCAAGGTAAGAGTTGCCCTTAATAATAAGGGGCCTCAATGGCTATTGTGCAGGGATGGGGAAATCTAACTCTTCTTACTCTTGGTATTTTGTTTCCATTGGCCTGGAAAACATTCTCTGTGCCTGCTATTTTGCATCCTCCTCCTATGAAGGGAATAATACTGAATGATTTAATGTTGCTGTTTTTATGGTTCAGAGCTGGTGGCTGAATGTAACCTGGTCCTTTGCTTGTCAGAGTGAGCAAGTATTTTGCTTTCCCCAGTTTTCACCCTTTTTGAGGCAAATAATTCCTGAGATAATAATTCTTCAGAACAAACATTCTTGTGCTGTACATTTAAAATATATAGCCCAGAGCTGGTTCACTTAATTGGAAATTTCTCACAATTACTTTAATTCTGACCATGAAACACTGGGAACTGACAGTCTTGAAAGTACATATTGCACAGAACTGTTTGTGGTTATTGGAGTTGAAACCCACTTTCACTAACATGCTGAGGATTTAAGCCTTTGAGTGCTGTCTTACAAAACGGTCTCATATTTGGGTTCTTGTTGAAATGATTAATTGTTTCTAGATGTGCCCAACTTTGTAGTTATGTATTTTTTTCTTTCCTAATGAGCCCTTCCTATTCTTCTGATGCAGCCCAAATGAACATCTGGTGTGTTGTCTTCAATGGTGGGCTCTGTTTGTATGTTGGTGTCCTCATCAGAACTTTTTCCATATAACAGTTCATGTTTTTTATTAATGTGATGCATTGTTGTGGAAAGGTGATTAAATGTGTGGTGTTTGTTGGCAGCTTCATCCAAAGAAAGGACAATTTTTGGTGCTCAAAGCGAGGGATCTTGGTTTGCCTGTGTAAGTATGGAGGGTTTCTACAGAAATTTTAGAAGTGGGGCATTTCATTTTTTTAAAGCTTTGATGATGTATACTCTTTTCACCTCCTTTCTAGAGGCACTGCAGCAATAGCTCCCATAATAGAAGCTGTGAAGGATGGAAAGAGCGTCATGTTTGAAGGCAGAGAGGTGCGTTTTCACCAAAGATGGTTTGGTTGTGCTCATAGCTGTCAGTCACTTTCTTATGGATGTAACTAGCCGGGATTTGTCTCCATTATTTGGGCTGAAATAATTATCTGAGGTCTGTCTCAGTCAGTGGGAATATCTGAGGCTGTGCTAGTATTTTTAATAATGATTTGTTCCTGTAACATGGGAGAAGACATGAAATAGCCTTACTAGTTCAAAAGGAGCCTTTATATTGGATTTCTTGCCATTATGGATAGAAGTGGTTGTCTTTCTGAGCCCAAGATCACAAATGAAGTACTTTTGCTGATGGTAAAATTATTCTTGCAGTGTGGCTTTTGCCTTAGTAGAGATACACTTTCAGTTGCCAACTTATGAGACTAACAGTAGAGCAGAGATTGGCAACATGCAGCCCCCTGAGGATCAAATGTACCACTTGGTATTCTTACACCCCAAAAATGTTTTAATTTTTGAAAAAAGGAACTAAAAAAGTCCCTTAGTACCACATTTTGAAGGCCCCTAGCCTTGATTTTTTAAAAAATGTAACCGCTAGAGTGAACAGGGGACTTTTCAGTTTAGAAAAAATCATTCTTCATCGTGGCCTCTGTGAATGCACACAATAGGGTTCTGACAGCGCCTGCGCTGGTCTTCTTGGAATCTTCTAGAGTTTTTTGTAGAAAAGTAACAAAGTTTAGAGTTACCCCTATCGCACATGCTCCACCCGCCTCAGCCTTAGTTCCATTTTACCGCCTTGGTGACTGGATCTTCTCGCTAGCTAGAGCATTCTTTGAATTATATTCTATATCCTTTTCGGCTTGACACGGACTGTTCTTGGATATTGCGTCTTTCGGTTGCCCCTGATCACGGACTGTTCGACTATTCTCTGCCTATCGTTTGAATTTGGCGCTTTTGGATTGTTTTGTCTTCCCGCCTTTTTTCCTGTCGCGCCGGGACAGACATCGCTTCTAACTGTCGTCCCTCTCAATTCTCGAGGAGTGAATTTGGACTATTTCTTACTTGTGAGTGGTTTTTCTACTATTTACCACCTTATGTCCCACTCCGGACCCTTTAGCAGGTGCGTCTCGTGCTCCCGTAAGCTCCCTTTCTCAGACGGTCACGACCGCTGTCTGTTCTGCCTGGGGGACTCCCATCAACCTCACTCCTGCAGACATTGTAAGAAATTTACAAAGGCAGCTTTGAAAGCTCGTCAGCAACGGTTGAAGCTGTACTTGTGGGACAAGACCCTCTCGGCGTCTAAACCATCCGAGATGGAAACTCCCCCTCCTTCGACGGCTCCACGTTCTGAAGTCCGAATCGCCTCCCCGCCACCGTCTTTGGCGTCCAAATCGGCCGACAAGTCATCAAAAAAGTCATCCACGTCGACCGCCCCCAAACCTCCCCCCTCAACGTCGAGACCGGCACCAGACTTGTCGAAAAAAGACCATCTGAAAGGGAAAAAGTCGACGTCTAAGGGGAAGAAGGACAAGTCCAAAGACCACAGGAGACAGGTCCCTCCAGTTTCGGCGTCGTTGCCTTCTCCGATTCTGGAGGACTCTTCCCGGGATCGGGAATCCCTCTCCGAAGCCGCAGTGTCTCTACCACCACGGCAGCTTGAAGCGTCGCCGGTTGGTACCATTCGCTCTCCGAGCCCTAGCCAGCTAGCGCGTACTGTCTCTAGCCCGGCTTCTGCCCCTCATAGCCCTGCTTCGGCCGGGTGGGCATCGCCGACGCCTTCGTCTCCATCGATGCTGTCGGGGTCACCGTCTCCACCTCGAAAACGATCGGCAAAGACGAAGCACCTCTCGACGCCAAGTGGTGGTCTTACCTCGATCTTACCGGCGTCGACACAAGTCTCGGTACGACGACCCCGTCTACATCGAGGTCGATCGGAGGTCCCATTGTCGACGTCGACGGGACGACTCCGAATCCGAATTCTCGTCGAGCGACGAGATCTATCCTGAGAAGAAGAGAGTTAAGTACGTCTATGCCTCCACTTCCTCTTCTTCATCTTCGCCGCCGCCCCGACGTCGACATCACCTCGAGGTCGAGGTCGATACTCGTCGACCCTCCAAGGGTCATGTTATGACTCAAGAGAGACCCACTCAGGTCAAGACTGCTTCGACATCGAGGACTGCAAAGACGGCGTCGACACGCATGCATTGCTCGTCTGAACTTAGCAAAAAGAAAGGCAAAGCTCAGAAACCTCCACCTCTAGTTTCCATGTCTGAACAAGAAGACCTATCTTCACATGGCTCAGGCCAGGAAGAGGACTTTCTGTCAGAGTCTTCCGGGGATTCACCTGTTGGAGGCGATCCAGTGGATTCAGATGCTGGTGACCCGCATCCATCTTCGCCTTCAGAGGATTTTTCCTCTTATGTGCAAATGATATCCAGGATGGCCAAAACGCTCAAGATGCAGACTGAGCAACCACCTGCTCCGGCTGAGGACCTCATTTTTGGAGACATCAATCAGGAACGGACTCCCCCTCTTAGTCTGGCGGTCATCCCAGCATTAATGGATCTCATCAAGGAGTCATGGAACCAGCCATCTACCTCGGCTCAGGTGTCACGCAGGACTGAGAACTTATATCGCGTCCACGGTGATGAGTTTAATTTCCTGACTAAGCATCCGGTTCCTAACTCCATTATTGTCCAGTCGAGTTCATCAAAATCCTCGGGGAAGTCCCACGTCACTCCCACTAACAAAGAGGGCCGGAAGTTGGATGTTCTTGGTAGAAAGATCTATTCTTTCACCACTTTCCTTCTTCGGGTGACTACCTATCAAGCAGCCATGGGGGCATACCAGCGACAACTCTGGTCCAGGATCCTCCCAGCTCTTCAACAAGCCCCGGATGATACTAGGCAAGACTATCTGAACACATATGCAGAAGCCCTCACTGTGTCAAAACATCAAAGATTGGCGTCCCGCCATACAGCTGATGTGGCTTCAAAGACTCTTACGTCTGCCATCACCCTAAGGCGACATGCATGGCTTAGGTCATCAGGTTTTATGGACGACGTCAAATCACGCATTGAGGACCCGCCCTTTGACGCAAAGGGACTATTCAATGAGAAGACTGATGACAATCTTGAAAATTTGCATAAAATTAAAAAGACGGCTAAGTCCTACACTTTCCAACAACAACCCAGATACAACAAGTTTCAATGGTGTAAACAGTACTCACAGCAACAATCACAACAACCAGTTTCTCAGTCCTTCCGCCCCTACAGGAATCAGCCAGCACGATCCTCTCAAGCTTCCTCTTCCTTCTCCACCTTTCGGCCACAAGCCTCCACACAACGCCGGCAACCTTATAGGCCTCCAGCTAAGAAATCTAAGCAGTTCCTTTGACTCCAGCATACAACTACCAGAATCCGACCAATCCACTCGTCTCGCACCGTTTTTTCACAATTGGGCACTCATTACAAAAGACTCTTGGGTCTTAAGTATTATTCAATTCGGTTACCGTCTAGAATTTACAGAATTTCCTCCTCTAGGACAAATCAAGCACACATCCTTCGATCCTGTTCTAGAAGAAGAGATTCTCACTCTCCTAAACAAACAAGCCATTCAGCAAGTCCCCATGAGGGACATAGCAAACGGTTTCTATTCCCGTTACTTTGCCGTGCCAAAAAAGGACGGCGGAGTCAGACCCATTATGGACTTACAAATCCTAAACACTTACCTTCACCCTCGCCGCTTCCGAATGGTAACGCTGGAATCCATCCTTCACCTGTTGAGACAAGAAGACTGGTTTGTTGTAGTGGATCTCAAGGATGCTTATTTCCATGTAACAATTCACCCACGTCACATGCATTACCTTCGATTCATATTCCTAAACAAAATTTATCAATTCCGTGCTCTTCCGTTCGGACTGTCCACAGCACCTCGGACGTTCACGAAGTGCATGGCTCCTGTTGCGGCCTACCTTCGAGTACACAACATTCAAGTCTACCCTTATATAGACGACTGGCTGATCGTATCCCCGTCCAGACGAAGGTCACTCCAGGACACCGAGTTTGTTCTCCAAACCCTCAGAGACCTCGGCCTCACCGTCAACCGCGAGAAATCTCACCTCGTTCCATCCCAAGTGGTCGACTATATAGGAGCAAGACTGGACTCTGTCAAAGCTCGAATATTCCTGCCACCAGACCGCATAAGAAAGATCAGCAGGGCTGTGCACAAATTTCGACCACATTCCACAGTCTCAGCGAGGCATGCACAACATCTGCTAGGCCTCATTGCTTCCACAACATCTGCAGTGACTCACGCTCGCCTCAAGATGCGCTCCCTTCAGGCATGGTTCCTGGCTCTCTTCGATCCCCTTCAGGACAGTCCAAGGAAGCGGTTGCGTGTCACACCAGAACTGGCCAAGCAGTTGCGGTGGTGGACATTTCTACCACATCTGCTAATCGGCCGACCGTTCCGCCCATTGCAACTTACAGTTCAAGTAACAACGGATGCGAGCCCTACAGGGTGGGGAGCACACTGTGGGCCTCACCGGATACATGCTCTCTGGTCACGTCACGACAGGAGCTTACACATCAACCATTTGGAGATGCTGGCGGTCATAAAAGCTTTCCGAGCTTTTCTCCCTCTGCTACAGGGTCGTGGTGTACAGGTGATCACAGACAACACCACAACCATGTACTATATCAACAAGCAGGGAGGGACACGTTCAATGTCCCTTCTTTTCCTTTCGGTACATCTTTGGGAGTGGTGCTACCTCCATCAGATCTTCCCGGTGGCCCTACACATCTCGACAACGGACAATCAACTAGCGGACAAGTTGAGCCGTCTCACGGGGCAAACCCACGAGTGGGAACTGGACGAAGGGATCTTTCTCCTGCTTTGCAACTGATGGGGATCCTCTGTCACGGACATGTTTGCGACCCAAACCAACAGGAAATGTACCAGATATGCCTCTCGTGCAGGGAGGGGAGAGGACTCACTAGGGGATGCCTTCATGATCCCTTGGGGATTCGGCCTTCTGTACCTTTTTCCGCCGATCCCGCTCATTCAAAAAACCCTAGTCAGGGCTCATCAGTTGAAGTCAGATGCCATCTTCATTGCACCGTGGTGGCCCCACCAGCCCTGGTTTTCCACCCTCAAAATGATGGCAGTGGACGTGCTCAAGTTACCACAGATTCCTCACCTGCTCACGCAGGACTCGGGCAACATCCTTCACCCAGACCTAGACTCGTTGAGTCTGACGGCTTGGAGGATCTCCCATTGATTAAGGAGGTTCTTGATAGAGCTAGGAAGCCATCTACTAACCTTCTATACAAATACAAATGGAAAAATTTCCTCAGGTTTGCTCAATCGAAGCATCTGCAAACTTCCCCCGTTTCACTGTCTACTTTGCTTCAATATTTGCGGTTTTTATTTGACTCCGGATTGGCATTATCCACCCTTAAAGTCTACATCTCGGCTATTGTCTCTTTCCAACCCCGTGATTCACATTCCGCACGTTTTTTCTCACACCCTACCCTCAAATCCTTCTTGAAAGGGCTTTCGAATCTTCGACCACCCATTAAACCTCCTATACCTCAATGGTCCCTTCAAGTTGTTTTGCGCGCACTTACGCGCCACCCGTTTGAGCCTATGGCTTCTTGTGACATCCGTTTATTGTCTTTTAAGACTTTGTTTTTAGTTGCAATTACATCTGCAAGAAGAGCAAGTGAATTGGCAGCTCTCAGATCTGATGCTCCTTATCTCCAATTCTTCAAGGACAAGGTTACTTTGTATCCTGACATCTCCTTCCTGCCTAAAGTTGTCTCGGCTTTTCACCTTAATCAACCCCTTATTTTGCCTACTTTATTTCCTGAACCTATGTCGGACATTGAGCGCATGCTTCACTCACTGGACGTTAGGAGAGCCTTGGCGTATTATGTTTCCCGTACTAAGGACTTTCGTGCTGTGCCAAGGTTGTTCCTGTGTTTCCACGGTCAACATAGAGGTTCTCCTGCTACCTCTTCCACTGTTTCCAGATGGCTTGTCTCCACTATTTCTCTGGCCTACGAGCTGCAAGGAAAAACTCCTCCTGAAGGTCTTAAGGCTCATTCCACTAGAGCCGTTGCGACCTCTACGGCCTTGCTACGTGGTGTCGATGTTCCAGACATCTGTAGAGCAGCTACTTGGTCTAACGCCTCAACCTTTGTGACACACTACAGGCTAGAACTTCGGGCCAAAAAGGAGACAAGTTTTGGGAGAGCAGTGTTGACCTCTGTCCTGCAGTGACGGCCCTCCTTCCGGTAAGTGAGCTTGCTAGTCACCCTATTGTGTGCATTCACAGAGGCCACGATGAAGAAAGATGGGTTACCTACCTGTAACCATGGTTCTTCAAGTGGACCTCTGTGAATTCACACATCCCGCCCGGCCTCCCCACTGTCCGTCACTAACTATGTCTAGACTAGCTCAGGCTACTGTGGCGGATAAATGGAACTAAGGCCGAGGCGGGTGGAGCATGCGCGATGGGGTAACTCTAAACTTTGTTACTTTTCTACAAAAAGCTCTAGAAGATTCCGAGAAGACCAGCGCAGGCGCTGTCAGAACCCTATTGTGTGAATTCACAGAGGTCCACTTGAAGAACCATGGTTACAGGTAGGTAACCCATCTATTTGTAAGAAAATCTTATTGTGGAGAGCAGAGGTTGCAGGAGCAACTGTAGTCCTCCCAAGGTCAATGGATCGGTATGTGTAGCCTGTGGACCCCTGGGAGTTGGCCATCCCTGCTATACAGCTCCACTTAGGTGTATGTCATTGTCTTCAATATAGATTACTTCCTGCTAAGTATCTGTAACATGCTCACAAATGTCCTCTTGTGGGCCAGTATCAATGCCTACCTATATAGTCTTTGAATGTATTGTGTTCTAATAGTAGCCTGTTAGAGCAGACGCTGTAGCAGATTCTGGTAGGACATTCATAGTGCTCATATGTACTTACATGCATGCCTTGTTCCAGATCTTGGCTGAAGAGATTTGTACCCCCAGAGATCCGGGTGCTATCTTCATTGTAGTGGAGTGTCCTCATGAAGATTTTGTAGATGCCGTCTGTGAAAATGCTACGCTGAAAGGGTATGATTAAGAATAGGCATGCCTGCCTTAAGAGTTAGGATTTGGGGAGGATACGGGAAGAAGACATCATTTGCTTTGAGTTTCTAACCCTTCCTGAAGCTTCATCTCCCCAGCCCTATGGGCCTCGTATGGCTCCATGATGGTCTCTCCTTCAGTATGAGAGCCACTGATTTACATTGCATGCTTTTTTGCAGGTGCCAAGAAGGGACGCAGGAGAAGCCTGTCGCTTTAGTGATCCATATAACTCCAGAATCTATTCTGCGGGACAGTCGGTATAAGAAGTGGATGGAGAGGTTTGTAGTTTGTCTGAAATTATATACTCTGCAGCTTAAACTGACGCAGATCCCCCTCTTACCCATCACGCATGAGATTGGGTTAAAAGCATATACCGAACTTCAGTTGTGCTGATAAGGGATGTGCATAGCAAAAATCTTTGTATTTCTTTCATTTTGGGTTCTTTGGAGAGTGCTTTTTTCATTTTTGTATTTTTGGGTGTGATGGTCCATCCATTTTACATAAAAGGGAAAACCTCTTTTGAGTTTCCCATTTGTGTTTTCTGCTACTTCAAAAGCCTTAAAGAGCCCTTGAAAACAACTCCAAAAAGCAGAGGTGAGGCTACAAGGAATCAGTCTACTCCAAAAGCAGGCAACACTATACAAGAAAAAAAATCATCAGATCTCTGCAGGCACTAGTTTGTATTATATTCCTCTTTCTTATCCCCCTCCTCCTTCTCATCAACAGACAAAGGTTTAGAAAAAGAAATCATCATTAAATTATGCCAGCTCCAGTTTATGTGCCAGCCGGTCATCGGCTGTCTGGCACAGAGACATCTACTTACCAAAGCAGCCACCAACAACATAATACCAAGAACAAGAGAGAAATGCCCCAAGCTGTGTCCAGCCAACAACCACCACCACTCACACTGCTCAGTGACACTCTGGCAAAGTAACAAAGTCCACCTCCTGGCTCTCACAGGCCCACAGAAGCAAATAGACCCGTCCCCAACCCCTTACTGAACTCTACACCTTTAACAGAATAATAAAGGCACAGTAAATTAAATATGTAATTGTATTTTTTTTAAAAAAACAGGACATACACAGCCCACGAGGGGAGGGGGGGAAGCAAAATAAACACTGAAACAGCACTTGCAGCTTTCTCACAAAAACCAAGAAAAATGAACAAGCAAATAAAGGGAAAAATTCTCTCCCCCAACTGAAACTACTAGAACATAGGAAAATTCTCTCCTCTCAACACTTGGTGCCTTCTCTCTTCTTCAATTCCAGTAGGAAGGCCAGACAGCAGAAAAAAATCATCCAGGAAAGAAAAGGGCCAGAGAGAGAGAGAGAGAGAGATCCTCCAGAAAATAATCCCAAGGAGGTATGCTGGCATAGGCAAGCTGACTGGGAACAGCAAAAATAACCCAAAGAAATGAGGAAAAATACTAAGCAAAAAAGAGGAAAGGATCCAAGATAAAAACACAGCAGACAGATATCAATCCAAGATGGAGGGCACCAGGAACTCGGCACTAAGTAATTGAGCAAGGAACAACTGAAGCAAAGAACACTCCTCGCTGGGTTGCAAGCTGTTTTACAGATTCAAAATTCCTGCTTTCCCTCCCTTGGATGTTCTAATTGGTTGCTGATAGCCCCCACATCACTATTTGTTGAAAAAAATCTCAGGCCATTTGATAGAGGGTGAAGGGGCACTGGAAGGTTACACAAAACAAGAACACAAAACTTAAAATGTTTGTGTACCCTTTTTTTTAAAACAAGTCATTTTTGTTAAGGCACTCTTGGCAATCGCTAAAAAACATGAATTGCATGAAAGAGCCTCTTGTTTTGGATCTTTCGATCCAATGCAAATGGTCCATCCTTAGTTGTGCCACTTTGTGACAGCACAACGCTGGCGTTTTAATTTGTATGTTAGCTAATAACTGTATACTGCTGGCAATGATGCAACTTGGTTTGTATTTTTTTTGTGTGTGTGTTTTAAAGTGTTTCCCATACATTCTCAGTAATACTTAAAAATACCTGCAAGTTAGGTCAATGTTGTTGCACAGTTAGGAATTGTAGGCTGGGGAGAAATAGAAGTAAGTTGCCTTCAACGCCTGTGAAACATGGGGTTTCCCAGGTTTTTCACTATTTCACTACACTTGACTAGCTCTCTACTTTTCCAGTTTCAGCTAATGACACTTATCTATTTGGATATAAAATTTGGTGAATTATTCTTAACTGTTTCTAGCATGTAGAGGCTATCATGTCCTTTATTACTTTTTTGCCCAATTTGCTCCTTTTTTTGCTAATATGATTGGTGCTGTTCATTTTATACAAGTGAGTAAAACAACTCTTGCCTTTCTTTGAGCTGGACCAGAAAGCTAAACAAACCCTATACTAGTACCCTGATTGACAGACCAATTGTTCTTGGATAGAGTCAGTGGAAAAGTGTGTTAAAACTGGGAGCATGGTAAAAAGCAGACCTGTGGGAAGCAAGTGCATTATAAACAACATGATCCATGGTTGTGCCAAATAACACCACCACCTTGAGAAATATGTCTAAGAAAGAGCAAGTCTAGTTTGACAGAATTCCATCTCTCACGTTTGGCATGTCTAACTTGCAGTTTTAGTGTGCAATAAGGTATGCTTGGTTTCTTTTGTCCCATCAGATTTGGACCAGGCACTCAGCACTTGATCCTGAATGAGAATTGCCACTCAGTGCACAATCTCCGTAGCTACAAAATTCAAACCCAGCTCAACCTCATCCACCCTGAGATCTTTCCATTGCTCACCAACTACCAAAGCAAGGTGAAGCTTTTATCCTATTTAAAAGATCTCTCTCTCTCTCTCTCTCTCTCTCCCACCCAGTACACTCATTATATTTTTCTGTTTTCCCATTAGGAGGAAGAGGCTGTGTTCAACATACATGTGACACGAGGAGAATGCCTCCTCAAATACCAGCTGAGACCCAAACTTGAATGGCAGAGGTAAGTGGGCACTTAAACTTGCCCTGGTCAGACAGAGTCTGGAGGTGTGCCTCTCTTCACTTTCTTGGCTTATACTGGCAGAGCAGACATTGTGAGAGGCATGGAGATGCTGAGGATGCCTGTCTTTTTGCCCTTTTTCTGATAACCTGGGGGTTGTTTTAACATTAAATTCCAATTCTACTAAAGGTATGAGAATAGTTTAACACAGTATATGACTTGAGATTAATGTGATAATTTTACCCCAGAGCACATCACTGGATAGTGATGAGGGGATGAGATTGGTCTTGTAAAATTGTGTGTTAAACATGACATTGCAAGAGGAATTGGGTGGAAGGGGTAGAAGAGATAATGACAGATGTCCATCATCTGGCATCTGTTTCTGCCCTCAGTAATGTGTATAAACTCAGACCACGGATTTCTTTCAAAACTCTTGGCAGGACAAGTGAGAGATGGCAAGGTGTGCAGTAGGCTGGTTCTGTGAAAACTGAGTTGCAGGGGGAGGTTGGGAGAGAATTGAAGTATGTATGGGTGAGTAGGAGAGTAGTTTAAAAGAGTCTCTCTTCTTCCAAGGTCTTCCTTGTGTGGTGTGTAGAAAGTACCTGAGGTTCTCAAGTGAAATGCATACAGTCATGTGAAAAAGAGAATATTTGTGAATTCTGTGGTTTTACGTATCAGGACATAATAAAAATCATCTGGCCCTTAGCAGGTAAATACAACTTCAGATGAACAACAACATATGCCATATTACACTGTTTCATGATTTATTTTACAATAAAGCCCAAATGGAGAAGCCATGTGTGAAAACCTAAGTACACCCTTACTGCTTCCATAGGAAACAAGAGTCTAAGTAGCAGCCAAGTACTGCTAACCAGATGCCCTTGAGTAATTGATCATCAGCAAGTGTGACCACCTCTATAAAAGCTGAAGTTTTAGTAGTTTGCTGGTCTGGAGTGTTCAGGTGTGCAACCATCATAGGTGATCATAGAGAAGCAATTGTCGCTATCCATCAATCTGGAAAGGGTTATAAGGCCATTTCTAAAGAATTTAAACTCCATCATTCTACAGTGAGGAAGATTATTCACAAGTGGAGAACATTCAAGACAGTTGCCATCTTACCAGGAATGGATGTCCAAGCAAATTCACCCCAGGGTCGGACCGTTCTATGCTCGGAGAAATTGCCAAAAACTCGAGTTACTTCTCAGACTCTGTAGGTCTCAGTTAGCATGCGAAATGTTAAAGTTCATGACAGTACAATTAGAAAAAGACTGAACCAAGTATGGTTTGTTTGGAAGGGTTGCCAGGAGAAAGCCTCTTCTCTAAAAAGATCATGGCAGCATGGCTTAGGTTTGCCAAGTTGCATCTGGACAAACCACAAGACTTCTGGAACAATGTCTTTCAGACAGATGAGACCAAAGTGGCGATGTTTGGCCATAATGCACAGTGCCACATTTGGCAAAAACCAAACACAGCATGTCAGCACAAACACCTCATACCAACTGTCAAGCATGGTGGTGGAGGGCTGATGATTTGAGCTTCTTTTGCAGTCATTGAGTCGACCATGAACTTGTTTGAATACCAAAGTATTCTAGAGTAAAATGTGAGGCCATCTGTCTGACAGCTAAAGCTTGGTCAAAATTGGGTCATGCAACAGGGCGATGATCCCAAGCACACCAGCAAATCAACAATGACTGAAAGAGAAAAGAATCAAGATGTTGCAATGGCCCAGTTAGAGTCCAGACCTCAACCCGATTGAAATGCTGTGGTGGGACTTTTAAGAGAGCTGTGCATAAATAAATACCTGCAAACCTCAATGAACTGAAGATGAATGGGCCAGAATTCCTCCACGACAATGTGACAGATTGATAAAGTCATACAGAAAATGATTACTTCAAGTGGTTACTACTAAAGGTAGTTCTACAAGCTATTGAATCATAAGGTGTACTTAGTTTTTCACACATGGCACAGTGTAATATGTCATGTGTTGTTCATCTGAGGTTGTATTTACCTTGTTCATCTGAGGTTGTGTTTACCTAATTTTCAGACCTGTAAGGACCAGATGATTTTTATTATGTCCTGATATGTAAAGCCATAGAATTCAAAGAGGGTGTACTTTCTCTTTATAAATAAATAAATGCTCTCGGTGTATTTGAAGGAGCAGCAGAATGCTTACAAAAAATGAGGAAGATCACTGTTGATTATTCTCCTCACTGCCTGGATTTCTGATTTTGTTCTTTCAGGGAGGCTGTTACTGCATATAATTCCTCTGAATTTGTAGCTGAAGCCTTGGAGCTTCCTGACTTCCAAGATTGTGTCCAGAAGTGCAAAGAGAGTTTACCAGCCAAGCCAACATCTTCAGGTGAATAAGTTGCATTTAGGTCTATAATAAGGGCTATGGGTTGCAGGATGTGCCCCTTATTTTTGATGGATTTGGAGGGCTAAATATAAGGTTTACAAATAAAGTGGTGTATACTAACACCTACTGAAAGACGGTGGTTGAAGAGGTTTCCATTTCCTTTGGAGGGAGCTCAAAACAAAACAAAACAAAAAAACCCCACAGGTTCTAACTCCTTTACTTGTTGAGTTGATTGAAGTGTATATCCCCAAGACAATCTGTAGAGTGGCCATCATCTGGAATAGCAGTTGTTGTATTCCTTTCCTGGCCCCCAAAGATGGCTTGCTTTTCCTACATGCTCCTTTTAGCTCTCTCATCTATCTGGAGCTTTCAAAGAGCTACTGTGTCTAATCAGGTGCAAGTGTGGAGAATAGAACCAGCATCATGAACATACGGCACCCTCCCCACCTCCATGAGAAGTAGGCTAAGTATGTGAGTTTGCCATGATTTAAGTGCTTTTTGGTACCTTTTTAGGAAGTGCAGACTGCTACCCAGAAGTTGTATTCTTAGGAACTGGCTCTGCAGTCCCAATGAAAATCAGGAATGTGAGCTCTACTCTGATAAACGTTAGGTAGGTAACCTCGGTTAAGGGTACCTCCCCAGAACAACGTTCTGAAACTTTGTGGGGAGTAATGGAGAAAACCTCTCTAGGCTTGCATATCGGGCCCTCTTCAGATGGTTGCATGATGTTCAGCAAAGGCCTCTTGAGCTGATGTCTCCCATTGAACAGTGTCTTGAGAAAAGATATATCATGCAGCCCTTTGCCAATTCAGACAGTGGACAGACATTACAAAATAGCGGTATTAATAGATATAGTATAAATTTACATTCATTTTCCTGCTAGCTCTACCCAGTCTTTGATTCTGGACTGTGGAGAAGGGACGTTTGTCCAGCTTTGCCACCACTATGGAGATGAAATTGACAAAATTCTCTGCAACATTGATGCTATATTTGTGTCTCATATACATGCTGATCATCATACGGTGAGTACTGTATAATGTTGGAAGCTGTTGCATTTGTTTTTCCATTACATACTGCATTAAGAGCTTTAGGAAAGTATTTAGTTTTTATTGTATAAAAAGTTGGCTCAGTCAGTTTGCATAACTAATTTTTCACAGTGGCAAACCCACTATGAAATGGCTGTAATGAAGTTGGTAAAGAGCTATTCCAATTTGTTGACAACAGTTACCGAAGGATAAATGGTGGTTGAAAGCAAATCCCTGTCTCAAGGGACTAATAATTTAGAACACTTTATTTACCTGGCGGTTAGCATTGGCAAAGCTGCATTTTCTTTATTGCTTTGAGAATGAAGGCATCTTCTGTGGATAAGGTTGATTATTTCTCCCCAGTGTGCAATATCTGCACTTAAAGAATGTGTAAAATGGCCATCTGTTTGTAGTAAGCCGAACTTCTGTCTCCTAGGGTTTGTTGAACATCTTGTTGCAGAGACATCGTGCATTTGTAAGTACTTTGAAGCTAAAACCCAGTGATAGGGTGGGTAAGGGATGCTTCTGATTATATTCTTCCAGTTTACTGCTCCATGCAAAATCTCTCACCCTCTGCTCTTTTTTTTCTTTCAGGCAACTCTTGGTAAACCCTACAGCCGAGTGCTGCTAGTAGCTCCCACTATCCTTATGACATGGCTGAATCAATACAGTGATCATTGCCAAGAAATCCTGCAGCATTTCAAGTGAGTAGCTACTCACAAATGGCTTGCTTTAGTGTGAAATATTGAAGTAACCTGCACCTGTCACATACAATTGCTGTCCCATTTGTCCATAGTATTTATTCTTTATTTGAAATAGTGTGAAATGATTTGATTCTAGGAAATCTCCAAGTAGTTTAGATTTTAAAAGGTACATAATATTGTATAAAAAGAATTATTAAAAGCATATAAAAATAGCCTGAAAAAGAAAAAAGAGCGGTGGTAAAGGAATACCTGCATACACAGGTAATTTTCAGCAGGTGTTTGAAGCTGGATGTTATTTCTACCTCTCTGGTATCCCAGAGAAGAGATTTTTAAAAAGGTGAGTGCCACTTTTGAGAAAGCTTACCTCTGATGTGAGATGACACTGTTGGTTTCAGAAGAACCAGCACACCACTCATTGGTGAGGGCTTTGTGTATTACCAGTCAAATTCTGAATATAGTGCAATAGCTAGTAGGCAGCCAGTGCAGTTTTTTTGACACAGGTATGATACACGCACAGCGTGGTGTTCCATTGAGTACCCTTTCTGCTGCTTCCTGTACCTGCAGTTTCTGAACTAGCTGGAATGGGAATCCCAGCCAAAACACATTGCATTGGTCTGGTTGTGAGTTTACCAATCACAAGGGCAGACTATCCTTATCTAAGAATATGTATAATTAATATACCAGGCACAGGTAATAATGGATACTCCTGGCAACTGAGGTCATCTAGGTTTCCAGTGATTGAAATGGATTCATGAGTACTCTTGAGCAAGGTTCCCTCTAAGGTGCGCGACTCTGCCTCCCTCTGCACAGCTTTCCTCCTCCACGTAGTGACAGTTTTCAGCCCCTTTGGTTCTGGACGTGATGGAACCCCATGTGCCTGGGGGCAATGGAGTCACGTGCACACGCTGGGGTGAAGTCACACAAGAGAGGCAGAGCTGTGTCCAGCGGGGTTGGTTGAAAATTAGAGGGTACATTGCTCCCAAGTTATGCTTGGTTCTTTAGAAAAGAATGCAACTCTGTCTAGAACAGGAGAGCCAGCTGGTTCTGGACCTGAGAACTATCCATCTACAAAAACCATTGGCCACACTGTCTAGGACTACTAGTAACTGAAATCTGAAGTAGCTTACAAATACAACTTACAGATGGGCTACCCAGCTCTAGAGCACTTCATCACACAGATGAGTTCTGAAGTCTCATGCTGAATCATCTTTACCTACAGATTTAGTGTCCAGACTAATCTTTATACCATGCATTACACCAGCAGTTCTGAAGTACCGGTACAGAACTCATATAGATGATGCACAGGGTTGTCACAATAATTACTAAGAATCCCCTCAACACCCAACTCTTTTGGCAAATGTGACATGTTTTCTCTTACTATCAGAAATTAAGCATTTGTGACGTTTGGACATGCTAGCAGTAGCTCTGGACACTCAACATTTCTCCTAATCATGTTTCCCCTGCCTGTCAATTCACCACAGATGACCGATGTTATTACAAAGTGCATAGAAGTGCAGCATGTTCTCCAATAAGTATGCATTCTGCTCCTATCATGGTGCCATTCTGGTTCCTTGGTGGAGTGATTGATGGGACATAAAAGTGTCAAACACTGAGAATCGGTGGATTACATCCTTGGAATGGAATCTTCCAGCTGCTTTCATGAGTATTAGGCAGTGGCACGGGGACTCACTATGCCAGAAGTGGGCAAAATGCTACCCTCCAGATGTTGCTGGACACCAATCATTGTTCACAATAAGCTATGCTCACTAGGACTGATGGGAGCCTCAGCCTGCCCAGAAGTACAGCATCCATGACTGGCACTCTGTGTTGCCTATGCATTATATAGTAATGAAGATCCAAGCTAAAGCTATCCTAGGCACCAAGGGTATGAATGGGTTAAGACTACTATCATACAAAAAGCCTGCACTGTTTTCTTCAATGGTTTTTCTCTTTGTTCATGTGGGAAGTAGTCCGATGGTGTTCCCAGAATGGAAGGATCCAAACTGGGTGCTGTCACTGCTCAGGGGATGCATAAGTGTGTGACACATCCAGTTTTGAGCAGGGAAGGGAAAACACGGGTTGTCCGAATGCAACTTGCATCAGACCTAGTGAGCAAAGACCATAGTGAAACATATGGAGAGTTGTACTTCAGCAGCTTCTGAAGTGCCATCCATTGCCCATTCCTCAGTATAAGAAATTTAAGAGTTCAAGTGATGAGATGACATGTACACTCAAATGTTGAGTGCTACATACTAAAGGAGAACACTGCAAAGTTATGCCATTTCAGTCTGGTCTGTACATCACTCCCACCTCAGATTACCTAAGCCTTGTAGGTAAGAGAACATGAGAAGTATCTGTTGAAAGTGTCATTTTCTGGAGAACAATGAGATTTGAAATCAACTGACAGGAAATACTCAGTAAAAAGTGCCAACCAGTCTTTCACAATGGACAATCACCTTGACTTTACAAATGACTATATGCATGGTGGTAAAATTACATACCCTAGCCCAACCTTGATTGCTATCTAAAAATGCCGCGTAGTTCAAACTTGAAACAGATACTGCTTAAGATTTTCTAGAGGCTAGCAGAATGCTTAAAGGCCTTTTATTATGAGACTAAGCACAGAATACAAATGCCATTTCTACAATTGCATCCATTCACTGTGGAATGAAGATTCTGCTAAAGAAAACAAGGTTACAAATGCCGATTGTTAATAGTCCGAAACATTTGGAGAGCACAATGTTAGGGGCCACTCTACGCTGGTGCTAAAGTCTGAGATACTCTAAAAGTAGGAACTTTGATGAAACTTGAAATCAACTTTAATAATGGATGTTTGGGAGGGAGAACTTGTATCACAGAGTGTACTTAGGATACGATGGAGAATCTTTGACCTTCGATATGCTTTGAGTGATCAGCTGTCTCCAGCATGGCCAGTTATAAGTGACTGGGAGTTAGACCAAAACATCTAGAACAAATATTCCCTTTCCCGATTTAAGTGATTATTCTATTGTGTTTTCATGACCACTGCCAGGGGTTGCTGCTTCTGCTCTTATTTTGCTTGCCTAGCATTCAAAGAACATGAAACTCCCCATTTCTGGTTGGTGTTCCCAGGCCATGGTACTCCCTCCCAAGTGGGGTGAAGTTCGCCCCCTCTCCACTGTTCTGCTGGTAGTCAAAAACCTTCCTTTTCAAGCAAGCCTTTGGATACTGATTGTTCTTGTGAGAAACGAGTTTTCGTGGTGCTTTTCATTGACTTTTAAATGTGTTTAATAAGTGTATTTTAATATTGGTATATTTAACTGTATTTTAATATTGAGATTGTTATGCTGTATCTTTTAGGTTTTTGTAAGCCATTTTGGGTCCCTTTTGGGGGAGATAGACGGGACAGAAATAAGGTGTATGAATAAAGAAATAGAAAGTACAGTTTTAAGTTTATTGTAGTGTTTTTTTTATCCTTGCAGTTTGATTCCTGCCTGGTTATTAAAGGAAGCGTCTGATGTCTCCAAGCATAAAGCAAAACCATTTATTCATCTGCTTTTGGAGAAATATGATTTGGCACAGGTGAGCTGGATGTGGGATGGTATGCAGTTGGAAGGAACCCATGAAGGAAGTACGGATTACTAAAATACTATGGTATTCAGTTTCAGACATGTGATGTCCGACACTGTAGGAATGCCTTTGGCTGCGCTATAGTCCACAAATCTGGATGGAAAATAGTCTATTCTGGTGACACAATGCCCTGTCCGGCTTTAGTTGAAATGGGTAAGTTCTGTTGTTGTATACTTCCTTCTTTGACTCCATGTTGGGAGAATGTTGTGTGGAAAGCTAAGTGTGCATATATCATCTTATTTTTAATGATGGGCTCAGAATATTCATTGCTACTCTCTTCTTAAAAGGTGACAAATATTAATTTTCACAGGAAAAAATGCTACTTTGTTAATCCATGAAGCCACACTGGAGGATGATTTGGAAGAAGAAGCTATAGAGAAGACACATAGGTAAAACAATGGGAGTCATGTTGGCATCCTTAGAGGAGATTGATGTAAAGGGAACAAAAAGGCAGAACTCTTCTCAGCCTGACCCTTTAAATATATATATATATGTGTGTGTGACAAGAATGGTCAGCGTCTAGTGGCGCAAGATCTCTGTACACCCCTCTTGGACGTCCCTGCCCAGTTCCCCAAATATTTCTCTATTAAAAGGCCTTTTTTGTAACTGAAAAGTCTCTCTGTTCATTTTTATTTTATTTTTTAATTTTTTAATTACAGCTTGGAGGAGATGTGAGGGGGCCTAAAGATGCTGCTAGGCTTCACCCATGGCTGAATTGCATCTATCACCCACTAGAGGGCAAAACATGACTTCTGAGCAATTTGTATTTTTTAATTTGAAGGTGAAGATGCTGGAGAATGCACTTTGTGCACCCCAGTCTAAAGATGTTTTGTGTTCCACTAGTAGTTGTGTAAGATTGGTGCTGACATCTGTTGGCTCTTTCTGCATTTGGTTGCAGTGTGGTTCACACTTTGATTAGGCTGGAGGCACGTCTCTGAAGTCTGTTTAGTGCGGTAGAGTTATTTTTTTTAACCTTAAAAGCAAAAAAGCTAACTGTTAAATTATTTGCTTTACAATGTTAGCATTCTGTCATGCACTAAAATATATGCACTGAAAAGTTACAGCCTATCGTAACCTAGGACAAAACTCTGGTGGAGTCAAAGCAGGAGGTCTGGGCCCCTGAGGATCAAACACATTTTTGGCAAGTTGACAAGAGAGGCTTTGTTTGCTTGTTGCTGCTAATTAAGATGGCAGTAGTTAATAGCAGCTGGTAATGCTTAAACTCCATGACTCAAAAAGGATAACCTTGCCCCTATCATTTTATGTGCTTTCCTGTCCCTTCTTTCCACTCTGAAGGGTAGCTATTGTGATGATGTCCGAGGGAGGCCTTCCATTTTGCACTGTGTAGATCCTGTGCTTTCCTTTTGTTCCTTTTTGTAGCACTACCTCCCAGGCAATAAAAGTTGGAATGGACATGAATGCAGAATTCATCATGCTCAACCACTTCAGCCAGCGCTATGCCAAAATACCACTTTTCAGCGATGACTTCAGTGAGAAGGTTGGAATTGCATTTGATCACATGAAGGTGAGTTAACAATCCAGCTTGTGGCAAAAGCGTCCTCCACCTTGTCATCTGTTCCTGGATGCGGAGCAAGCACTTCAAGCACAGCAATTCCCTCACAGTCTTTAAGCCAGGCTCTTGTTCAACAAGGTAGGGGAGTGAGATGGCAGCCTGGCAGTTGGGGATGCCGGAGAAGAAGTGATGGGGTCAAGAAAAATGCCACTTCCAACTTCCCTTTGGAGCACAGCACCTGCCCTGTGAAACCCACATCTAGCATATCCCAGCCGTGCATCAGTTCCCCATCTGTCCAATGGGATTTTGGATTTTTTGGGACTGCAGCTCCCCCTCATCTCCAACAAAACCTCTCCAAAGAGATTACAGTGTCAGAGGTGGAGCTCTCTTTGGCAAGCTGGCAAGCAGCTCCCCTGCCCACTTGTCCCCCATCTTACACACTAGTCCATGACTATGCTGTGGTCAGTGGCCCAGATTGCCTCTTGGCTTTCCTGTTAGGAAAGAGAAGATGTGCTGAAGCATTGCCTGCTACTTCTGGGGCATCTGCTGCATATCAGAGCAGCTCCATCCAAGAATGCTTCCCCCCCCCCCTTTTGCCCTGTCCTTGCCTCAGGAAAGGGTAGTCAGGGGAGTGCTGTAGGCATTGGATACGGTTGCCCAAAGGTGCACAGAGCAACCTCTTCTAACAGTGGCACCCTGAAATATATCTTTACCACTTGGACTCTCTCTAAGTCACTTTCCTCGGTGGAAAAGAGGCTGAGGGCCACATTTAGCACTGCTCGGTTTTGGAACCAGGAATCCTTTTGCTGAGGACTGGCTAAAATCCTCACCTTCCTGTCCTGCAGGAGGTTTTTTTTGCGGGGGAGTTCTTTTCAGCAGCTGCTTAGTGTTGAAGCTGAAGGAATGCAGAGCACCTCTGGGCAGCAGCACCAAATCATATACATTTCCTGGCTCACCTTCTCCTTGGCTGGAAGTGTGGAAGTGGAGTGTGTTTTGAAATATGGTGGTCCTCTGTGCACACACACACACACACACACATGTATGTATGCCTGGGGTTTTTCTCTCAGGAAAATGCCATTGGGAATGCAAGGACTGGCAATTGCAATTTTTGCTCAAAATTTATGGATAGGTAATCAGACCCCAGGCCTGGAGAAGGATGCTTCAGGTTTTTGGGAGGATGGTCCTTGCTGGTGAATGCAAATGTATTAATGGTGATTTGGTTGCAACAGTAGTCCAGCAGCAGGACATGATGTGCTTTACAATAAATGATGCAGCTTATGTGCTGTAAACAGATCAAGGGGCATTCTAGAGGGCAGAAGGCACCTCAGTGTTTGTCAAGCACCCAGAGGACTGTCGTGGCACATGCTGTGAGCACATCTTTTTTGTGAAAGTGTGTAGGTAGTATGTGATTGGAGGTGCTGCCAAGTTGTTGATACTTTAATCATTTTTTTTTTTTGTCCTTAGGTGCATTTTCATGATTTTGCTGTGATTCCAAAACTGCTCCTGCCCTTGAAAGCCTTGTTTGCAGATGAAATTGGAGAGATGGAAGAACGGAGGGAGAAACGGGAGCTGCGTCTTCTGAAAGAGACAATAAAAGCTTCTGAGGCCCTGACTGTTCTTGATAACAAGGGATCAGCCAAAACGAAACTGGAACATGCAGAGAATTCTCACGAGACACCAAAGAAAAAAATCAAAACTGCCAGCTGACGGAGCGGCAAAAAGCTGTCTTTGTGCCTTTCTACCAGGGAAGCTGATTTATGTGTGTGGCATGATAGGACCACTGCTAAAAAAATTCTAGGAGACCTTGGTACATTTGAGTTCCTCTGGATTGTTCCCTCCTCCTGCCCCCAGAAGTACCTCTTCTGCTTCTACAAGTGGGTGAACCAGTTTGCTTAACAAACCTAGCAAAATGTGCTTCCTGGCTACAGTACACAGGAACAGGGTCTATTCTGATGGTTTGTCTCCCTATTTGTTGGTGAGGGAAGTATTTTTTTTTTTTTAAGAATCTATGACAAACAGTAAAAAGCAAGATTTGGATGAATGACAATCAGGTGACTTTGGCTTTCCATTATAAGGGAGGCTACTGTTGACTTCCTGATTCCCTAAATACTTATTAGTTATGGGGAAGGGAGAACACTTCACAATAGAAGATGTGTTGTGTTATAACCAAGCATGACACTAGGGTTAATACTGCATATTTTAGATCAGTCTTGCAATACTTCTCACTGCTTTATTATTTGCAGCAGATGTTCTAAGTGCTTTTTACTTGCAGTTTTTTTTAAAAAAAAATTAATTCAGGGAGCCAATAGAATTTATTGATGACACACAGTGTGTGCATGCTGTTGCAGACAAATGAGCTATTTGTTTACTACTGCATAGTAAAATATATTAGGAATGGGACTGTGTTAATCTGTATTTCTGCCTTCTTGTCTACTCTTGTTGAACATTATCCAGGGATGTGGAATCTGAAGTTCTGAATAATGCTGGACTTCCAGCTCTCATCAATCTTAGCCAGTATGGGCAGAGATGATGAGAATTGTAATTGTAGGGTACTTTCACACATGTCTTTTAATCTGCAGTTGTCCTGCCTCATTTGGGGAATTCTGTGGGAGGTCTAGACAACATAGTCTTCCATTTGTAGTGCTGCTGTTGCTTTCCCACTGCTGCTTCTGAGATTTTAAACAACTATTTCTGCATTACAGAGGTGAAACAAAATAGCTGCACAATGCCTTCTTGCTGGTAGTACTAGATACACAGATGGACATTTAGTGGAAAATGTTTATTAGCTTGGTTACCTGTTAGTGAGCTCAGAAATCCAGTTCAATTAACGATAAGTTGGAAGGGGCAAATTTTCAACAGGTACATTGACATTAAATTGGTATTTATGTGTGACTCAGTTTACTACAGTCTTACCAGAAAGAAGTATAAAAAATCCTATTCATGATTTTATGAGTGTTCCTCTTATCCCCCAAAAGGCTGAATATATTTTATCCTCACAAGAACAACCCTGTGAGGCATGTCAGAGCAAGAGAATGAATGATTAGCCTGTCACAGACAGGGGTGATCATGCTTTTTGTAGGTCCTGAGATTGGAATACTTGAGCAGTTATCTGTGGAATTGATCAGTCTTATAATTGGAACCCACTCAGACTTTACAGAATGAAAGTTCATAAAGAACATACGTAATATAGGACTAAGGATTTTAAAGTCTGCAACTACAGAAGCTGAAAAACATATGTGAGGTTTTGCTTATAGGTACACAAAAACAAACAGATGTGTTCCCTCTTATTTTCATCAGGCCAGTTGGGTGCTGCTATTACATAACAAAGGGCATTTTAGTATAAAGCTTTTTTCCCTGTGACATAACAAAGAAATAAGTTGGCTTATGGTTGTGATGCCATAACAAAACTGGCCCTAGTACTTGAAGCCTCATAAAGTGTAAAAGTTCTGTCCATTAAAATTCAGGATGGCCAATAACAATACAGCTGGATGGATAGCTCAGTGGTTTAGGTATCTGGCTGCAGAGCTAGAGGTTGGGAATTCAGTTCCCCGATGTGCATCCCATGAGTAGAGCCAGCCTGTGTGGCCTTGGGCAAGCTTCACGGTCCCAGGGTGTCCGCAGAAGAAGGGAAGGGTAAACCACTTCTGAGTATCTACCTAGAAAACCTTGAAAAAAATTGCCATAAGGCAGAATTGACTTGATGGCACATGATGATCATTAACAATATACATATGGATGAGTCAATGGATGAAATCCAGTAGTAAGTAGAGTAGGTCTATTAAATTAATAGAACTTGAGTTCACTCACCAAATTCTCACTGATTTAGTTGTGACATTACTGGGTTTCAGCCAATAAAGTGGGCTGTTAAAACCAGGTTTTGTTTCTCCAGCATTTTGCAAAAATTGAATTTCTTGAAGTAACTTTTTTTTCTGGAGATACTTTGTGTGGAGGGCAATCTGAAGGATACTTAAGTTTGGTTCCCACTTAAGTGGGAATCAGGCCAGCCCTTTTCAGTCATTCTGAAAGCATGTTGCATACCTGTGCACATAGAGCAGAGAGTGGTAGTTTTGCGCTCTCTGTCCGTCCTTTCAGTATGCAGAAGTGGCAGTCTGACGGAGAGGCAGCATCTGTATAAGCCCCCCCCCCCCTCTCACAATGAGAGTGATGGCCATTGTGGCTACTTGAATAACCTCACAGAAGTCACAATGGAGAGAAATTCTCTACTGCTACCGGTAGAACTTCCTTACGTTAATTGGTGGGTGGGTTTGGTATGACCCCCTAACCAAAATATGGGAGAAGTGGAAGTGTATGTGAAAGGTGGTTCCTGGTCTGTGAAAGGGGCTTACAGATGAGATCGAGATCTGGAAAAGCTGTAGCCCGCTGGTGATAAAAAGAATTCCCTATCATCATTCCTGTGAAGCCTGTCTGACTCCCATGTTTTCTCAAAAGGACCCATTTCCCCCTTCATTCCAACTAGTTTTCACTACAAAACGATCACCTGTACCGATGTCCCGGCAAATTCCTTCTGTGCAGTGCTAATGGTCATACCTATCATCTGCTTCCTCTAGAGGAGAGCAAAGAAGCGTGCAGGGCAGGGAGACTTCGTGTCTCCTTTCTCGCCGATGGGCGGTCACGTAGTTACTGACTTAAGGCGACCCCCGATGTCTTAGTGACCTCCGGAAGGCCGTCGCACCAACAGTCCTGCTCAGAGAGCCTTGCGCAGTCAAGCCCGTGGGCTCCTTGCTTGAGTCAACCCACCTCAGGCGAGATCCTTTCCTTGTCCCGCAGCTTCCCACCTTTCCTCGCATTGCAGTCTTTCCCGCGAGTCTGGCCTTCACACGATACGTCCAACATGCCAGGGGGCTCCGTTGGATCCTTTTAGGCAAAAGGCTCGGGTGGTTTCAAATCAAAGGCGCGCCGTGTGTTCTCCGCGATGCCCTCGCCTTCACTCGCCGCCCCTGCCCGGCGAAGCAGCGAGAGGCAACCCCTGCCCCAGGCGCCCCGCCTGCCGGCCAGCCAGGCCTCGCCTCGCCTCGCTTCGTGCCTGGTTGCCGGCGAGCTCCTCTGTCCCGCCTTGGGGCGGCGGGGGGGGGGGGGGCGGGACGGCGTCCTCCGTCCCCGCAGCAACGGCGGCTCCGCCCCAAACACTGGAGGAGGCCGCCGCCGCCGCCGGGAAGCGCATGGGGGTCGCCGAGCAGGAGCCCGAAGCCGAAGGCGGGAGCCCCCGGGAGTCGGAGCCCGGGGCCCGGCTGCTGGGGGAGCGAGTGGCGCGCAGCCTGCAGGTGGAGCCGGAGCGCTGGGCACGGTGCGCCGCCAGCCCCGAGGCGCGCCCGCTGCTGCGCGCCTTCCTAGCGGGGGACCCGGCGAGGAGGCTGTTGGTGGTCACGGCGGGCGCAGGGGGGCAGCTGGCGGTCGCCGACGGGCTGCCTTGGCCGCCCGCCGCCCCTCGCCCCGGCAAGGGGGTCTTCCTCTTGCGCCTGGCGCCCGGGCCTCTGGGCTACCCGGCCGCTCCGGGGCACCTGCTGTGTGGAGACCTGGCAGCGGCGGCACCCCTGGAGCACCTGGCCGCCCTCGTGGAGGAGGTAGGACCCGGACCCGGACCCGGACCCGGGTGGGGGGGGGGGGAGGTCGTTTTAAAAAGGCGGGCCGGAGGGCCGTGGCCGGCACGTGCTCGGCGTGCAGAAGGGGGCGGGGAGGAGAGAACACCCCCCCCCCCCCACCCAAGCTGGTCTTTCCTTAACTCCCTCTGGTGCTGGAGGCGGGATCTGCCCTTCCCCAGCCACAGCCTCCCCCCTCCCCAGGCTGTGCGCTTGTCTCTGAACGGGGGGTCAGGGGAACGACGCCCACCCTCTCGGCCCAGTCACGGGCCTCCGACGGTCTGGCCGCTGCCAAAGGCACGGACGCCCCACAGCTGGCCGGACCGAGGAAGCCGAGGCAGCAGCTTGTCTCTGAAACGCACACGGTTAAGCGTCGAGACTGCAGTCCGGTGCCCCCAGTGGGAGAAGGCGAGCAAGGAAGACCTCTGGGGCCGGAAGAGGGAGGGATCCGCACGAGATCCCTGCGGGTGGCGCGGGCTCCCCGAACAGAAGCGCTCCAGAGGAGTTTCTGTGGAACGGATCCCAGGTGACCCGGCCGGGAAAGGCATCCCTGTCCGAGGTCCTGAATACGACCGCCGTGGGAATAACATACAGGGGCTAATGGGCAGTAGCAGACATTTGGAGGGATTGAAGTCAGTTTCCAGAGCCATTATCTATGATCATGGATCGAGTGATGGTCTAGCACTCAGGGGACCTGGATTCAAATCCTCACTACATCAGGAAAGACTCACTGTGGGGTGGCAGTGTAAAACCCCTCACATCCTTTGAACTCTCTGTCACAGTGGTTCCCAACTTTGGGTCCCCAGAAGTTTCTTTCTTTCTTTTTATTTAAAACACTTCTACCTCATCTTTCTCGTTAAGAGGGACCCAAGGTGGCTTACCTCATTCAAAGTCAATATTTAAAGCTAAAAACAGTACCTATCCAAATACTTAAAAGGATCAAACAGATATCACAGTAACAGATGGTAAACAGAAGCAACATCAAAACAGATTCAAAGCAGTTCTTGTACTAAAATTCCCAGAAGCCTTCACCACTAGCTGTGCTGGTCAGGATTTCTGGGAGTCGTAGTCCAAGAACATGTGAGGACCCAAATTTGGGAACCATTGGCTCTATTAGGATTGCTACAAGTCTGACATGGCTTGATGGCCCATAATAACAGTAAGAGGTCACTCTCTGATTAGGGCAACTTTGTGTGTTTTTGTTCTTGACCGTGGGTTTTTTCCCCCACATATAAGAAGTGGTAAAATGAAGGGGGAATATGGGAAAAATAGAGTAAATATGATTATGTTCTCCCCCCCCCCCCGTAACAAAGCACTTGTTTTCTAATCCTGAGCTACTGCTGCTCTTTGTCAAAGTGAGACTGGCCCTGCAATCAGCAGTTTTAGAGTGTCTCTAAAAAGGAACAAAAGTTGTTTGATGGTTTATAACCTCAGTTCATTTATATCCCCCAACCCTTTCTCTTTTGTGGCTCCCAAAACATAGATTTTGAAAAAAACGTTTCTACTGAAAAAATCCAATAAATTACAGCATTAAATAAATTATCAATTTGAAACAAAGAGGTAATGAATTATCTAGTTTGAACCTTTTAAGCAGCAAACCCACCTAATGCAAAAATTTCTTGCTCCCATACCACCCTGATGAACCTGTGGTCTCCAAGAATGCCATCTCCTTGCCAGGACTGGACAGATGTCCACAGTTCGACTCTTTCTCCATTTTCTCCAGTTCTTCTAGAACAGAGATACAGTGGCTTCTGTAGGATGGATGAGGATCATCTACTGACCAATATACACATGCATTTATTATTATCAAAATATGTATGTATTCTGTATCTAAGGATACCAGGGTGTACAATAAACACAACTTTAAAACACTTCCAGATAAATAAACATACTTGTGTGATGATGATGGTGTAGTGTCTTGATCAGGTAAAGTTGTAAAAGAGAGAAGGGAAAAGGGGAGGAGAGAAGGCTCGGACCTCTCTTATTGCACCACTAATGGATCACTTTTGTTCTCTATATATTTATATTTAAAGGACAAGTGGGGGCTGATGGCCCCAAGAAACAGTAGAGAAAATGAAGTGATACAAAGTTAAGAGCAGTGTAGCCTGCTGTAATGGTTCAAATAGGAAGAAATGAATCAAAACAGTTAAAAACAATGGGAATGCTCCTGTTGGAATATATACCACATGACTGCAGAAATAAATGTACCGGTACAACAGAGGTATGGAAATAATCGATATAACTGGGTTTCCTGCAGCAGGTGGTCTTAGGTCCTACAATTGTTTCAAAAATGAATCTTTAGGAGGAGTTGAATCCTTTTTTTGTTATTTAGAAAGTTGCTGAGGAACAAGAATTGAAAACCCAAAGCCAACAAATAAGGAACTGCAGGGTAAGGACAGACATCAGTCCAATTGCTGGACCTTTTAGGGTAAACAAGCTCTGCCACCAGGTAATGGGAAGCACCTTTTCCTGATTCTGGAGAATCACCAATAGCCAGAACAAACAACACCTAGTTGGTTAAAGTGAGAGCCTACCAAAGGGAAACCCTTTAAAATTTTGTCTCTTCTACTTTTTTTCTGGAAAAGCTTTTTGTGCTAATAGGTTTCAATGGTCCCTGTTCTAGGTAGTGGCACCAGTCTTGGCAAACCAGAAAAACCATCACAGCTGGCCGCATGTGATCTCACAAGATGTCATCCACCATGTTACCACTCTGAAAAGTAGTGTTTTTATTGTGATTGGTCAAGTTAAAGGGAAAACTTTGTTGCCCCTTCCTTCTGGTCCTGAAAGTGACAAGTACATAGATTTTGACACAGAGAAAATGTAAGTAGCAATCTTGAAATAAGTGTTTTTCTTCCTTTTTTCTTTCCTCTCCTTTTTTTGCCCCCAGGAATTGAATGATACTAGGACACTCTTTTTTATTTTGTTTGTAATAGGAAATTGTAGATGAGCTCCCTTACTTGGTGGATCCTTTTGCTATGCGCTTTTTTGTTGATAAAAACTACAGTGTGTTGTTGGGTCGGTGGGAGGTTGTATGTATTTTAATAGTGAGAATTCATCAACCTGAATCATTTTGCAGAGGGATGTTGCTTTTAGTGAACAAATGCCATGAAACTGAATGAATTTGAATCTAGCTCTCTTTTCACTAGTACCAACTGCTTTGCAGTTTCAGAATCTGACATTTATGCTTGATTTTTTTCTTCAGAGCACAGCAGCATGCTTCCCCTGTTCCCTGTTAAGGCTCTGATGGATATGAAGAAATAATGCTACCCGTGGCTATTTGTCATGGTGGCCTATATATTATTTTTGGCATCAGAAGCAGCATTTCTCTACATACCAGCTGCTGGGAAAAATGAGCCAGAGGTTGCTGTTGCACTTATATTCTGTCTGTGAGCTCCTCGTTGACATCCAGATGGCCACTGCAGGGACAGAATGCTGGACTAATCTAATCTAATCTAATCTAATCTAATCTAATCATTTTAGAACTGCAGAGCTGGAAAGAACCCTATGGGTCACCAATTCCAGCTCCTCTCAAGGAGGTACAGTGGGGAATCAGACTCTCCATTTCTGGCTCCGCAGACAGATGTCTAAATCACTGAGCTATCCAGCAAATAAACCTTCACTCTTGTCCTGACTCTTTTTATATTGATAAAGTGATGGTGGATTGGAGTGCTCAAATGGTTTCTTTTAAAGTTTCTTAATGTAGTAACTAAGAGGAAAAGAAATGTAAACATGTATAGTACTGCATTCATAAGAATAAGACATTTTTTTTGCTGTTACAACATTCACCCTGTAGGGGTGTTATGTCTTTTTATTGTAATTCCATTTATTTTTATTTTGCCACAGCATAAATGGAAGGCCTGTTAACAAGGAAAGTTCATTAATTAACTCTAGGCAACATTTGGGGAAGGGCGGTCTTTATACATGTTTCAGAATATGCACAATTAATTATTTAGTCAGACTTCTAATATTTTCCAATTCCATATTATATTGTTTATGCAGTATGCCAAGATAAATAAAGGTTGTACATTAAAAAAAAAAATAAAGTTCTGTGCCTGAGCAATCAGACTTGTTTTTACCAACCAATGATTGGTCACAAAACATGAACTGATTTGCAAAAAGTGAAGGGGAAAATCTCGTGCTAGGTTAAGCATCAGTGGTTGAGAGTTCAATTCCTCACTGTGCCTCTCAGGAGGAGATCCAGCCTGTGTAGCCTTGGGCAAGCTGTACAGTCCCAGCCCACCCACCCCCACCCAGAAGAAGAGAATGGCAAACCACTTCTGAGTATTTTATACCTAGAAAACCCTGAGATCAGTCACCATAAATCAAAATTGACTTGATGACATGTTATTATTATTTATAAGGGAATTCTGCTTCTAATAACATGCAAGTGTCTGCAAAAACATTTTTGAAGAGAAGGAAAACTGCACTAGATTTTTTTTTAGCATATTTCATGCCCATAATACATAATATTACAACACAGTGGACAAAATCCTTTTACATAAGCGTAGTTATTTTGATGTAACAGAAATAGGGCAATGTTCAGAGGCAAATTGCCTCAGGCTGAGAAATTGCTGTTGAAATTATTTGATGTGTACTGAATTTCATGACTAAGAAGGGGACAGATGAGGTCTATGGTAACTTCTTAACTTCAAGTTGTTTGCCTCCAAAAATCGCATGATTTGCTTTACAACCGCATAATGGTTCAAGAGGCTTTTGGTCGTTTTGTCTGTGCACATTAAAATAATAAGTAAATGTAGGATTCCAGGGTGAGAACACCTACCCTTACTTACCTCTATGGATACCTGTGAGGACACGCCAATTGCATCATCTAGTTTGAGCTTGAGATTTTACTTGTTCAACATAAGTCTCCTTTTGCTTCTCTGGAATAAGAACTTTCCTTCAGAATGATATGTTTCTAGATTTACCTCCATATCTATCATTTTCAAATATAAAACAAACTAATATGCTGATATTTTTGCTTTATGCAGTACTGAGCTAGTGGACAAATCAACTGTGCATGCAATTGAATCAGCTGTTATTGAATGGACTCACCAGATTCAGTGTGTTCTGAAGAAAGAGTCATCAGAGCCTCTTTTGCAAGGTCAAAATCCTAATCCAAAGGTGGAGTTGGATTTTTGGAAAAACAGGTATATTGAGCCACTGGTATTGACTGCAGTGGGGGCACTTAGTTGTTTTGCAGAGTTTTGATTTTCTGGTAACATTGTTTTTTCAACACAGTAGAAGTACAGAGACTTACAGAGGAGAATAGCTATTTACAGTTGTTTGAAAGTACAAACTTGTGTATGCTGCTTTCTTTACTGCACATATACTTAGCAACCAACCAAACAGATCAACAGTAAACAAACAACAGTCACCAACAGACTAAAGAGAGGGAAAGAAAGCTCAGTAGAGAGGTGGGGCTCTCTTTGAATTCCAAGGCTGGAGAGAACAATTGGTTAGTGCTGAATAAATAGACAATCACCCCAGCCCAGAAAAGTCCCTTCCAGTTACACAAAGTACAGGCAGCAGGTGAGGTTGTAAATAAAACTCCAATGAGTTGTATACCTATTGATCTTCTGGCTGGCACAAGAAATTACTTCTCCCTCCCTCCCCCTTTTTCTTTTTGCCAAAAACAATGTGAGTATTTCTAGCCTCTTCAAATGTGGCTGCTCAAGGAGGAGAACAGTTTTGAACTACAGGTGTGTGGATGAGAGTTTTGGGCTACAGCTCTCAGAATACTCCAGGCAGGTATGCGGAATTATTTGGAGGTGCTAGAAATATGCACATGGTTTTGGAAGTTTTTCCTTGAGAAAGCAGGAAAAAGAAAAACTTTTTTGAGTAATGCATTGGAGCTGCTGCTTTTTTGTTTTAGCTCCAGCTTTGTAACTGATACAGAAATCCCTTTCCATGTGAATTGAATAATTCTTACCCATTTGAACATTTACCAGCCAATCATACAAACTACATTACAATTCTATGTGTGTTTATTCAGACATAAGCCTGATAGAACAGCTTTGTAGGCTGCAGACTAGAGTTCATTTCTAAGCCTGAATCTAAGAGTTAGTTGGAAAGTCTTTTGCTGCAACAGTGAGAATCTTGTCTGGTTATTTTGCACAGAATGCAGTCTTTACTCAGAGCTTCATCTTGTGTTTGTTTTAGATGTGAGGACCTACAATGCATCTACAGACAGCTGAAGGCCAAGAAGGTTTTGACTATGATGGAGCTGCTGGAGAGAGTGCAGAGCACCTACTTTCCAGCTTTCCAATCAGTGTTCAGAGATGTAGAAGCTGGTAAATTTTTGAAAAATCAAGTTGAAGCATTTATGTGTCAGTCACTGTAATGTCTCCATGGAGTTCTTCAGTTCTGTTGTTCTTTGTTTACTGAAGAATTTTTAATTTTTTCCCAATTTGGAAAAAAAAATGGCTGTGGTCTGCAGGGATCTGAGTGTAATATAGAAAATAAATCAAGTGGATCTTTGGACCTACCTGTGATATGTTAGTTATTTTTAAAAGTTACACTGCATGTATTAGACTAAGTGTGATATTCCTACATGGATAAGAAAAGAATGGTGCAATAAAGATACAAGGAGCTTTTTGAAGGGTTTTGAACTTCTTTAAAACCTCTCATTGGGAAACTGGACCATAGTTAGTTCCATTTTGATACTGTATTCTTTGTTTCCTGTTTTCTTCATCAGCACTTCTAAAAAGAAATCCCAGACCCATAATAATAGATTTGATGTAATTACCCTGTGAGGTGTAACTGAAAGTCCAAAGTAATTCAAAATGTGCATACCTGGAAATAAGTCCTATTGCATCAAGTGGGGCCTTTATCCAAATGGTGTTTCTACTGCTGTGTGTTAAGTGTGACCCTACAGGCTCTTGCATCTCTTGTATGAAACTCTTTTCTTTGTGCTTAAACATCTCAGCTTTGGTTGAGGCACAGGATATAGATATGCATCTGAAGCCCCTCCAGCACCCTCTAGAAGAAATAGAGAATGTGGAATTTAATGAAGTGAAACCGTTGCTAAACCACTTGCTTCACACAGTGTGCTTTATCTGGGCCACATCCAAATATTACAGCACACCTGCAAGGATAATTGTGCTGCTTCAGGAAGTCTGTAGTCTCCTTATCCGGCAGGTAGGTCACATAGTATTTCAAACCTTTACCCTGCAACCTTTCTGGAAAGTGGAGAAAATAATCTACAGATGCCCTAGTTGATCACAGTATATTGCATCTTGCAAGAAGCTGGGGCTTTTCATGGGAAACATCATCTTAGAGACAGCTATATCAGGAGCCAGAGGTTGGGAGTTTGATTCCCCACTGTGCCTCCTGAGAGTAGAGCCAGGCTGTGTAGCCTTGAGCAAGCTGCAATGTCCCAGAGTGCCACCAGAAAAAGGGGATGGTAAACCACTTCTGAGTACAGTGGTGCCTCGCTAGACGATGTTAATCCGTTCCACGAAGATCGCTGTCTAGCGAAAACATCGTCTAGCGAAGCACGTTTTCCCATTGGAATGCATTGAAATCTCTTCAATGCGTTCCAAAGGGAAAACTCGTCGTCTTGCGAAATCTCCCATAGGGAAACCTCGTCTAGCGAGTGTGGGTCCCCGTCGGAATGCACTGACAGCTGCACTGACAGCTTTTCACCACTAGTCGGCGCATTCCTATGGGGAAACCTCATCGTCTAGCGAAAATTCCCCATAGAGAGACATCGTTTTGCGAAGCGCAGTAGCGATCGCAAAAAGGCATCGTCTAGCGATTTCCTCGTCCTGCGAGGCAATCGTCTAGCGAGGCACCACTGTATTATCTACCTGGAAAACCTGAAAAGAGTCACCATAAGTCAGAATTGACTTGATGACACATTATTATTGTTGATAATTTTGGTTAAATATGTGTTCTCAGGACATAAGCAGAGTTAGGAGATATCAGGTTGCATAGACACTATAACACTGAGAGAGTAAAATACCAACTTAGTCTATAAACATATATACAGAAAGAATAGACATTCAACTGGCAGCATAACATAACATGGTACAATACATGGCATAGAAAAAAGTGATTTGACTTACAGCAGATAAAATGTCCCCTTTACACATGACTTATATACATTCTTGGGACCAATCAGAAAATACATTACTTCATTTTCTACTTATGTAAGGTTACATCATGTACAACAGCTGTACAACATCAAGTCTTAAACCTTAGTACCCACACCTGAATACACTCAGTACATGACTCAGGTAAAATCAGCCATTTTACTTTCAACATTTTACTATACAACATTTATATTTAATACATTTTGAGATCAAAATCTCAACAATTATTATATTGGGTTTGACAGCCTCTATCAACCTGCGGCCCTCTAGATATACTGCACTAAAACTCCCTATTGTACTACAACTTCCATAATCCTCCAGTCACCTACCCTGTTTCCCCGAAAATAAGACCTAACCTGAAAATAAGCCCTAGTAGGATTTTTCAGGATGCTCGTAATATAAGCCCTATCCCCCAAAATAAGCCCTAGTTAAGTGAAACCCCGCCCTCCACCATTGTGCAGCAACCAGAAGATGACATGAGTGTATTTGAATAGATGTAGATTGACATCCCCTGAAAATAAGCCCTAATGCGTTTTTTGGAGCAAAAATTAATATAAGACCCTGTCTTATTTTAGGGGAAACATGGTAGGAGTTGCAGCTGAACACACTTGAAGGCCCTGAGAGGCTGAGGTATAGTCACGATGCTGACAGTTTCATCCAATGGAATCCCTGTAGATTTTAGCCCTCTTTAATTATTGTGTAATCTGGAATCATCAACATGGTTGCAAAGCAACAATCCTTCCCTTGTTGCTTTGTTCACATAAACAGCAACGGGTCTGAAGAAGAGAAGTTCCTTCTCACATGTAAGCTCTACATCTGAGCAAATACTTTGGAAGATCTGGGTTCTTGGTCACATGTGGAGCCTACATACAGAAAAAGGGATCCTTATCGTCTTCAGACATGGCACTGCTTGCATGATCAAGGTGGTGAGAGAGGGGTCAGGCTTAGGTTCCCTCCTGTAACAACATTGATGATTCCAGGATGATTGAATAGAGCTACAGTCACATCAGGGATAATGAATGATTGAATAGAGCTACAGTCACATCAGGGATAATGAATGATTGAATAGAGCTACAGTCACATCAGGGATAATGGCACAGTTTACAAGTGGAGGGAAACAGACCAGCACCTTAGAGAGCCTGGACTGGCTGGATTTTTCTTCTCCATTTAACAACATGCAGAGGTGTTGCCTCAGAAAGGAAATGGAGTATATGAGGCCTTGTGAAGGTGGAGAATGCCTATTCTTCCATAGAATCTCACTTCCTTGAAAGACTGTTTTAAGGATGCTACTATGGCATGTTTTCCTCCATGCTCTATAAGATCCAAGGAACAGGAGTCATGAAAGAGAGTTTAGGGTCTATAAATTACAGCGATCTCTTTGCTCCTTTAAAAGAAGCTTCAGCCTCAGGTTTTGCTTATTCTCAGCTGCTGTCTGTACCTTCCACTACTGCTGTTTTGGTGCAGCGGGAATTAGGAGAAAGTAAATAAATAACAGTCTGTCTGACCTTGAAGAACCTCATGTCAACACCATTGCACATGAATGGAAGTGTGAAATGGGTCTGTTTAAAGATCATACAAAGAGATACCTTGTTTCTCTGTGAATCTCAACAAGTGCTGGAGGCCTTAGTATAGAATATTGTGTTTTCCTTAGATGGCAATCCCATCAACAAAACTTCCTCTTATTCCTCAATGAGCAAAACAACGTTTTGGTAACAGTTGTGCAAGAACTGTAATGTGTCTGGCACACCATTCATAACCTGTTTGTTCCAGTGTTTTTATTCTACCCTTTCTTCAAGGAACGCAGAATAATGTACCCTGTGAGGCTAGGTTAGGGTCATATAAAAGACTTCTGAGGTCACTGAAGGAACTTTGTAGTGGAGCTGGGATTTTAGACCATAGTTTCCTGGCTAAAATCACAACTCTCCAGCAACTGTGTTTGTGGTTGGCTGAATTTGACAAGGTTTCCTTGTCTCAGTTCTCTGATTCCAAGCTCTTTTTTCTTCTCACATATTGATTGGCTTGTCCATTTGTCTATTTCTTCTATTACCAAAATGCACATCTCACCGAAAACATACAGTTTTATTTTGTCTTCCTCCTCTGCCCAACTAGGCCAGAAATTACCTCAATGCAGAAGATCTGCTTAAAGGGGAAACAGAAGAAAGTCTGAGCAAAGTACAGAAAACGTTTGATATTTTCAACTACTTCAAGAAGACTTTTGAAGAAAGAAGAGAGAATCTTAGTACTTATTTTCAGCCAGGTCAAGAAACAAAAGAGTGGGATTTTCCCTCCTTAATGGTTTTTGCACAACTGGATAGTTTTCTAGAAAGGCTTCATGTTATAGATGTAAGTATTCAGCTATGAAATATGACAAATAATAATCTTTGCAGACAACATTATATTTAATATATTCTAGACAATATGTGTTAAAATCAATGTAGTGTACAGCAGAATATTAGAAACTAGTCCATAGATTTTAAATAGATGCCTTCCTTTTGAGCTGTAATCCAGACTGCCTTGCCCAAGTGGATGTACTTTAATGCTAAACTAGATATGTCTTCTTGCAAAAAATGAGAAACCAAAACTCTGTAACAGAGTGGAATGTGTCATTTCTGCTGGTGCAATTCTACTAGTGTGCTGTATAGACTGATAAGAGTTAGCACAATTGTATGTGATTCACAGGAATGTGATACACTGTATAACTGCAGCTGGAGGGATACTGGTGGAAAAGTCCAGTCTTGACAAGTGGGGCAGTTTGGAGTGTTCTCACTCTGTTTTGCTTTGCAAAGGCCAAGGAAAGAATCCCTACTCTAGATTTCCTCAGTTTATAAAATTATTTGTATGTATATGTTTTCAACAATAATTGGTTTTTCTGTTGCCAAGTTTTTTTCTTAGCTTGGTTGTGGCCACCACAGCATTGGATTTGACAAGTGAGTTCATATTGAGTCAGTTTTTGGATAGCTTCAGGAAGAAATATCTCTGTCGTTACGTTTGTGCCAAAATCTAAAGGCAGCAGAAACTTATTAAAGGATGCTGGCACATTCGCCAGTTCACCTGAAAAATAGCTTCAATTAGCACTTCTTGGTTTCCCTCTCAAAACACAAATTTTCAGTTGAATGCTAAGTAGTATTGATTGGAGCTTGCTGCCTTTTAATACACCTCTTTAATTAACCTTGAAAAAAAAATGCAGCAATTAGCAATGCTCTTTTAAAGCCACATTGTTATTTTCCAAAAAGTCCTGTTAGAAAGTAAACTAAATTGCTGCATCCTATGCAGTAACTGATCTAATAAGAGGAATGCAAACAGTGATGTCAGATACCACAGTTATGTAATGGGCCTTGCATAAAATGCATTGTGATAGTCTGGCCTGAGTATTACAAGGGCATAGAGAACTGTGGCTAAATAGTCTCTGTTCAAGCGTTGCACCTGACATGCTAGTTTCATTAGAATTCCATTTTGGGCTCTCTGACACACTTGGATGAATAGGCATTCCCTTATAGGTGTGTAACCCTATCTTGAATAGGCTGAATAATACACACTTTCAATGTACAGTCTCTTCATCTTGTTTAGATAGAGTTTAGTTCTTTGAATCTCGCTATTGATCCCAGACAGCGTTCTTCCCCACCCCTCCTCCACATTGCAAGCTTATTCATGTTGCTAGAAAGTACTATTAGCCTTTCAAGGAAGTAAAAGATGGTAGGAAAGGTTAATTTTCGCTCTGAACAAACACCACAGTGATTTCAGTAGCATAGGGTAGAGGCCATTAGAGAGGGAGGGAGATGCAAAAATAGACAAATATTGACCAAATGTTGCCCATGAAGACCATAGCATAGCAACCACTAAGACTAAGTCAAAGCATTTCCTTGAAACTCCGTATGCTGCTGGGTCAATGGTACTGTAAGATTTTGAAAGGTGCAGATAATTAGTAGAGCTGAACCCTGCTTTCATTCATCAGAGTTATCAATGCTATCTGCATGCCAAAACCAGGCCTGAAAAGAAAGTGAAATCAAATCAGATTATCAGTCTTGTGCAAACTGTTCTGGAGCTACATGGCCATTAGCCATCTTGTCCAAGAAGAGGAATTTTTTTCAGGACACAGAGAGTTTCCTTAGGGTGGTTTTCAAAGAATAATTTTTTCTAGGAAGAGGACATTAGCAACTTGCACTAACCAGCCAGTATACTCAGTGTGGTATAGTGGATAGTGACAGACTAGGGCTCAGGAGGCTTGGGTTCAAATCCCCACTCAGCCATGGAAACTCAGTAGGGGAATAGAACTGGTAAAATCACCCTTTAAATATCTCACTTATCTTAAAAGCTCTATTAAGGTTGCTATAAATTGGTTCTGACTTGATGGCACATACTGTAAAAAAACAAACAATCCAACCAGTTAATTCATGCATATGTAGAAAGCCAAACAGAAATCCTTAATTTTACAGCTACCAATATGTATAAGCATTTCTTCACAGAACTGAAAATCCCACAGAGTGTGCACATGTGACGTGTTACAGATATGCTAACACAAAACACATAAGATGGGAGGAGAACCTGAACCCAAGAGGAAAAGGGGAAGACCCAATATGAGATGTATAGAAGGAAGACACAGCCTTGAGTTTGCAAGAGCTGAGCAAGGTTGTTAACTACAGGATCTATTGACTTGGTGGGACATAAGGACAAGTGGAATTCATTCAGTTATTCCTTTGATACTATGTTAAAAGTTGTTGTTTTTCTTTTGTTTTTTAGTTGGATATTTTCTTGCTTTCTATGTGAAACAAGAGCCTATGGAACTAGATTGCAGAGTGGTGTGAAGTGTAGTTAACAGAAAAAAGAAAAGGTTTTGGAAAATTTCTGTCCCATATTCTCATTTTGGTGTATTGGGTTCATTGTGGTTAAGATCTTCACTGTTCTGAATGTAGAACTAGGGCCCACAGTTTTGATCTAAAATGAGTGAATCAGTAAATCGGAAACAGATAAGATCATGCCTGTGCTTTGGTAAATACTCAGAAGCAGCTTCTGTTACCATATTTAAAAAAACCTCTTAATCTGTTTTGTGGGAGGGATTACAAAGTTAGGAAAGGCAATTAACATGATGTAGCTGGAGTTGACAGAAAAACCTGGAAAAAAAGAGAAAGATTATAGCTGTATGCACCATGATTAAAATAAGAACTCGTAGTTGGCTAATAAGCAGCACGTTTTTTTGCTTTTACCTTAATTGAACTACTGAAGAACATTTTTAAAAAGTTCACATTTGCGTATTTCAGTATTTCTCATCAAGCAGGGCATTGCAAAACTTCGAATTTTAACCTGAAAAATAAAATAAAATACATCATTGCTTTGCTCAGGGACTAGTATTTTTTTAAATTTTTAGTCGTTGTTTGTTTTGCCTCATTGTGTAACACACTAAAAAAGTCTATAAGCTAAATAGGTAGGTAGGTAGGTAGATAGATAGATAGAAAGTATATGAAGAAAGGAAAGGCCATACCTAGTCCAGCTGTTGGGAAACAGTTACCAAAACTTTGGATATTAACTCTGTGTTATGCACCTGAAGAAGTGGACTAGAGGTCATGAATGCTCTGCCAAATAAATCTTTGTCAAGGCATAACAAAACTTTTGAGGATTTCTCCCTCTCTAACAGACTGATACCGTTGGTTTCACTTTTGGAAATAACTGTGAGTTGCTGCTCTCTGTAGGATCTTCTGATGACCTCTTTGGACATAGAGAAGCTGGAAAAATTGGAATTTGGTGGCTTACAAGGGAAATCTCTGAGTCAGCAGGTCCTGAGCATGCATGAAGAATTCCAAGAGATATATAAATTATTTTCAGATCGTACATATGATTGCCTGGATGTAGCCAACATGGTAGGTGTCTCAAGACTCCAGGAGACCTAGTCCCATGTTCACAATGCATGTTTCTGTTAATATGGAATTTTAGAATCTAACACTGAGGGGTCTGGTGCTCAGAGAGAGTTGTTTCAAAGACCTGCTGAATCAGCTATGACACTGATTTACATGGTTGTTCCCTTGGTTCTTTTAGGAGTTTGAAGAAGATGTGTATAACTTTAAGGGGAAAATAGAAGATATGGATCGAAGGCTGGGGGCCATATTTATCCAGGCTTTTGATGATGCAGCTAGCGTGGAACATGCATTTAAGGTTTGTTGTGCTACAACTGTACATTGTGTAGCAAATGTATCATACTTATCTTTACATACAGTTTTTCTCTTTTAGAAATGGTCTGAAAAAGTGCCTGTTTATTTGTGTTTCAGCAGAATGCAATTAAGTATTTAGGATCAAATTAAAACTAGATACTTAGTTCACCTTTAGAAGTTGATAGCATGTTTCTCCCCAAGTTCCTCAGATCTGGTGTTTATCTTTGTCACAAAACAAATCAAGCTATTTTGTAAGATGCAACATTGAGAAAAGCTCTTGTTAGGAAAAACAGATTGTCTTTTACCATTGGGAGTGAGCTCTGCTTTAATATGTGAGCTGAGCATTTTGTCTAGTTTGACCCTTATTCTGCATTAGATCACATTTCAGTGCAGGGTTTAGAGAAAGTTACTACCAAAATAAAAACAAAAACACTAAACAAACAAAGCCCAATCCTATGAAAAATGCATCTGATGGAAGAAATTGTGTGGATTTCCTGTATAAACATTGTCCATAGGTTATGGCTTTTGAAGATGTTTACAGTTGATGATTGATATATTACAAGGACCTTGATATATGATGTCCTACATCTATAATCAGCATGATCTTCATGCAACTGATCTATATGTTCCTGTAACTTATGCCAGGGGATTTATAACATGACAAGTGTCCCCTTCACAGTCTTTAGTAAAATAGGAAAAATGGACATTTAGATTTTCTCCTTGTGGAACCTGGTGTCCTGAAAGGAGGAATACACATACAACAACTACGTAGGGAACTTGTCAAAAATCTACCAGGAAATGTTAACCCAGGAGACAGCTCATGATGTGCACAAAGGTGGCTCTTTTCTCTCTGGAGCTGCTTCTCAAAGGAAAGAGAGAGACATTTGATTTGGGGGCCTGACACTACATTTTTGACTATCTTGTCTTAGAAATTATGGTTAAAGGGAGTGTTGTGCTAGTTTTAATTGATGAAGAATATTCCACATAGCTTGAAACTCCAAATTTCTACATTGCAGTGAATACTATTTTTCTTCTTGCATTCATGTTCTTTCACCAGCAAAGGCACTAAAAGATATGATTGATTAGTTATTGAGAATAAGGGCTTGGGGTAGAATAGTTTGAAAAGGAAGAACAATGATCTAAATATCTAGTTGGGAGAGGGAAGCAAGTTTTTACAATAATTTATCAAAGGATACATTCACTACCAACAACACTGGACATCCTACCTCTTGTCCCTAAATATGGGGAAGTTAGTGCGATGCTGTCTTTTTAAAAAAAGCCCTAGAACAATAGTATTTATTGAACGAAATTCTGTTCGCTGCTGCATAACATAAAATTACGCCAGTGTGATTGTGCTGGACATTACACCCGACACAATTCAACCAACTGTGTAATGCACTGGCCAAAGTGCTTCATGGATAGCACTTATACTTTGATGCTGTCATAATGATCATAAATGCAACATTGAGTGCACCCATATGCAACAGGGATTTGCCCATTGAGTTGTTGACTGTTACAACCCAAGTGTTTCTAAATTAATTGGATAAATTTCTCAGTAGGTGTCATAGAAGGAAGTATGTTGTTAATGTTCCTATTTCTTTTTGTGTGACAGCTGATAAATATATTTGGGAGTCTCTTGGAACGGCCATTGATAGCAGCAGATGCGTATGCTAAATATCATCTTCTCATTACAATGTTTGATAAAGACCTGGATGATGCTAAACTGATCTATCTGAAACATGTACAGGATGAAGTGGAACTAGGTACATGTTTGTAATAATTACCATTAGGTGTTATCAATTTGAATCTGACTTATAAAATTCTTGGAAATTGTTCACTAGTCCCTTCTTTTGGGGGTGCTCTGGAATCAAGCTTGCCCAAGGCCTCATAGGCTACCTTTTATCCTGGGAGGCACCTTGAGGAATGAAACTTCTACCCTGTTTCCCCAAAAGTAAGACCTAACCTGAAAATAAGCCCTACGTAGTATGATTTTTCAGGATGCTCGTAATATAAGCCCTACCTCAAAAATAAGGCCCAGTTAAGTGAAACCCCACCCTCCACCATTGTGCAGCAACCAGAAGAAGATGACATGCCTGTATTTGAATAAATGTAGATTGTTGTACAGGAAAAAAATAAAACATCCCCTGAAAATAAGCCCTAATGCGTTTTTTTGGACCAAAAATTAATATAAGACCCGGTCTTATTTTTGGGGAAACACGGTAACCACTGGCTCTGCAGCCAGATGCTCCAATTAATTGAGATGTCTAGCCAGTAAGCACGTTAGTCATTTCAAAATGTTTTAATTTCCAAATTTAATAAAATACATGCAAAAAGGAAGGAGATGTAAGATGTTTTTAAGCTGTTAGGTTTTTTTTGCAAAGGTTGTAACTAATATTATCATATATAATATAATATTATATATCTTAGACTGGAGAACATGTAAAAAATCCCACACAAACTGTGGTGTATTGTCTATTATTGGATTTTGGAGGTGTGCTCCTTTGTGGTTTTAGAATGCAAGCCCCAGAATTTTCCAAGAATTCTTCAGGCAGAAGTTTGGGATCTAGAGGTCTGCAGCTCACAAATACAAATCTGCAGACCTCTGGATTTTACCCCCGTCCCCTGAGAAGGGCTTTTGGCTTATTTACCTCTGATGCTGCTGCGCTTCCTTCTGTTGTTAACTTTTTCTTTCTCTCTCTCTCTTTTTTTTAAAGAACACTGCTATGATGCTTCCTGGAAGTTGTTGTTCTTCAGAAGGCGCCCTCTACAGAGTGTAGTGTACAGAAAGACTGTACATGACAGCAGGGGTGATTGACTGACCATCAGGGGAGTCACAGTCTTGCTTGCCTGTCAGGCTCTATGGGGAAGGCCTCCTGAAGAGTTACAATTCCCAGGAAGCACCACAGAATCTTTTTCTTTTCTTTTAAATTAACAATGGGAGATAAGGTGGCAACATCGGAGGTAAATAAATGGAAGGCCTTTCCCTTTAGAGATCTCCAGATTGATGTTTGTGGGCTGCACTCAGAATTCTGCCTAGAGAATTCTTTGAGAATTCTGGGACTTGACGTGAAAGAGCACACCTTTATCGGATTGTAAGAATCACTTATTTTGTGACATGGATTTTAATAGGCTAAAGTCTATTTCTAACAAACAGTTTTTAAACTAAGACCATAGAAACCTTCTACGTGTTGTTTGGAAAAACTGTCCCAGAGCATTATTGTTATTCAAGATCAAGATCAAATGATACTTTGCATGTACGAGAGTTGAACTAGATGTGATGCCATTCATGCAATTAGCAATTGTGAAAATAGCATTTAAATGGTACATTTTAGATGTATGGAGCCTGTTCGGGTTTAGGATTTTGGCAGGAGTAGTTAGAGGGACTGGGAAGGGTTACGAAGAGGTGGACAAATCTGTCAGTTTCTTTTTCACTCCTATCTGTTTTTTCTCTCTTTCCACTGAACTGGTGGAGAAGTGTTTGCATTTTGTAAGTTCTTACTAAAAACAAACCGGAGGTATAGAGGAGGTAGGAGTTTCAGGACAACTGGAAAAAGGGACCGACTAGTGACAAGAGACAGTCTTTCACATATGATTATGTGGGAGCAGGCCAACAGATGTCTAGGCACCTGGGTGAGAAATGGGAATGTATGAATCCTCCCTGCTCTTGTATAAGCCTTCTTGGTGTGCTAGGCGTGGCAAGAAAGCTGTTAGGTTCATGCCTAAGTCTGACATGGCCCTTCTTTGCCTTGCCGAACCAGCTTGTCCCACACTCCAAGATGATCATCCCTCAGAGTCCAAAGGATGTGATCTCTACCATCCCTAGATCTATCTTCTCCTTGTTTCTTTCTTTGTGTGGAGGATGGGCTGGGCTGGGCTGGGTTTAGGGAAACATCTTTCCCATTCTCCTTGTCCGTTTTGGGGTTCTTTCTTTCCCCTAGACAGCATCTTAAAAAGCAGAGACATCACCTTGCCGACAAAGGTCCGCATAGTCAAAGCTATGGTTTTTCCAGTAGCGATGTATGGAAGTGAGAGCTGGACCATAAAGAAGGCTGACCGCCGAAGAATTGATGCTTTTGAATTGTGGTGCTGGAGGAGGCTCTTGAGAGTCCCCTGGACTGCAAGGAGAACAAACCTATCCATTTTGAAGGAAATCAACCCTGAGTGCTCACTGGAAGGACAGATCCTGAAGCTGAGGCTCCAATACTTTGGCCATCTCATGAGAAGAGAAGACTCCCTGGAAAAGACCCTGATGTTGGGAAAGTGTGAAGGCAAGCGGAGAAGGGAACAACAGAGGACGGGATGGTTGGACAGTGTCATCGAAGCTACCAACATGAATTTGACCCAACTCCGGGAGGCAGTGGAAGACAGGAGGGCCTGGCGTGCTCTGGTCCATGGGGTCACGAAGAGTCGGACGCGACTTAACGACTAAACAACAACAACAACTTTCCCCTTATGTCTTGTAGCAACGTCTGGACTCCAATTGGCTTAGTTCCAAACTTTGTCACCTCCAGCAATATGAAGCAAACTTTTTACAGCTCCCTCAAACCTTTCAATACCAACTTGGATCTTAGAACCCTTTCAGCCTTGCAAGTTTCCTTTTTTCAGGGTGATGTTTCCCCTAATATTTATGAAGCAAATATATTTCAATATCTAGTTATTTGCTTAATTTAGTTCTTGTTTTCATGTATGCAGCTCTACCGTCGTCTTCCTTATTCCCTGATGTAATCATTGCATATAGTTTAATTCTTGCATGCCCAACAAAACTCCCTTGTTGAATAGCTGTGTGAATGAGACTTAGTGGGCCCAATCTGCATTAAGGTGCTTTACTAAATTGACTCTGAGTTCTCTGACAGATGTGCAACATGCACTCTGAAAGCATATCACCTAACAATCTAGGTTAAATCACATCCAGCCAACTAACATTCTCAATGCACAGATTTTATTTTTTAATTGCACTACATGGTCACATTCTAAAATATTATTCTCCTACAGACTATAACCCAACATGGCTGTATTTGCATATTTTTAATTGGCAGATTTACATTGTTGCTCTATTGGTGAGTCAGTCTTGATACAATTTTGGCAATGGGCTTGTTTGCAGTTCCTGCCTGAGGTAAAACTTGTTTTTCTTAGGCTATCCACTGGTACACAAGAATATGCCATTGGTTGCTGGAGGAATTTGCTGGGCTCAAGAACTAAGAGACAGGATCCAGGTTCCGTTTAGTGACTTTAAACATCTCAGCCACCTGTGAGTATCTGTAGTCTGCATCTGCCATCACATAAAATTATTTTGTCATTACATTCTGTGAGCTTATTGGTCTCCATGTATTCAGTATCACAAGGTCAACTTGAAAAGTGTTTCTTTGGGTGGCCTAGTCATATAATCTGACAGAGCTTAGAAAAATTATTCTTTTTTGATACAGCCATCCAGATCTCTGCAGTACACTGGAAGTTTTACAGTGTTCATGTTGCATGCGAACATCAAACTTTTAGAGCTTGTACATTCAGATAGGAGAACAGTCTTACCTTGCAAAGGTAGGGCTATGTTACCATCAACTGCATGTTGACTGTCTTGTGCTGCTGAAGACTGCAAGTGGAAGAAGCATACAAAAATGAGTGTTCTGTATGGAATACACTCATAAAATACATCAGACTGTGCCTACACTTTGGAGCCGCATTGCTTTGAATTGAGTTTCAGCTGGGTTCATTCAAAGTCTCCTTTGGCATTTAAATTATTGTTGCAGTCCAGACGCATATGTTTAATTACTCTGGTTAGTATTGGGGCAAGAATATACACCACACCTCAGATCACTCACTGCAGTTATCACTGGGGCCACAAACGACCTTCCCTCCTCTGTTGTTGATATGTCCTCTTCCCTGTCTTTCCTTGCCCTTTCTTTCGTCTTCTGCTGTCAGCTGTTGAGGGTAGAAACACCTATGCTGATGTGGGAGAATTACTTCCAATTCTCCATAAGGCACTCATAGATTGTTTTCTGTCTATTGTGTATAGCAGAAGTGCAACATTCATTAAATCTAGTAAGAGATGGGGATGAACTGCCAAAATGGTGGTTCATCTTGGTTTGTGGGTCATCAAGTGACCCGATGAACCACAAATCGGTTTGTCGGTTTGTTGGGTCTTTTTTTCACTGCCCCCCTGCCTCCACAGCCTGCCCCCACCCTCTTCCCACTGGCATGTCGCTTCCCTACCTTGTCCTGCTGCCTCCTCCTGGTCCGCCGCCATTGCTATCTCTGTTGCCACCTCCACCAGAATGGAACTAGGCTGCTGGAATGGCAGTTTCCATTCCAGCAGCCTAGCTTCTGTTCCATTGCAAACAGCGGGGGGGGGGGTGTTTCCCTTTGGTCAGGCTTCCCTATGCCCACACAAATCCCATGCGGGCATAGGCAGAAAGTGGAAGCCTGACCAAAAGGGAATCCCCTCCCATTTGCAATGACAGTGGGGGGGGGGGGATTCCTTTCTGTCAGGCTTCCTCTGTCTGCCTATGCTCACGTGGATCAGCTGATCTGTGCAGGCATAGGCATAGAGACAAATGGACAAAAGTAAAAGGTGTATATTCATCCCTTTGTATTCATGGGGGTCTCCAGATCTCATGAATAGGAAGAAATGAATATCTGATGAATCAACAATATTCAATGAATATTGCGATTCATTTTTATATTCGTCCCCATGTCTACATCTAGTTTTATTCTCTGAGTTTTAAAAAAATTGAGTAAGTGCTCTAGCAACCTGTCAGCCTCTCACAACCACAGAAATAGTTTTCTCAGACTTTTGTTCCTCACCAGTCTGTAATGAAAACCTAACGGTTATTTCCTTTTTAAAAAACATAATGCAGTTACATTAAGTAATCAAGTAATCAGAGGCAGAAACACAAAGAAAACTAAGAAAGCAGCAAAGAACTTCAGTGATTATGCAGCATAGTGCTAGTGTAATAAAGAAAAGTGTAGTAAATAATAATAACAATTAAATATTTTTCTGAGGAGACACCAGAGAGATTGTGGGAAGGGAGGAGGAGTGTTCCCAGTGCACTAGCATAACACACTGCACTGAAGACAACACCTTCAACACCACCTCAGGCCTGCCATTACTATTTTCCACAGGCACAAATGATCACTCATGCCAGAAACCAATGCAAAATGGAATTGCTGCAAAAATGAAACCAAAGCCAAAAAAAGCAGGTTCTGCTGATAGTGCAAAAAAAGAACCAGAAAAAAAGCTGGGCTTATTTGCGATTAGCTGTATGTTTTGTTGTCAACAGAAAATAAGTTGAATTTAACTGTCCAAAATCCAATACAACATGCATGGTATTTTGCACTATAGTCAACCCTAAGTTGAGTGGGAAGCATGGAAGGAGGAGAAATAAAGAAGTTTTTTTTATTGTTTTGCAGGATACAAAAAAAGGTATAAACTGAAATTAATCAGGTGCAGCTATAAACTGTATATAGATTTCCAGGTACTTCAACAATATAATTTAAAGCCAGGTGTGATTGATTTCAATTTATGGGTTTTTCAGGTTGTGAGAAACATACCTGATATCCTACTCCAGCTGGTGCATATCTGAGCTCAAATTAGATAATGAATATTTTAAATAGATGAGCTTCCTTGACAGGGGCAGGACTTGATGATCCATAGAGTCCCTTCCAGCTCTGTAATTCTAAGATGATGATGATAATATAAGTACATTAAGTTTATACTGGCTTCAAACATTAGAACAAAAGTGATAGGCAATTAATGAACTGGAAGACTGCTACTTTGGACCTCTGTATGTTACAGGAAAATGAAGACGGAGATATGTGGAAAAGTCAGGTCCAAGGCACACATGACTAGATTAGTTCCCCCATGTTGACAATTCATGAAAGAAAATGTTCGTGAACATAAGCAGTGTGAAAAACCTCATATATAGTTTGGCTCTCAGACAGACACTTGTTTGACAGAATAGTTTATAGATGTGCCTTTCAGTCTAGAAAAGCACAAGCGTATGCTGTGTACTGTTAAAAACAAGAGGGGATGTTTAAAATATTGGCATAAGTATAATATCTATCAGTAAATAATGACATTTATTTTGTTGTGTCCTAGTGACAGTTGCCTGGATTCTCCTGAAGGCAAAATCATGGTGCAAAAATATGAAGATCTCATGCAGTTGATAGAAAAGTAAGTCTGTTTCCTTAGGACTGGGATCCCCAATGCAGCACTCCCAGGTACCAGTGTACTCATGGGACTGTGCTTAGGTCCCCACCAAACTCTTATTTTTCTCTTTGCATTCAAAGGGAAGCATTGTCCTGGAGGAGACAGAAGTTCACCTCACATAACACATTCTGTTGCCTCTTGGGCTCTTAGTGGGTGGTGGGCTTCTGGCCCCTGGCCAGCCATATTTTTTTTTTGCATGTGGCAGTTTTCCTCTCCTATTTGAGTAATAGAGACATGTTACATATTGGGTGTGGGGTGGGAACTTGATTCCTATAGATTTAAAAGTTGGAAGGGGAATTCTACTCCTGCCAAGGACTCTCTAAGCATCATATGTCCGCACCCTCAAATAAAGGGAGTGGTTCTTCATTCACGAGAATAATGAGAGAGTGAACCTACTTTTTAAAAAAATGGCTGGTGGGGACTTTGACACTCTCACCTAGGATGTTGTCCATATGTTTTGTATCAGAACACCTCTCACAATTCAAGTGGATAATTTCTCCATTCATTTAAAAGCAGATTGAAAGGGAGTGGAGAGAGCCCTGCACTGCTGAAAAATGGCTGGGACATCATGGCCCATGGTGGTGGGGATGAATCTCCTTGTCCATCTGTTTTCTGGCCATACAGCATCTGCTTGTCCAACAGTTTCTCCATGCAATACAGCTTTCTGTGTTTTCCTTCTCCTTCTTTTCTCTCTCTGTCCCCTTCTTAGTGTTTCTTTGAAAAAGTTAAGAGTTTTTGACCATGAGTAGTCTGTTTCTGGAAAGCAGTTTCCATGATTTTGAACATGGACATCAAAAGCTCTTTTTTGTATTAAGCCATTCCTAGAAAGAAGGCTGCAATGTGTGAGTGCTTTATGTATGTGTCTGTCTACAAATTAGACAGCTTTGCTGAAAGTGTTGGGATTTTTGGCCACCTGTTTTTGAGGGTTATCAGGCCTGTTTCTGTATCTTCTCCAAGCAGTGAAGTAGCCACCAGGGACTCACAGCTTGTCGGGAGCTGCTCATGGTTATTGGTTAGTGTGAAGCAGAGTCTGACCTGAGTTCTGCCAGACAAATGGAAAGCTTTATTTGTGAGCAGCATCAGTTGCGGGCTACTCAGATATTTTCATGAAACTGCTCCCATGAAAAACTGACCAAATGGAGCAACACCAGTGTGGTTGAGGCTCCCAGATACAGAGACATAGCTGCATTAACATAGCAAAACATTGCAGCAGTGAGACTCTGGCCCGAATAGTCCCTGGCAAAATTCACAGGCTGTGAATCAGGCACCTAGTTGTTCATTGTGAGGCCTAGTGCAGACCTCCTCCCATGTTTATCACGTGACAGCAAAGTTGCTGAAAGTGGCTTGAGCAGCTCCCTTTGAATCTTCTGGGGTAGCTGAGAATTTGAGGGATTGCCTGTATTTTTAGGAAGAAGAAATACCTGCTTCTCTGTAGTTAAAAAGGATGTTCCACTTGAATGGGGAAAGAACAACAAGAGTTCCATGCTACATTGCTTTGGGAGCCCACTGATTTCTTAAGCTTTGCTTCAAACAAAGTGAGGCATTTATTAGAAGAGGAGTGTTTTAGACAGTTGTGTAATGGTTTGCAGAGTCTGACATGCTGGTTGTGTTTCCTGACAGGTATCAAGAGAAGCTTTATAAGGAGTGGTTCCAAACAGTATCTGAAAAATCACAATATAATCTTGCTCAACCACTTATCCGACGAGACTCAGAGAGCAAACTGATTGCAGTCAATTTTGACCCTCAGGTAAGTTGAAAGAATATCCCCCTTTCCAGGAGGTTTATTCCCCTTTATATCAGCGTAAGCAAGTTGAAGATGCTTTCTTGCCAAGCCATGAGTTGCAACAATTGCCATCTATAATATCAAGTTTTAGGAAGAAGATGTCTTTGGAGGGCAGAGCTAAGATGCAGCCTTTTAAGTGATTAAAAACTCAGACATTCAAGGCAATGTGGAGAAACGTTAGCCTGTAAAAATGTTCAATAAGCATTGCTGGATCACACCAAGGGGCTCTGGTGTTGTGTTTCCATCAGTACACATCCCGATGTCTTGAGGAAGCCCACAAACAGATTACGAAGCCCAACAACCTTTCCCTACAGTTTTTACCCCCCCTTGTGTTCAGAAGCTTGCTGTCTCCCAACATATGGATTCTCATAACGACTACAGTATGTTTCTTTTATACCTCCATGATTCTCCATTAACTTACTTGTCCCTAAGCACAACCTGATTTCATGCCTTAGTGACTCAGGTTTACATATGTGTGATCAAAGCTGGTATAGTATGCAAAGGCCTGAAGCAGACATAGATGTCCTCCATGTTGGTAGGGTCTGAAACAGAAAGACAGACTCTGTTTAACATATTTACTAATAGGGAGACGAATGTCTTCTCTCTTTACCTCCATTCCCTGATTCTGAGGTCTGAGAAATTCTAGACAAGGAAACGTGTTTTTTTAAAAAGGAGAGTTCAGAGATTTATCTGAATGTGTTCTTTTGTAGCTGGCATCAGTTCTAAAAGAAGTGAGTTATCTTGAAGGAGATCAGATTGGAAATATCCCTGAGACAGCAGCAGAAATCTATTCTTCTAGAGAGTCCTTCCGGAAGCTGGTAGCCAACCTGGAGCTGATGGTCACTTGGTACAACAAGATCTTGCGCACAGTCTTGGAAGTGGAATATCCCCTTGTGCAGAGACAGCTGCAAGAGATTGATGCTCAGCTGAGAGAGGCAGAAGAAACATTGAACTGGAAATCAGAAGGTAAGTTCTGTCTCTGGAATAGGGCCCATGAAAAGTGGCAAAAAGTAAAGCCCACAAAGCACCCAAGGCTAGTTTCTGAGGCTGATATTTTCAGCTTTGGCCACTTTTCTTCCCTTCAAGGAGCTCTGTGCTCTTCTTCTTACCTGTCTTTCCTTTTTAGGGTGAATAAGGGGCTTTCCAAATAATAATTAAAAAAAGCTTTTTCCTCCCGTTCACCCCTAGTCATTTTATTTGCAACAAAATCAGCCAATGGTTATAGGGTTACATTTGTCCTAACGCAATGGAGAGAGACAGTGTGCTATATTGTTGTGGGGTGGAGGGGAGGACTTGCCTCGCTTATCATAGTTCAAATACTGCAGGCGACATCCAGTAGGTACCTGTTACCTTTGCAAAACCACAGTGCACTCATGCAACACCTGTGCAGGGATTAGGAGGAGGAGTTCACACCTAGTTTCCCCGCAGTGGATATGCTCATAGTTGGAGTGCCATCTGGACTGTCTTTATCTATTTAAAAAGTTTTTACCCTGCCTTTCTCCTTGAAAGGCACCAAGGAGGCTCACATCATTAAAGGGACAATATAGAAAAATGAAAAAACATCAAGATTACAAATATTTTAAAAGAATTAAATAAGTATCATATTAAAAATAAAATCAATACTAAAAAACAGGTTTAAAAAGCAACAGAGCACAAAACCCCTCTCAGACTGCCAGTCGCTAAGGAAAAGCCTGTCTGAAGAGAAAGGTCTTTGCCTGCCTGTGGAAGGAGAGAAAAGATGAGACCAGCCTGGCCTCCTGTGGGAGGGAGTTCCACAGTCTGGGAGCAACAACAGAGAAGACTCTCTCCCGTGTCCCCACCAAGTGCACCTGTGAGGGTGCTGGGACTGAGAGAAAGGCCTCTTCTAATGATTTTAACACCCAGGCAGGCTCATAGAGGGAGATGCAATCTTTTAGATAGCTTGGACCCAAGACATTTGGGGCTTTATAGGTTAAAACCAACCCTTTGAATTGTGCCTGGAAATGGATTGGCAGCCAGTGGAGCTGCTGTAACAGGGGAGTGATATGTTCCCTTCTACCAGCCCCAATTAACAATCTGGCTGCGGCATTTTGGACCCTCTGAAATTTCCTGACACTTTCCAGAGGCAGCCTCACATAGAGTAATCCAGATGAGATGTAATTAGGATATGTGTCACCATGGCCAAATCAGAGCTCTCAAGAAACAGGCACAGCTGGCGCACTAGTTTTAACTATGCATAGGTACTCCTGGCCACAGCTGAAACCTGGGCTTAGAGATGAATCCAGGAGTACCACCAAGCTGCGCACCTCTGTTTTCAGAGGCAGTGTAACCCCATCCAGCACAGGCTGCAACCCTATTCCTTGATCTGCCTTTCAACTGACCAGGAGCACCCCTGCCTTATCTGGATTAAGTTTCAGTTTATTTGCCCTCATCCAATTCATTACCGACATCAGGCACTGATCTAGAGCCGAAACAGCTTCTTCAGATTTAGATGGAAAGAAAAGATAGATTTGGATGTCGTCTGCATATTGGTGACATCAGTGGATTGTACAGTATATCACAGAAGTGAGTACACCCCCTCACATTTCATAAATATTTTAGTATATCTTTTCATGTGACAACACTGAAGAAATGACACTTGGCTACAATGTAAAGCAGTGAGTATACAGCTTGTATAACAGTGTAAATGTGCTGTCCCCTCAAAATAACGCAACACACAGCCATTAATGTCTAAACTGCTGGCAACAAAAGTGAGTACACCCCTACATGACAATGTCCAAATTGGGCACAAAGTGTCGATATTTTGTGTGGCCACCATTATTTTCCAGCACTGCCTTAACCCTCTTGGGCATAGAGTTCACCAGAGCTTCACAGGTTGCCCCTGGAGTCCTCTTCCACTCCTCCATGACAACATCACAGAGATGGTGGAGACCTTGCGGACCTCCAGCTTCCGTTTCAGGATGCCCCAATAGGATTTGCTCAATAGGATTTAGGTCTGGAGACATGCTTGGCCAGTCCATCACCTTTACCCTCAGCTTCTTTAGCAAGGCAGTGGTTGTTTTGGAGGTGTGTTTGGGGTAGTTGTCATGTTGGAATACTGCCCTGTGGCCCAGTCTCCAAAGGGAGGGGATCATGCTCTGCTTCAGTATGTCACAGTACATGTTGGCATTCATGGTTCCCTCAATGAACTGTAGCTCCCCAGTGCCGGCAGCACTCATGCAGCCCCAGACCATGACACTCACACCACCATGCTTGACTGTAGGCACGACACACTTGTCTTTGTAATCCTCACCTGGTTGCCGCCACACACGCTTGATGCCATCTGAACCAAATAAGTTTATCTTGCTCTCATCAGACCACAGGACAGAGTTCCACAAATCCATGTCCTTAGTCTGCTTGTCTGCAGCAAACTGTATGCGGGTTTTCTTGTGCATCATCTTTAGAAGAGGCTTCCTTCTGGGATGACAGCCCTGGAGACCAATTTGATGCGGTGTGTGGCGTATGGTCTGAGCACTGACAGGCTGACCCCCCACCTCTTCAACCTCTGCAGCAATGCTGGCAGCACTCATACATCTATTTCCCAAAGCCAACCTCTGGATATGATGCTGAGCACGGGCACTCACCTTCTTTGGTCAAGCATGGCAAGGCCTGTTCTGAGTGGAACCTGTCCTGTTAAACTGCTGTATGGTCTTGGCCACCGTGCTGCAGCTCAGTTTCAGGGTTTGGGCAATCTTCTTATAGCCTAGACCATCTTTATGTAGAGCAACAATTCATTTTTTCAGATCCTTAGATAGTTCATTACCATGAGGTGCCATGCAGAACTTCCAGTGACCAGTCTGAGAGAGTGAGAGCGATAATACTTGCTCCCCCTTCACACCTGAGACTTGTGACACTAACGGGTCTCATGACACCAGGGAGGGAAAATGGCTACTTGGGCCCAATTTGGACATTGTCACTTAGGGGTTTAACTCACTTTTGTTGCCAGCGGTTTAGACATTAATGGCTGTGTGTTGCATCATTTCTTCAGTGTTGTCACATGAAAAGATATACTAAAATATTTATGAAATGTGAGGGGGTGTACTCCTGTGATATACTGTATATAATAACTCAGGCATCAATGCACTTTTAACATTCTCTAGACTGGGTGTGACTAGTTAAATTCTTCTTGATTTATCCTCCATTTTTGCTGTTGTTGTAAGGTCTTTTGGATCGTGTTTCATCCATGGTTGACAGTGTTAGAGATCTTGAGCAAAGTTTCCAGAAAGCCAAAAATAACATTGAGGAAATTCAGAATATCATGAAGTCTTGGGTTTCCCCGGTTTATGAAAGAAAAGATGGGAAAAAGGAATCTTTGCTGTACTTAGATGATCAACATGAGAGACTGAACAAACACTACCGACTCATCACAGATTCTGGGCAGAAGATTCATTTTCTAATCAAGGTAGTAAGTGTATGTTTTGACATAAATGAGTTATAATGAAGCAATTCTACTGGCAGTAACTTATGCTGCTGAAAAATGCTATCTGCAAGTATTTGTCCTCTCCCTCCCCCCAAAAACCTAGCCAAATTTGTGTAATGCCACAGGGCCTGACTGATTTTTCCTAGATTCATGACAAAGTCAGGGTAATCTCACTTGTAAGCATTCACACGGGAAGTACACACCTGAAGTGCCTTCGGTATGTTGCCACTTTAATGTACATTTACATCTGCATTTATGAACAAAGGATGGAATAATAGTGAGTCAGAAATGAGAGAACAGTTTTCACCAGACATGCTTTCTTGCGTCTGTTGCAGGAATGTGGCATGTGTATGAAAAGTCACACTGATACAGTAATATTACTGACATTAAACAGAAGAATACTGGTACTGTGCCTTGAAAGATAACTGTTCTTTCTTTGTGTAGTTAAAAGTTTGGATAAGATTCAACCACTTTAAAGCAAAATATGTTAATCTGTACATATTGCTTAGGCTGTAGTGACAAATGCATCGTGGGAGCCTATAAAGGGATAAAAGAGTGTTAGAATACCTGGGGGTTGTATGCAGTACACCAAAGAAGCTACACTACTCTCTTTGCTGTGAGGCAGCTCTGTTCTGAGTAGCTCGCATGCCTCCAAAGAACTTACAAGTGTGAGAAACAATTGGGGAGGTAAAATCTCCAGATGTCTCGTGGCAGAATCAAGCTGTGCCTAATGAATTATTTCTGGTACTCATACCAAAGCAATATGCAGCGTAGTCAGTTAGGTTTTGGCTCTTGACTGGACAGTAAGCTCTGGGAAGAGACCAGCCTTCTGGACAGTTCAATAGTACCTAACTAGTGAGGGCCAACTGTATGTTACAGATAGCATGGAATTAGAAAGAGAGAGTCCTGAAGTGCTAAAAATGTGTAACTGTCACAGCTGGAGCTTTTCACATCCTCTGTTTGCAAATTGACTTCTTTCGTCTTTGTGATTGATCACTGAGAGTTAAGCGCAGGTTTCATTTGCACATATGATGCTGTGTCATGAGTGTCTGCCTTCAGAACACTAACAGAATTCAGTTTCTAATGAAAACCAGTAATATATGGCTTGGTCCTTTGCGTGCTCAGACCCTCATTACACCCAAGTTACATCTATAGTGGTGGTTCCCAACCTTGGGCTCCCAGACATCCTTGGACTGTAATTTCCAGAAGCCCTTGCTGGCGCAGCTAGTGGTGAAGCCTCCTGGGAGCTGCAGTCCAAGAATATCTTAGGGACCTAAGGTTGGGAACCACGGTTCTATAACATCCTGAAAAATGCAAAACAGCTTTTACGGCCACTGTTTGCGAAAGTCAGCAGTAAATTTATCCTCAGGACTTTTTCAGTTTTGCTCCTGATATAAAGTATACCAGGTGATGCAGAAGCTTTGCTGGTGCAGTAATAGAAGGTGTTTTATCTGGAAAGTTCCCAGCTTGAGAGGGATGGGAGAAAAAACAGAGATAGACTGTAGTTCTGCGGCAGAACATACAGTCATATGAAAAAGAAAGTACACCCTCTTTGAATTCTATGGACTGTAGGTTCACAGAAGGTCCCAAGATTTTTTTTTTTAATTTGTGAAGTGATGGCTGTGACCTAGTTCATATCTCTTTAAATGTCTCCTGCAGAGCTGTCTGTTGTGATGGTCATATTGGCTGGTGTGACCACCAGAGCTTTTGTGTGGTGCTGAGATGTATTCCAACCACCTTTTTTTTGTCTGTGACTTCTTCATGCTTAGGAAAACTTGAGACTTTTTGCAGCAGATCCAGCTTCTGATGTTTGGAGAGCCTATCTGGAGCATGTGGATGAGATTGTCCTGGATGGATTCTTTAATGCCATTGAATGTTCACTGAAGTACCTACTGGAAAATACAGGTGAAGGAACTTGCTCTTCTTCAATCAAGTTACTTTTTCATTTATTTTGATGGGTTTCCTGTTGCTGTCATATGTGATGTGGGGACAGTAAAATGGCCGGGGTTGATAGGCCATTAAACAATGTATATACAATGTATGTATATTGGGTCACTCAACAAAGTTAAGCATCACTCTGGCCCATGGAAGCACTTTACTGTTCCTTACAACTCAATGTACTTTTGCTACAGGCAAAAACAAGATGTTTAAGTGAAAAAAAGTTTTTAAAAGGTAATCTTTGAAATCATGCTGATGTCTGTATTGACTAGTGTTTTCCATTGGGTTGTCTAATAGCCATTGTCTAAAGCCCAGTCACTTTTCTTCTTGTGTTGCAGATTCCAAACTAGGCCTTGCTCCCCTCTTCAAAATGCAGCTTGATCTATTGGTTCCTAAGATGATATTCCATCCTTCTTTGGATACTGGTGCCAGTGATGGTTTCTATGATATAGTTGAAGCTGTTATCAATGATATATTCAGAGTCTCTTCCCTGGTACCCAGACTTGCAGAACACAGCTCTGTCCCTCATTATCAGGTCTTGTCTTTGGTGAACCATTCCCCTATGCTGACTCTGAGCACTTTCCTATTTCAGTCCTGCTAATTAGCAAAACATTTCATTTTTCTCCTCTCTTCAGGATGACATGGAGGAAATGGCTGAGCTTGCTGATATGCGCCATACCTTGTTGGAACGGGTTCAGAAGATGATATCAGCCTGTTCTGACTATCACAGCTCCTTTGACCATTACTCCTATCTCTATGTGGATGACAGGAAGGAATTTATGCATCAGTTCCTTTTGTATGGTCATGTCCTCACAGCAGACGAAATAGAGGCCCATGTTGAGGATGGTGTCCCAGAGACCCCTCCCACACTTCAACAATTCAGAGAACAAATAGACTCTTATGAGAAGATCTATGAGGAAGTGAGTCACCTGGAGCCAGTCAATGTGTTTGACAGCTGGATGAAAATTGATGCCCGCCCTTTCAAAGCATCTCTTCTGAGTATAATTAAGAGGTGGAGCTTGATGTTCAAACAACACCTCATTGATCATGTGACTCACAGGTACCCTTGTATCTCTGTTGCATTACTTATATACTCACAAAGGTTTTACGTAGTTAGAAGTCTGGATGTGACGTGAGTCATAGGCAGTGGCAGTCAGTGCCCACCAGGATTAGGAGGAGAAGGATGGCTAACGGAAGGGAGACCAAAGAACATCTAAACAAACTGAAAATATTTATTTATTTTGGTTCGGTTGACTTCCCCACTTTCAAATTTGATCCTGCACTAGGGGAAGAAATCTTGTCTCTGTTACCCTTCCTATTCAACACAGAGGTAGCTGTCCAAATTGACCAGTCCTCGCTGATTCCAGTTCAGGGATTTGTGCCATGAATCCTGGACTGCTTTTCTTTTTCAGTAAAGTCCTACTGCATGGGCTCTTTTCTATGCTTGGTTCATAATTCCTTGAAGGTGTCACATTCTCTTCTGATCTAGCTTGTTAAGCGGGCTGCTAATTAACTGGGTTTTAGCAGAATGCAGTTTTTGTTTGTATGTCAATTTAATTATGAGGGGCTTCTTGGACACCATGCCTTTTGTCAAAGATGTTTGGAAATTAATAACAGTGATTTGTTCCGGAGACTGCACTTGGAATACTTCATTCAGTTTCTAAACAGCATCGTATAGTAAAAGGGTTAGACAGGTTTTCGTGAGGTTTTTGAAGATGATAGTGGTTCAAGAAATGGACAACCTAACAGAACAGGCCAAAGAAATTGAATACTTTTATCTCTGAGGAAAGGTCATTTAAAAGCAAAGAGGATACAGTATTTGATAGTTTTCACATAGTTAAAAAGTTCTTAAGGGCTAAACTCTATGATGAGGGAATCATCCTTGTTCATGCATGATGCTGAGTTTGGGAATATGTTTCATATAAAAAGGAGCACGTGTGGGAGATGAGCACCCTCCCACCTTCCTTTCCCACCATGCTCTACTTTCCTCTAACTGAACTATGGAAAAGTATGCTGACTACCTAAAACACAGGAGCGCTTTAGTGATAGCTGAGGGTGGGCTTCACTGTTTTTTCCCTGGCTTTGTCCTTATTGTACTTTGGCTAGATAGCTCAGTGAGTTAGGTGCCTGGGTTGGGAGTTTGATTCCCTGCTGTGCTTATTGTTTATTTATTTAAAACATTTCTATCCCACCTTTCTCCCAAAAGTGACCAAAGGTGGCTCACATCATTAGAAAGACAATATTCGAAAGCTAAAAACAGCAAGTAGACAATATGCTTTGAGAAGAAGAGCCACCCTGTGTAGACTTGGGCAAGGACTCTGAAAGCCCTACATAGAAAGGAGTCAGCAGCAAAGGGCAGTATACAAGACAGGCAGAATTTGGCACTCTGTTTGGGGGGTTCCAGCAAGGCTCGTGCCTTCATCAAGTAACATCCTTGTAGTCTGGGAAGACATCCAGATTCCTTCACAAGCTGAAGGACGGAGCCACCTTCTTCCAGGAGTTTATCCTCTTTGGCCTTTGGGGGGTCCAGAGTCTGAGGATCCAGCAAGTCCTCTCCCTTCTCAGGTTTGGGGAATATCTGGGTCATTGTCACTGGAAGACTCATCCAGCTGGGCTGGGAAAAAAAAAAGGAAAGACAGAATTGGCTTTGCTCTCCACAGGAATCTGTGCCCTGGAGAGCCAACAGAGGAAGCACTGAAACTTGGAATGTTAAGCTCTCAACCTCCCTCATGTGCAACCTGTATGTTTGTAAATGAACACATATATTGGAAAATGCCAACAAATCTCTAGTGACACCATCTCAAAGAAAATTGAGAGTGTCGTCAAGACAGTGAGAAAGGATCTTGTCTGACTGCTGAAAAGAGTCACTTCATTGGGAATGATCTCTCTTAAAGCAGTCCTTCCATCCCTCCAGGAATCGCTCCTGCCTGGCTCTCTTGCATGTTTTGTTTTCACATCCTTTCAGGCAGGGGGTTATGCCCATAATTCTGAATGTAATAAATAAATATTTCTGACTTTGTCCAAAATGAAACTGAAAAAAGGCTATAAGGTATTTTCAACTGTTGCCCTTAAGGCTATGCTGCATTTTCTCTAATCATGTTGACAGTAATTAAATGATTAGTCACTGGCTTTAGTTTTGGTGCAATAATTAGTCCTGGCACTTCAAAGCACGGTTGTGAGTGTTTGCAAGAAAGAAAGCAGTTTCAAACTAGCAATGGAAGTATTTAATGACATTGTTGCTGATCCCATTTAGGTTCTGAATTGCGCATATGAACAGTTCTAAGAAATAAAAGATATAATTAAATACTCTCAAGAAATGTAAGGAAGCAATCCATAAAAGTTAAACTTCCATTTGCATAATTTTGAGCCATAGATAACATTTTGAAAAAGAGCGATCTTTTTCAGTTTTCTGAGAGCAGAAAGGGTATGTTTTGACAGATAAATAATTTATATTGTTTCTTCAGTACTAAAAAGATAAAGGGTGCTGGCTCACTGCTGTGCTTCAGAAGGATGTTAAGAATATTTGATTAATTCATATTTTATTTCTTCAGAACATAAGAGCCTGCTGGATCAGACCATAGTCCATCTACTATGGTATCCCATTTCCTGCAGGGGCTAACCAGATGTCTCTGGGAAGCCCCGAAGCAGGGTTATAAAGCAATGGCTCTCTCCTGCCAGGGCTTCCCAGCAGCTGACTTTCTGCAGCCAGCACTTGAAAGTAAATAGTTTTGAGTAACATTGCTTATTACTAGTTACTTTTAGGGTAGTGAGTAGTCTAACCAGTAGTTACCATATTGCACTAAAAGTAATGTAACAAGCAAGTACAAAATTACTTTTTAGTTTGCATGTGAATTGTATTTAACGCAGGGCCCAAACCCTAACTGAATCAGGGATATTTGTGTATCATGGGAGTCACCAGAGTTTGGAGGGAAGACCTGAGGGGCACTGGCATTCCCTGGATGGAGTGGCACTTTTCATAGATCCCTCATACTAAACACAAAAGATTAACACAAATATCAAAATAAAAAAGACACAGCACAATTGAAAGAAGGAAAGGTGTAAAGAGAAACTTAGGTGCTTTGTGGGGAAGGTGCTAATATGGCGCCCAATGAGACAGACGCATCAGTATTTTCATTCACCCAACGAAGCCTAAGACCTCTCCTGCAGATTCCAACCATGGAGGGACTCGGGAGAGTCTCTGCCTGAGGTTGTAGGACTGTATATTCCTTTGCAGCCGCTCTCAGTGGCATTTTGCTTAACAGCACTTCAAAGCAAAGAACTTGCATTTCTGTAGCATGTTAGCTTTGCACGCTTGAATTGTTTTCTTTCTTTTTAAAGTTATTATTACTTATACTGCTAGACTGAGTGTGCTTGTGTGAATGTCTGCATTCCTTCATGGGTTTTGGGTTTTAAGTGCTTAGTGCTGATGTTGTGATGTCACTGCCAAAGTTCATAATAGCTATCCACTGTTTCTTTTTTTCTTGTGTTCTTTGGGCTGGCGGTGGGCAAATGATTCTGTCAAAAATAATTTTGATGGTGCTGTGTAACCACCACCTCCAAGTTATAGCCATTTGCGTTTCCCCATTTGCAGAAATGCCCTCCCCCCCTGAGAGCTGTCAGTACACTAGTACTGACATGGACACAGATCAAGTAGGAGTATCTTCAGTAAGACACAAGGCAAAGTGTGTCCTGATATATAGAATATAATATGTGCCCGTGTTTGAACATGGGCTGAACTAAGGGTCAGTACACACAACTACTAATTAGGTATAACAAGTAATGTTTTCTAGTTTCTTTGATGTTGCTTCTGAAAAAACCCATTAAGCCATTTTAAAGGATTTTTTGCATAAAAATTGGAAGTGACAAGGAAAGTGTATTTAATTATGTTTTCTGTATTTTTAGAAATATTTCCAAGGTTCAGTAACAAAATTGGCCACTAGGGAGAGCTGAAGACTATTTCCTGTATTTATCTGGCCCATTAGTAATGGCTTTGCAACATATTTATAATGTGGCATGCAATGAATCAGAGCAATGATAATGGCAACCGGGTTGCTATGAAGTAATGAATAATGCAAAGATTTCTCTTTCACATGTACTGTTCTGAACTCAGTCGATGGCATTCTGCCTCTAAATGTGGCACTTCCTTTTCAGTACCATGGCAAATAATAATGTATTTGTTCTCTGTGAGTTTGTTCCTTTCCTGTTTAGTAGCAACAAGAGAAAATGTCATACAAAGGCACAATTCTTAGTTAGATGATATATTATGTAGTAGTTTAAGAAGATTATTTAGAGAAGAGAGTTCTGTTTCTAAGGACAGAAACAGACATTTCAGTTTGAAAATTAGGTTGTTTTGTGGTGAGTCTTCAGGACTTCAGCACAAGATTCTTTTCAACTCTTATTTCTCAAATACAAAAGACTTCCTCAGTCAGGTCTTGTCTGAAAACACTTAATGTGCTTTCATCTCTAATGGTAAAAGAAGGCATACCAAATATATTTTGTTTTGGGTCTATCTGGCTGTTTTTGTTTTTCAATTTAGAACTCAGAATCCAGTTCCAAAACCAATTCTCATAATCTTTGGGTCTCTCTGTGTAAATCAGGGAAGTTGGCAAGTCTTTGGGTTCAAGCCCCAAGTCCAAGTTCCTATTAAAAACAAGCTTTTTCCCCAGAAAAAAAAAGAGGGAGTGGATGTGTTCTAAGTTGAATCTGAGTGATTGGGGAAAAAAAAAAACCCTGAGTGAAGTCTGAATTGAGTTGCCAGTGCAACTTAAGTCCAACTTGACAGCGAGTCCCATGATTCCAGTCCCCACTCTTGGTATATAAAGAGGTGGTGTACTGGATAGGATTAGAAATTATGTTCTTACTTTGTTTATTTTGTGTGTTTGCCTGTAAGGCTTGATAGAATAGGTTAATAACTACGTATCATTCTCAAAATCTTCTTCCTGAGTTTCTTTTTTTCTTCCTCTCTTTCTAGTTTGGCTGACCTGGAAGAATTCATAAAAATCACTGAAAGAGGTTTGAGCAAGAAAGTGGAAACAGGAGATTATGAAGGCTTGGTGGATGTCATGGGTCACCTGATGGCTGTTAAAGATAGACAGACCAGCACTGATGAGATGTTTGAGCCCTTGAAACAAACGATTGAACTGCTGAAGATCTATGAGCAAGAATTGCCAGCAGAAGTCCATAGCCAGCTGGAGGTGTGTAGAAACATATCACCAGTATGAACAGATTAAATAAATTATATAGCAGTCATATACAAATACAGCTATGAAGACTTCCAGAACACTTCCATATTTTTATATAGCACAGAAAGGCCATGGCTCTGATAAGTGGCAGATGCAAGAGATTAGAGGAGGCACTAGTCTAATTCTGTTTTTCAACGTTTAACTGAGATATACTGTATTTTTCTGTAAATGGATCTAGCAATTTAAGGGATTACAGTAGGCCCCCTTATCCATGGGATCAGTATCTGCTGATTCACTTATTCACGGTCTGAAAATATTAAAAATATTAAAAGAAAAATCCCCAATATATACATTTCTAATGTTGAAGTTTCCAGAACTGGCGACTAGAGAGAGCCAGAAACCGTGCTATCTATAGTGTTTTCTAAACAGAGAAATATATTCCTATGATGTCATTAGCAGAAAAGGCCACTTGAGGGAGCCAGAGACCATGATATGTATAGCATTAGCTATTATAATAGCATTTGCTCTAATGCACACTTTTCAGCAGCCACTGGGGGGAGTTGGAACTGATCCCGTGCGGATATGGGAGTCCTACTATATTTAATCCTGAATCATAGGTGAAACTAAAGGAGGTGTGGAACTGATTAATGCCTGGGTGGCAAGTCTGTTGGGAGGTCCATGTAAACCTAAAAGAGAATGGGATGGAGCAAGGCTGGGGAAACGGTGGCCTCTTGCTCTAGCCAACCTGGCTGATGGAGAGGTCGGAATTCATCAATGTCTAAAGATCTACAGATGAATGAGACTGTGTATAAATTACACTTCCATACCTCAAAGGGATCACAGCAGTGAATAGAGAGGCTTTCAGATATAGGTAGTTCCTCAAAAGAATTTGCACAGCTCTCCCATCTTTGTCCCTTCTATTGCTTTTGTGTAGTATGAGAAAAGACAGAAGCAGCAGTGGGAAAACTACAGTAGGAACACAAATGAAAGACCACAATGTCTTTCAGCCCCATCTCTGCAAAATTCCTTGCATGTCAGAGGGCGATTGCAGAATTAATGCCCCATCTAATGCCCAAAATTGGGTAACCATCTCTCAGATATGCTTTGGTTTGGATTCTTGCATTGAGCAGGGGGTTGGACTTGATGGCCTTGTAGGCCCCTTCCAGCATAATCATTCTATGATTCTATAATCTAGAAGTATCACAACTCCTCTAAAATCTGGGGAAATATTCTGCAGTAAACAGTTTTGAGTTTTGCACCCAAAAGCTGGAATCCAAAAGTAGACTTACCTCTAATTAAGTGCTATTGAAATCAGTGGGATTGCTTCTCAGAAACAGCTGGGAATGTGTGGCAAGTCAGCTTTTCAATTTATACTTAATGGCGATTTAATTTAGTTGCATTTCAGGATTGACTGCTCCTGTTTAAGCTTGTTTTTAAAGTTGCTTTTTATAATTGTGTATGTGCTGCTTGGATTTTAGACCAGGCTCAATATTTTATTGTATCTAATTAAATAATGTGCCAATTCTCTATTCTAGAATATAAAATAATGTTTACGTTTAAGCTGTGGTCGATTGAAAACCTGGCCTTTCCTCTTCTCGTACACCACACACAGATAGGTTTGAGACATGTTGGGTCGTGTGGGGACTCTTCGCCATCGTCTCTGCTTCTTTGTTTCTTGTTTTGCTTCCAGGAGCTGCCAGAAAAATGGAACAATGTGAAGAAGCTAGCAATAACTATGAAGCAGCATGTGGCGCCGTTGCAGGCAAACGAAGTGGCAATGCTTCGCAAAAAGTGTGCTACATTTGATGTGGAGCAGCACAAATTTAGAGAAAGATTTCGCAAAGAGGCACCATTCAGGTTGGGGGAGTTGTTTTTCCAGAGAAGAAAGAAAGCTGGCATGTTCACTTTGTAGAAGCATTTCCTTCCCTTTTCGTCTTGGCTGGTGAGGCAAGATAGAGCCAGCGTAATAAGAAAGGCCACCAAATCAGACATGTCTGTTCCCTGTACTGTAGACTCCAGTACCTATTGTAATAACCTTTGGTGCCCTCCTAGGGACAGTTAAATTTTTGTGCTACAAATCACAGAATCACCGCCCCCCCCCCCCAGTATGGTTACCGATCATGTTAGTTCAGGGAGTCTGGGAGTTGTAATCCCCCTTCCCCCCAAAAAAACACTATTCTTAAGTTTTAGAAACAATCCTCCTTCAGAGGCATCTTTCCAGATGACACTGAAGAGTGAATATCTGCTTATATGTGTGTTTTGACCTCATAGGCATAGTCGACTTTCTCGCTTTTACCCCAAGTCTGATACTCGGCAGGTTTTAGGAACTGCAACATTACCTTATACCAGGTCATATTTCTGGTCCATCTAGCTCACTGTTGCCTCAACCAGAGTTGATCTACTAGTGTTCCTTCAAATGTTGCTGAGCTACAACTTCCACTCCCATTCTTCATTGGCTGTACTGGCTAAGACTGATGTTAACTTCTTTCAGCACACATTGTTTGCTGCTGGTCTCAGCAGGCTGGCAGCAGCAGTAGCTCTCACAGACCTGTCATTTCCAGTTCTACTTGAGAATTCCAGGGACTGAAGGTGTGTCATTCTCCACACAATACATATGTTCACCTGAGCGTTTGTCGTTCCTTGAGTCATGATTTTCTAAGTTGAAAACCATGATTTGGTTTCGATTATACCTGACTAGCCCAGTGGTTTTTCCTACTTTCTTCAGTTTAAGCCTGAGTTTTGCTATAAGAAGCTGATGATCAGAGCCACAATCAGCTCCAGGTCTTGTTTTTGCTGACTGTATATACAGCTTCTCCATCTTCGGCTGCAGAGAACATCATCAATCTGATTTCGGTATTGCCCATCTGGTGATGTCCATGTGTAGAGTCGCCTCTTGTGTTGTTGGAAAAGAGCGTTTGTGATGACCAGCTTGTTCTCTTGACAAAACTCTATTAGCCTTTGCCCTGCTTCGTTTTGAACTCCAAGGCCAAACTTACCTGTTGTTCCTTTTATCTCTTGACTCCCTATTTTAGCATTCCAGTCCCCTATAATGAGAAGAACATCTTTCTTTGGTGTCAGTTCTAGAAGGTGTTGTAAGTCTTCCTAGAATTGGTCAATTTCAGCCTCTTCAGCATGGGTGGTTGGTGCATAAACTTGGATGACTGTGATGTTGAAAGGTCTGCCTTGGATTCGTCTTGAAATCATTCTATCATTTTTGAGATTGTATCCCAATACAGCTTTTCCCACTCTTTTGTTGATGATGAGGGTTACTCCATTTCTTCTACAGGATTCTTGCCCACAATAGTATATATGATAATCGTCTGAATTGAATTCGCCCATTCCCATCTATTTTAGTTCACTGACGCCCAGGATGTCAATGTTTATTCTTGCCATCTCCTGTTTGACCACATCCAGCTTACCAAGGTTCATAGATCTTACATTCCAGGTTCCTATGCAGTATTTTTCTTTGCAGCATCAGACTTTCCTTTCACTTCCAAGCACGTCCGCAGCTGAGCGTCCTTTCGGCTTTGGCCCAACCACTTCATTAGCTCTGGAGCTACTTGTCCTTGTCCTCCGCTCTTCCTCAGTAGCATGTTGGGCACCTTCCGACCTGAGGGGCTCATCTTCCAGCATCATATCTTTTAGCCTTTTGTTTCTGTCCATGGAGTTTTCTTGGCAAAGATACTGGAGTGGCTTGCCAGTTCCTGCTCCAGGTGGATCGCGTTTAGTCAGAACTCTCCACTATGACCTGTCCGTCTTGGGTGTCCCTGCACGGCATAGCCCATAGCTTCTCTGAATTACTCAAGCCCCTTCGCCACGACAAGGCAGCAATCCGTGAAGTGGAAATTTGCCATATAGTCTCAGTCTTATGTCTGAGGAAATGGACTTGTCAACAAAAGCTCACTTTAAAATATAGCAGTTAGTCTTTAAGGTATCTCAACGCTTATGTCTTCTTTCTTTTTTATTTTTCTTTGGCTTTGGCCAAAAAATGCTAAGGTGGTGACATCATATCTCCCTTTCTTCAGTCAGTTTTTTTCTTCTTCTCTTCTTTCAGTTATTTTTTCTACATTGACCTGCACATTGGTCAGTTTTCTTAAGGTGGTGTTAAATGCTGAAAAAAATCTATCTCTACAGTATGTCAGTTTCATTGAAAAAAACAGCAAAGAATCTTGTAGTGCCTCAAAGACTAAGCATCTTATTTGCTATAAGGTTTTGAAGACTATAGCTTATTCATCAGATGAACAGATCAGATTATGAAGTAGTCTGCAGTCCATGAAACCACCCAAAATTCTTTGTCCCTGATTATTGCTCAGTCTAAGGATTGAGAAACAGCGTTCAAGGTTTATGGTTGAGATATTATTTTGAATTTTTGCACATGAGGAGTAGCAGGGGCCCTTCCAGACAAAGAGTTCACAATCTAAAAGTAGTGTGTGGCCATTCCATCTTTTTTCCTTAACAGATTTCTCTGGTGAGGAAGAAGAGATAGAGAAAAATGAGAAAATGGGGCGGGGGGAGGGCTGGAGATGGATTTGTTGTCACCTGGATTTCTCATTAACTTCTCTGAAGGAGGTGATGTACTTGCACAATAAAAGCCTCATCTAGAAACTCCCTAGGAGTGGGAGGGGCAGGTAAGTCAGGGCTGGAAATCTTGAGAAGGATTAATTTCAGAGATCATTACAGTATTTTCTCTCCTTAAAATTTGTGGTTAGAGGTATCTCATTTTTTACTTCCATTTCATTGCATACCTTATTACTATTTGGGGGCCTAGTATCTTATAAGGAAGAAAATATTCTCATGATGAAAGCAAGTTTAAAACCTGCCTTTCAGGTTTGATGCAATAAATCCCTACGAGATGTTGGATGCATCCCACACTGAGCTTAAGCAAATGGAAGTCACCATGGCCTCGATTTATGAATCAGCGGAATTGTTTGAAATCAGTGTTCCAGACTACAAGCAGATCAAACAGTGCAGAAAGGAAGTGTGCCTTCTTAAAGAACTCTGGGATATGGTCTCCATTGTGACCTCTAGCATGAATGACTGGGAGACTACAAAATGGAGAGATATTAATGTTGAAAACATGGAACTGGAGTGCAAGAAGTTTGCTAAAGACATTCGGAACCTGGATAAAGAAATGAGGGCCTGGGATGCTTTCTGTGGGCTGGACAACAGAATGAAAAACATCTTGACATCACTGAGGGCCGTGTCAGAACTGCAGAATCCTGCCATCCGGGAGAGGCACTGGAACCAACTGATGCAAGCCACTGGTGTGCAGTTCATAATGGATGCAGACACCATCTTGGCTGACTTGCTCAAACTCAACTTGCATAACTTTGAAGATGAAGTTCGGAGCATAGTGGACAAAGCTGTTAAAGAAATGAGCATGGAAAAGGTTGTGAAAGAACTGAACACAACCTGGTCCAGCATGGAATTCCAATATGAACCTCACTCCCGCACGAATGTCTCACTCTTGAAATCTGATGAAGAGCTCATTGAGGTCCTTGAAGACAACCAAGTCCAGCTGCAGAACATGATGACTTCCAAGTACATTGCTTTCTTCCTGGAGGAAGTGTCTTTCTGGCAGAGGAAGCTGTCTACGGCAGACTCCGTTATTTCCATCTGGTTTGAGGTTCAGCGGACTTGGTCTCATTTGGAAAGTATATTCATTGGATCAGAAGATATCCGGGCACAGCTTCCTGAGGTAAAAACCCTGTTTCCTTTTGGCGGGAAACACTGAGGTGATGCCCCTTCTTTCAGAGGGCAGTTACATAAAATTGGGTGCTATTCTTTGAGTCCTGCTTCTTCAATTCTATAATTATTCAAGAAACCTCATGGCACTGACTCCCAAAGCAACCCCAAAAAACAGTTACAGAATTGCTTTTTCTAGAGCAACCTTCCATCATGTTTCTCCAATACTGTTGAATTACAGCATATCTTCCATAATCCTGAGCCAACATGGCTTGATCTTATTGTTTAGTTAAGGGAGATCTATACTATAGGCTTAAACTGGTTTACTAGCGAATTCTGGCATTTGTAGATCTGTGTGGCAGACATCTCAGCATCCCACTAGCCTTTAATTTCCAGGAATTCAATTCTTTGGGAAGAAACCATGACACTTAAAAGAGACTCTTGTACCAGTGTATAGTGTCAATAGTCATATTGTAGCACTCCTACAAAGGGGACTATGATATCTGTAAGCAACCAGCAGGACTTCTGTCTTATCATCTTATAGGATTCTAAACGCTTTGAGGGAATTGATGCTGACTTTAAAGAGCTGACTTATGCTGCTGAAAAAACACCAAATGTGGTAGAAGCAACCAACAAACCTGGTCTTTACGAACAACTAGAAGATATCCAAAACAGGTACGTAAGAAACAGTCAGGGTAAAATTGTTAGGCTGCTTTTATTTATAGGGTTTGGTCTTACATTCTTTCTAGCTCTCTCTCTATCTGAAGATAAGTCTGGTTTTAAATAATTATACATATGCCACATCTCTTTAAGGACCATTTAAAAACATTCCCGGCTATTTCATACATTATGAGCTAAATACAATTGTTAGTTCCAATTAGAATAGATTCTACTGAATCGACTTGAACTTGCATAAGTGTTTAACAATTTCCATTCATTCAGAGGATCTACTCTAGATTTAATTCTATTTAACTCTTACGTTCTTGCATACCGAAAGCCTTTTTGTGTACTTTAAAAAATGCAGTGTTTGTGCCACATATGTGCTTTACATATATTATACATATACGTCCTTGGATCCAACAATTGGCTTTTAAAAAACTCCCAAAATAATTACCTCGTAAAAGAAGAATTTGGAAAGGATGCACTTGGGGAAAATACATGTTTTGTTTTCTTCATTTTTAACATTTATATGTTTATTCTGTGTTTCATTTTTTCTAGACTGTCTTTGTGTGAAAAAGCTTTGGCTGAGTATTTAGACACGAAGCGGTTGGCCTTTCCCAGGTTTTACTTTATTTCCTCTGCTGACTTACTGGATATTCTTTCCAATGGCACAAATCCACAGCTGGTAAGAGACCTCCATTCATTTCTGAGTTACCGACCGACATGCCTTTTGGTGGAATGTGTTTGATTCAGCTCTGAGACAGTTGCTGTGGAAAGAAGGCACTCTGCTTGCAATGCTATGACACTGACCATAAATCTTTCCTTTCAGGAAACATTACATCTCTGAAAAAGCACTAGATGGCAGCCTGTGCTCCCGTTTCCATAGAATGTCATTAAGTCTAGTCAGCACATTGTTTTCACAAAATGGAAAAACAAAGGGCTTAGTTGGTATAAGGGTGGCTTACAAATAAGCATTTTTTTCTTTGTAGGGTCTTTAGATTCAGCAGCATGAAAACCACACAGGGGCTGGCATATACAGAGGCAAGATGCAGAAGGGGCAAGGGCTTCTTCACCTTTAATAGTTGTGTAGACGAGGATATGACGAAATTACGCCTATGAAATGCTCTCATTTGCCCAGGCCATTCCTGCTATGCTGATCCTGCCTCCTTATTGCTCTTAATCCAATGTACCAGATCCGTGTAGCAAAGTCTGAAATAGCGTGACTCTTCTCTAACTCTCTTCTTCCTTTTTGATATCTCTCTGTTATGGTGCTTTCTTCCATGCCATCCGGGTTAGTGCTGAGGTTCAGAAAAGCTTTTGTGTAGATAGGGTCCACAGGATGACCCTTTTTCAGACAAACTTCTCCATCACCTCTTAAACTGAGAAGTATTTTCAAGTCAGGAGAAACGTTGACCCTCCAGATATTCTGGACTATAACTCCTATTATCCCTTACCATTAGCCATGCTGGTTAGGGCTGCTTGGAAATGTAAAATCCCAAACATCTGTAAGGCCCACAGGTTCCTCGCTCCTCCTTTTAAGGGAGGAATCCCATTCTTCCTCTTCTTCTAATTCTTCTTCTATAACTACTGAATCCAAACATTCCCTTCTGTTTCTACTTCATCAAGTGCTTCTCTTAGTTTTCATTTTTGCAATAATAGGCAGATTATGCAAATAGATTCCTATGCTGGCAGATGCAGTGGAATTCACAAATAGTAGGAGGTCTCATATCCCGATATGTGTTTCATGCTGGTGTTGATAGCTATCAGAAAAAAATTCTAACAGTAAGGTCAAATCTGCTTCCCTTAGGGTGAGCAATGTCTTTCGCTCTCTTTTGGAATTCAGGTTGGACAAATCTTCAGGTGGGAGGAATCAAAAGTCAACTTTCTCCCAGCAGGACAAATGCTGCTTCTGTTATGTTCACATAGGTTAGAGTCCCAAGGATGTTTTTTGTTTGTTCACAAGATAATCTGCACTGAGTTACTTCTTGTAAGAATTGGAATAGGGGAGCCAGTGGTCCTTCAGATACTGTTGGGTTCCAAACTCCCATCAGCCTTGGCCAGCATACTATTGGTAGAGATGATGGGAGTTGGAATCCAACCACATCCGGAGGGCCATAGGCTTCAAATCCCTAAGTATAATGTCAAGTTCAATGTGTCATCTGCTATAATCTATTTAAATATAATTTATTTATTTATGTGGAGAAGCCATTGCTTGTCAATGTGTCTTTGAAAAAAAATTGTATTGTGATGGGTGGAAGAACAGAGTTAGATGCAGCCATTTCTATTTTACATTTACCCACTCAAATCACAGAGGCTTACATATTTAAAATCATCTGTGCAGAGATATTTACCTGTTTTGTTTCTTGAATTCAGCCCAGCTTTATGTAATTAATTGGGTTTGCACACAGCAAGTAAACAAACAAATGAACTAATGAATGAATGACCGAAAAGACACTGACTTCCTCTAGTGCAGGATGTTTGTCAGCTACTTACTGGGCTCCAGATGTCAGTTTTGATCAATGCTTCAAAACACAGTGGAAGACACGGCAACTCAAAAGAGAAATATTGCCTTTAAAGGCTCTGTGGTATAAGAATGCATTCTTTGAGCTCTGTCTGTTATTCCTGTTTAAAGCGATTTGCTGCAAAATCAAAATAAATGTCAAGTAGAATCAAATATGGATAAACTTGTGGCCTTTCCATTGTTGTCTCTGAGCTCCATCTGCTGATTCCAGGAGGAGGATTAAATACACAACAATTTTATCTTAGTGGGCCCTGCATTGAACTTGCTGTGATTTAAGTGCAATTGAAAGCTTTAGGGGACCAGTTGGTGAAGAAAGAGAATGCTTTATATACAATTTATCAAATGGAAGGAGGGATGTTTTGTACATAAATGAAGCTTTATTTTGGGATTGCGGAGGGCTGGTTCTGGAAGCTGCTGAATGTCAATTTTGGATACTGGGCTTTTGGCAAAGGAGAAAGAGCATTAACTAAGAATAATAGGCATAAATATGAGTTGTTATCCTTTTTTGTTTTTTTTTTTTAAATTGAGAGTCCAACATTAGCGCTTTTGTTTCAGAGAATATCAGAGGATGGGGTCTCACAGCTGGCATCCCCCACTGTCCCTAGTAGTACCTCCTCTGCCAAACAGCTGCATGGTGAAGTTGTGTATGACCCAACACCCCTGTGCTTCTGTCCAAATTCATTTTGTAGGTTCAACGCCACCTTTCCAAGCTGTTTGACAATATGGCCAAGATGAAATTCGGGGTGGACTCTGACCAAAAACCAACTAAGATGGCCTTAGGGATGTACAGCAAAGAGGAGGAATATGTTGATTTCAGTGAACCATGTGACTGCTGTGGGCAGGTGAGGGGATGTCAAGTAACCACATACTGCTTCTATGAATAAGATAAGCTGGATATTATGGCCTGGATGGGTAAAGAGATCATGAAATATATGCAAACTTTAAAATAATTACAATAGAAATTTTGGTTTTTTTGGGATAGTGCACAGACTAAGATAAGAAACAACATCCTTTTTGAAGAACAAAGTTCAAATTTATTTTTTCCAAATTATAATCTATTGAGAGCTTTGATTTGGGCACAGAATTGAGCAAATAAATGATTCATTGGTGCAGAGTACTATCTGCAATGACCCACTGCCATGGTTGGCCCAAGCTTTAGCACTACTTGTGGCTTGATACTGTGCCTCCAACAATGTCCATCTGCCGTCCCATCTCAAACTACCCCCCATCACTGAGGAGATGCAGGCGCTCCAGCTGGGAAAGCAATGACAACAGAAAGAGATGTTTGCAGCTTAGAGACCTGCTCCGTCCATTTTTCTATTTTTCTTGAATGCCTGGCTCCATGGTAGAAGAGAAGGAAGTCACAAAATGAGAGGAAAACTATGTTTCCCCCCCCTCTTTTTTTCTGCTGAACATATATTTGACCTGCATTCAGCTGGTCTAAGTCAGTGGTTCCATCTGTTGTCAACCTGGAGCTGTTTTGTGCTGCAAACCCCATTTTGATGCCACTGCTGATTCCTTCTGTTCCTCTTAGTTCAAGAGGAAAACTGGTGCTGCCATCTTTGTTTTCACTACCATTGTTAGCAGTACAGGCAGCTGAAATTTATGTACGTATGTACGTATGTACGTATGTACTTACTTACTGACTGACTGACTGACTGACTGACTGTCCCATTAGTGCAATGCACTAAAGAGGCCATTCCGGTCATTGGAGCTGTTCTCTTGTGGTCTGCTAGGGCAGTGACAAGAGGGTGGAGAGGAGCCTGCCGCCCTTTTAGCATCATGCTTCCTGAGGCAACTGTGTCAGTGCATCTAAAGGCATCTAAAGGTAGGGCTGGCTCTGTGCACCACTGGCGTGTATGCTGATAACGTGGCAGCACCAGAGGCTTGCACTTCCTTAAGGACTGTTTAGTTTTTTTATTCTGCGTAAGTCTGCCATTGATATAGTGCTTCCCTTAGGAAAAAAAAGATATAGTGATTTCTTAATGGTATCCATAGCTAACTCTTAACTATTCCCCACAGGTGATAGTAGGTGGATATTTGCTTGTGTCGTTTTAACAGCAAGTGGGGCTGTCCAAGCTGGAGCAAAGCCTGGCCTGTTGCCCAGTAATACAGGGCAGCAGACTCCCTCTGTGGTTTCAGAGAAGAACCATCCCTATGAGGAGAAGCACAGATGGTGAAATGGTGTTCTTCTGTTCTAGGTGGAGAACTGGCTGAACCGTGTGCTGGACCACATGCGGGCCACAGTGAGACACGAGATGACAGAAGCGGTGACGGCTTATGAGGAAAAGGCAAGAGAACAGTGGCTTTTTGATTACCCTGCACAGGTACAGCCTCTTTGCCTCTTGTCTTGAATAAGTCCATGTGTGTTGGGAGCATCTGAGGGAAATCATGCTTACTTTCTAGTCATGAACGTCTGCCATCTCTGCTGCACTTACTTCAGGTAGTCTCCCAGGAGAATGGCCACCAGCAGGCAATCTCTGAAGATCACTGAGACAGGCTGATTATTAAAGGGTGATGTCATCTGTGCACTCTGCTGCCCCTGATGAAGGGGAAGGAGGCAGGAAGTGCCTCTTCCAACATAGGCTCCATAAACTCCACGGGCTTGTATAGGGTCCAGTTAGGCTTTATTAGGATGGAGAAACTGGATACATCAGCGGTCTGGTGTCCCAGTCCTGTGTGGGCTCAGAGCTATCCTTAGGCCCTGGCAGGTCCCACATTCCCTGGTTCCCCCTGTCTGTTGGTCCCCGCAGGGGCTCAGTTCTGTGCACTGGCCCCTTGATGTTCAGTGCCTGTAGCTGGGTCTGAGTTAGCAGCACTAGTTCCAGCAATCCAGTGCCTTTCGGTGAATCCTGGTGATGTCTGGCCAATGTGGGTCTTACTGGCAGAGTTGCGGCACTCACAGATGGGCCAGTTGGAGGAAGCACTTCTAGTAATGGGTTGGCATCAGTCTCCCAGAGTGAGGCTCCCCTGGGTGGTTATGACACTCCACAAGGACCCTTGTAGGGGAAGATGGGTGTTCTCCCACCACAGCCTTTCCTTGGTGTAAGGCTGACCCGCTCTCCTTTTGACTTGTCCTGGAGGATCCATGGGCAGATCTCCCCAAGGGTGCAGAAGACCAGGGTCTACTCCTCCCATATCTCTTACCATGGTTCTGATTATGATGAATCTCCTCCTCCTCTCTGAACCCTTCTTCCCAACACCAAGCTCTACCTGTGTTCTCTCCCTGCTGCTACCCTGTTTTCCCGAAAATAAGACCTAACCTGAAAGCCCTAGTAGGATTTTTCAGGATGCTCGTAATATAAGCCCTACCCCCAAAATAAGCCCTAGTTAAGTGAAACCCCGCCCTCCGCCATTGTGCAGCAACCAGAAGAAGATGACATGACTGTATTTGAATAAATGTAGATGGTTGTACATGAAAAAAATAAAACATCCCCTGAAAATAAGCCCGAATGCGTTTTTTGGAGCAAAAATTAATATAAGACCCTGTCTTATTTTCGGGGAAACACGGTAGTGTTTCTCCTCCTTTCATTCCCACCCATGTTTCCTTTCCTGCTGGCTGCCTTCTCAGGCTGGTCTAGCACTGGGTGGGGACTCAAGATAGCCCTTCAAGGAGGGGTGGGGAGGAGGCAGTCAGCTCACCAGGGACGGCAGATGTGTTCCCCTTACATCATCATATCTTCCGCACCTTTAGTTGTACATGTCAGTTGCTATTGCTTGAAGCTGGTGTTGAATACACTGGTGTTTGGAGATGAAGAACAGCTCAATGGATGGTTGTGATGTAGAATCCTATGGCCAGGATCGATTGCAGCACTAGATCCATTGGATGTTGCTCCTGACAGATTTGTTTGATCTAGGGACTGCTGAATAGCTCAGTGGTTTAGATCTCTGGCTGTGGAGCCAGACTTTGGGAGTTCAATTTCCCACTGTGCCTCCTTGACAGGAGCTGGCCTCTATGATCCATAGGATCCCTTCCAGCTCTGCAGTTCTAAGATGATGATGATGATGATGATGAGCATCATCATCATAATCTCTCACTCATGCTGGAAGCTTGTACTGGAAGTCTGAGAAATTTTCTGGAATAGGTTCTTGCTGGCAAGGAGGAATGGAGAGGAAGATAGAAGAAGGGCTCCGTTCTGCAGGTGCTGAAGTACCCTGCTGGATCTTGGCCTCTGAATAGAAGGGCAGATTAAGAGACAGATCAAATTGGAAGGAGGGATCACATTTGATTTAACTAGAAAGAGTAGCTTTGTGGGGGGTGATCTTCCATAAAGTGATCCACCCATGCATACAGGAATCGTTCTGGCCCAGCTTCAGTAAAGAGTAGCTGTGCTGCTGGACCAAAAAGGTCTAGAATGGGCATGGAGCAGAGTCAGGCTGGCTTGTGATCTCCTGTGTGTTTACTGATGAAAACACCTTGTACCGGACTGTGCCACAAGTGGTCCAAAATGCAAGCTATATCTCCATCCGATCACACCTTAAGCTTTTGTTGTTGTATGCCGAAATAACTAGCACATGACTTTTGCTGGGTGGTAAAGTTGGGGTAAGCAAAAGGCTTGTGTACCTTTGAGCTTTCAAAAGAGAGTAAGAAATGCAGTGCCAAGCCTTGGAAGAGATGAAGACCAAATGTAGTTAAATGCAGTTAAATTTTCTAGTATATTGTTCCTCTATGAGTACTGACTTTAGCTTAATAGTTCTTGAATCAGGTCAGTGCTTTAAGAATCAGGTTGACAGTGACTAAAGATTATGGTTTTACAGCTTTGAGAGGTTGTGTTTCACTTTAAAAAAGAATCAGCAAAGCTATTTCCTCTAATAAATAAAGACTGAGGAAATGAGTTTTTCTTTTTTACAAAAAAAATGTTAAATCAAAGCTGTTTTTTCTGGTCTGGCAATATAAATTTGATTTAGAAGTTTGACACTGGAAAAAAAATCTGAAAGGGTTTTCACCTGAGTTTTTAGAGCTCTGGAAGATTTTTTTAGCTTCAGAATAATTTGCATAGCTGCTTGGCACAGGCCTTTCCTCCCTTTCTCATTGATAAATAATTATACCCTTCGGATGATTTACTCCGCACTCTGCCGTATTTGTTAGCCTTCCCTTTTCATCCTTTGACATTCAAGTAGCAATAATTCTGTATCTCACATCTCTTATGCACATTTTTAAAGGCTTCTCATAGATTACAGGTAGACACAGGTAGCCAGTGGGGGAACGTCTTTGGGGTTAGAAATCTTTAAATCCCAGCTTTTATTTTATAGCCTGTATGAACTTTTGTGACCATAATCTAGTAGAATGCATGATCTTTGAAATATCTTTCACTTTGAGATAATTGCTATTAATCTTCAGTCTCCCCTCCTCCTCCTCCCCTGCATTTTTTTATTTGGTAATTTGACCTCGCATGACAAGAGTTTTATTTGATAATTTGCTTTCCCTGACATGAGTTGCTGATTAAATTAGAAAAACTGCTCATTGTTGGAGAGATTGCGATGCTGGGTAAAGAGAGGGTGTTTCAACACCAGAAAAGAAAACTTCCTGAAGTATCTTTGGACTTACTCAGCTGTGATATTTTCCTCATGGTAACAGAATATTCATGTAGCAATTAATGACTAAAATTTTACATACTATGTAAAATCCATGTAGGTTTTATGTGAACAGGAACTTGCAGGCATCTGGTTACCCACTTAAAGATAATTCCCTCAAACATCCAGACTCTATTATTATTATTATTATTTATTTCATTTATACCCCGCCTATCTGGTCTTGCGACCACTCTAGGCGTTCTTGTTCTTGTTCTAACAAGAACCTTGTAGGATCACAGTCAACGCATCTATTCAGCCCAGTGTCCTGCAGGTTGTTGTTGTGTTGGTTTCTGACACTGCATTTTCCATGTATTTCTTTGTGGATTTTCTTCTGTGATTGAGCAAGTGCAGATACTGAGAGTAGCCCAGAAACCCATCTGTTCTTGTTGATCTGATGAAGGATGCTGACTAGCTTTCCCTTTTGAAGGTGGCACTCACCTGCACTCAGATTTGGTGGACCACAGAGGTTGGGATTGCCTTTGCCAGGCTGGAAGAAGGCTATGAGAATGCCATGAAAGAGTACCATAAGAAGCAGGTGACTCAACTGAACACCCTCATCACCATGCTCATTGGGCATCTCTCCAAGGGTGACAGGCAGAAGATCATGACCATCTGCACCATTGATGTCCATGCTCGAGATGTGGTGGCCAAGATGATTGCCCAGAAGGTTTGTCACATATTAACTACCCATGAGATTGCTTCCAAGGATACTGTCCCCTAAATCTGTCCCAAATAGGAATTGCCTGAGACCAATATGATCAGTTCTAAAACTGTTGAAGTCACAGTGGGCTGATTGTGTTTTGGAAAGGGTGGGAGCAATGTTTCCAGTGAAAGCACTGGCACTGTAATATCAAGATATCAGAACTTTCTTCCCCTTTCTCCCTCTCCCCTCTGCAGCCTTTGATATCTAGTGAAACTGGCTCCAGAGGGCCTCTTGGCTTGGTGTGCATGGGGGTGGGGGTGGGGCGGCGGCTGCAGTGGTGAGAGGAGGTCTTCCACCTTCTGATTCTGCTGACAGAAGCAGTTTCATCAGTGTCTCCCATTTGGATTTAGGCCCAGATTTCCACCTCCTGTATAGACCTGCTTCCACGCACCTACCTCTTTATTTTTTTTAATTCAATCCTATTTTAATTTAAATGATTTGAAGACCATTGCACATCTTCCCCAAGGCTAAAAGAAAATAAGAATTATTTAAGAAAACAGAGTTTGCATGTTGCCTGTGTGAAACTGTCAAGAAAAGTTATCTGGGATTTAGGGGTTCCCAGTCACCGCTATGCCAACAACAGCCAATTCTACTTCTCCTTTCCATCTAAATTCTATCTCTCTTTCCCCCGTCTCTTTTTCTGTCTCTCTTCTTTCTTTTTAAATCCAGCAATGTTGTTCAAGTTCTGAATCTGTGCTTGGTGTTGCTAACGGATTGGATGAGGGAAAACTAATTGAAGCTTAATTTAGGACCAGTCCTGGTGAGTAGAAAGGCAGTTTAAGGAATAAGGGTTCGAGCCTGTCTTGGTTGGGATTGCACTTGCTTTAAAGACTTACCACCTACTTCTGCTTTCAGCTCTGAATCTGAATGTTCAAGATACATCTATAGCTGGGAGTGCTTTTTGCACACCCAACTATGGCTGCTCCTTTAGAAGTTGGATCAGGCCATGATGGCAGGCCCTTTAGTTGCACCTCATTTAGACTACTATCATACACCTAAAGGGTCACCCTAAGTCGTAATCCACTTGATGGTATGTTGTTGCTGTTGTTGCTGCTGTTGTTGAAGAGTGTTTAGAAAATGGTTTCCATTTAACTCTAAGAGCTGGTTCAGAATGCAGCAGACAGGTGACCAATTATAAAGAACATGGCCTTCCTCCAGTGACCACCACAACTGCCCTGTTCTACTGGATTATTTCCAGGACCAATGTAAAGAGTGGCATTTGACACACAGATCCTTATATGACATGGAATCAGGTTGTATAAAAGAATGTGTTTTCCCATATGAACCTGTTGGTGTCACACAATTTGAAACACATTTGATTGGAACTTGGCAAATAAAGCTGAATATCAGATGACTTACTGCTATCAGGCAAAGACCTCTTTATTTAGACAGGGCTTTGATTTATAAGTTGACTTGTATATATGTTGAAATTGGTTTCAACTGGTTGTTCCTGTTTGGTTTTTTGTTGTTTTTATATTCTACCTGCTGTGATTTTTTTATCTTTTTAAAGTTTTTTAATTTTTTTAAAAATTATGCATGCATTTTTAACTGCTTTTAGCCCTATTTGGCAGAAAGGAAGGATATAAATTTAACAACCCTAACTTTTTTCTTCATCTTCCAATTCTTCTAATTTTAGTCCTCTTGTCCTCTTCCTCCTGCTTCCCAGCCTGGTGTAGTAGATAGAATGACAGTCTAGGACTCTGGAAAACAGGGTTTGAATCCCCACTTATCCATGGAAACTCACTTGGGGAGTGAAACTGGTAAAACCATTCCTTTCTCACTTTCCTTGAAAGCCCTATTAGGGTTGCTATAAATTGGTTCTGTCTTGACAGCACAGAACACCCACACCCACCCACCCACCCACACACCACCACCACCACCACCACTACCACCTGCTCTTCCTCATAAATGATATAGAAATTAAAACTACCTCTCATCTATGACCCTATCTGTCACGAGCCAGCAAAAAAGTAAGTGTCATAGCTTTCTGAAAGTCATTTACCCTTGTCAAATGGAGACTTTTCTGGGAGGAAACAACACCTGAAGGCCAAGATCTGAAAAGCATTTTCCAGGCAGAGCATCCTATCTGACTGCATTTGCTTGAACAGCAGATGTTTCCCTCCCTGAGCTCACCTCCATATTTCAGTACATGCTTTTGAAAGTCTTCTGTTTCAAAACCATTTTGTCTCAAAGTGCAATGGACTGCTACTTGAGAAATAGAAGTTCAGAACCCCTTTATTTTTGTTTGGGTCAAAGTCAGTTGGCTTTGCTTCTAATCCATTTCACCTCTTCATTCAGTAGTCCCATATCCTTGGCCGGTCACCTTGTCTAGTCTGGACAGTTCAAACTCTATACAAGGGGAGGATGGATGAAAGCAGCAACTTTAGGAGAGAACTCCCATGGTCTCAGTTCAGTACAGTTGTTGATGGAGATGGTGCTAGGGCTATATAAATATCCGGGATTAGATTGTATGTACTTTTCTGCGGGGCCCCCTATTTATTTTCCATTCTGCTCTTGAAGGTGGACAATGCACAGGTATTCCTCTGGTTGTCACAACTTCGGCACAGGTGGGCAGATGAGGAGAAGCACTGTTATGCAAACATTTGTGATGCCCAGTTCATCTATTCCTATGAATACCTTGGGAACACACCACGCCTGGTCATCACTCCTCTGACAGACAGGTAAGAAGGCTTCACATGAGGAAAAAGTAGCATTCAGTAAGCAACATGGCCTAGCAGATGATGGGAGAATCTGCTTTTACTTTTTTTGTGGGAATATGCTGTTTTTGGTACACAGTAGGTTTTCAGATGCAATCTATAGATAAAGCTTTCAGTTCGAATCCAGTTACCTTTCAGTTCGAACACCTTTTCTGTTTAGGAAGGTTGGAAACTTTTTCTTGGATGCACAAGATGGTGAAGGGATTTAAGTGTGTCAGTGAAACTGAGAGCTATGCCATCAGGAGGCTAGACTCCGTTACAAGCCTGGACTCCTATCAAAGTCACCCAAGGCAAAATAGTCACAGCTGAGACACCAGACTAAGATGCATCCACCCTCTTCAAGGCCACATCAGCAGAAGTGAATGGATAGTTCCAGTGGTGATGGGGGCAGCTGCTACTGGGCAGAAGAAGTAACTGACACTGGCAGAGGAGGCAATGAAGGAGATGCTCAAACTAAAGTTTGTTTGTACTGTGCAGAAGGTGGCAGTGGAGAGTCCTGTTGAAATTTCCTTATTGTGAAAACCCTATGAGGATACAGTCCAAAATGAAACAAAGGAGTGCTGGAAGATGAAATTCCCAGGTTGGAAAGCACTCTATCAGTTACTGGGGAAGAGCATAGGACAAATACAGATAGTGCTGTCACTCGTGATGCAACGGATTAAAGCTGAAAGGATGTCAAGTGGCTGACGTGCACAGCAGTGAAAGAAAAATCCAATAGTAAATAAAACATACAAGTGGAAAATGGAACATGAAAAGTATGAATCAAGGTAAACTGGAAACCATAAAGCAAAATATAAAACATAAAAACATTCAAGCACTCGATGTCAGTGAACTAAAGTGGATTGGAATGGGATAGTTTCAGTCAGAAAACTACAGAGTGGTCTTCTCTGGAAATGACAAACTTAAAAGAAATGGAATGGCTCTAATACTGAGGCAAGATATAGCCCAGACAGTTGGGAGCCATAATGCAAAGTCTGACCGAATAACGTCATTCAGACTCTGTGAAAAACCTATCAACATAACCACCATTCAAGTTTATTCTCCATCTACAGATGCTGAAGCAGATGAAACTGAAGGCCTTTATGGAAGCATCCAGGAGGAAATTGATCACACATCAAAACAATTGATGTTTAATCATAGGTGATTGGAATGCAAAAGTAGGGAACAAGCTGAATTAAAGGTTATAAAAATTGTTCTAGGGGTCAGACACAAAGCAGGAGAATGAGAGAAGGAAAGTTGTGAAGCCAACAGTCTGCTTATTGCAAATACATGCTTCAAACAACTAAAGAAATAACTGTACATGTTAACATCACCAGATGGCCAATATAGAAATCAAATAGACTATGCAATTGGAAGCAGGAGATGGAGACGCTGTGTTCTTTCAGCCAAAACAAGACCAGTCACAGATTATGATACTGATCATGAACAGTTAATATCCAACATTAGAATAAAGCTAAGAAAGAGCCACTAAAAGAATCCTAAAGTCAAAATATAATTTAAACAACACTCCTGATAAATTTAACGTGTACATGAAGAATAGATTTGCATTAGTAAACTCAACTGATCATGGAACCAGAAGAATTGCGCTTCTTTTTCCTGTAGTAAAAAGAAAAGGAAAACCTATTTGGGTGATGGAGGAAACACTTTAAATTGTAAAGGACAGATGAGAAGCAGAAGGTGACAGAAAAAGGGTCAGGATCCTGTATGCAGCTTTTCAGTGACTGTCATGTAAAGACAACGAGAATTATTGCAATAATCAGTGCAAAGAAAAAGAGAACAACAGAAAGGGAAAAATAAGAGTTCTTTTCCAGAAGAGCCAATAAATCAAAGGGAAATTTAAACCTAGATTAGAAATGCTGAATGACCACTGTCTGACCAGGAGAAAATAAAGAGAAGGTGGAAACAGTATATTGAAAGCCTATAGAGAAGTGATAAAATGATGACAGACTCCTTTGAAGAGGAATCCTGTGATAAAGAACATGCAGTTCTAGAAAATGAAGTGAAAGTCACTCTGAAATATATCACCAGGGGTAGATGGTATATCAATAGAACTGTTTCTGTCAAAACAGATCTGTCAAAATCTGAACAAGAATATTCCAGGAAATATGGAAAACAAAACAATGGCTCACAGCCTGGAAATGTGCAATATACATTCCAGTCCCAAAAAAGGAGATGTCAAGAAGTGCAGTAACGATAGGACAATTGCTCTATTTTCCTGTGCAAGCAAAACGATGCCAAAGGTATTGTAACAAAGACTTTTACCTTACATGGAACAAGAAGTGCTTAAACTGGATTCCAAAAATGAAGAGGCTTTCAAGATCCTATTGCAAATATCCACTGACCACTGAAGTGCACCAAAGAATTTCAGGAGAAGATCAGTCTGTGCTTTATAGACTACAGTAAAGCCTTTGACTGTGTAGATCATGAGAAGCTATGGATTTTTCTGAAAGACATGGGTGTACCTCAGCACTTGATTGTCCTGATGCATAACCTGTATTGTGGACAAGAAAATACTGTTAGGATTGAATACAGAGAGACAGAATGGTTTCCTATAGGTAAAGGTTAGGGTGCATTTTATCCCCTTACCTTTTCCATCTGTATACAGAGTATGTCATACAGAAAGCCGGACTAGATTCAGATGAAGGAGGAGTGAAAATTGGTGGGGAGAACCATCAATAATTTAAGATATGCAGATGACACCATTGTACTGGCAGAAAGCAGCAATGATTTTAAACTTTCAATGGAAGTGAAAGAAGAAAGTGCCAAAGCAGGACTGCAGTTGAACATTAAGAAGACAAAAATAATGACTACAGAAAATTGACACAACTTTAATGTGGATAATGAAGAAATTGAAATAGAGATTTTGTATACCTTGGTTCAATCATCAATCCAAATGGAGATTGCAGGCAAGAAATCAGAAGAAGACAGACTAGGAAGGGCAACAATGAAGGAAGCAGAGAAGATAATCAAGTGTAAGGATGTATCATTGGAGACCAAGACCAAGATCATCCACACTATTGTATTCTTGACCAATATGTATGGTTGTGAAAACTGGACAGTGAAGAGAGTTGACAGGAAAAAAAAAATCATTTGTAATATGGTACTGGAGGATAGCTTTGTGGGTACCCTGGACTACCAGAAAGACAAACGTGAGTCCTAGATCAAATCAAGCCTGAACTGTCTCTGGAGGCAAAAACCGATGAATATAAGGCTGTCCTGTTCCAAGAGGTCACTCCTAGAGATACCTATATTGTAAAAAATGCTTCAGAATTTCCAAAACCTACCCATATTACCAGAGAGCAAGAGAGCGAGAGAGAGAGGTGATCTAGATATTGAGAACGGCACTCTGCACTCTGTCCTGAGTGGCTATATGTGATGCAGGATCTTGTATCCAACACATTCTCTCTTAGTCTTACTCCCAGCCTCCTGTGTTTAGCATGAAATCTGAATTGTCCCAATATAAAGAAATGCAGGAGGACAAAGATGGGTTCTCAGAAAATTTCTTATTATTTGCTTACTTATTGGTTTTGGAACAAACTAGGCATACCACCAATTTGGCTTGTTTCTGTTTTCTTTCCTCTTTGAACATGAAAGATGCTATATCACTCTCACTCAATCCTTGCACCTAACTATGAGTGGAGCTCCTGCGGGTCCAGCGGGTACAGGGAAGACTGAGACCACGAAGGACCTGGGCCGAGCTCTCGGGATCATGGTGTATGTTTTCAACTGTTCAGAACAAATGGACTACAAGGTATTGGTTCAGAAACAGTTTAAGAACCATGGGAGACATGCCAGGATGAATCTAATGGGAGAGACAGTGCAGTAGGTTATCTAGGAGTCAGTCTGAATGTGGCATGTCTCTTGGACTGTTTCTACATAGACAAATATATTTGTATACCTACTGTTTTTAGCTTTTAAATAGTCTTTTTAACGATGTAAGCCACATTGGGTTCTTTTTAAGGAGAAAGGCGGTATAATTTTTTTAAACAAACAAACAGACAGACAGACAAAATGTAACAATTTATCTGCAAAAGTAACAATCTGATATGGGTAGATAAAGTATGAGAAATGACAAAAATATGAATAAATATAATTATAGCTATTTTTTGCAGGGGGGGGGGGAGGAACTGTATATGAGGTTAGATTTGACAATTTGCCCATGGGTCCTTTGTATTTTTTCTCTTTCATCCAATAATCCCATTGGGAATTTCTTCTGCACAACATGCCATGAAATGAATGGGAGCTGCAGAAAAATATAATAGTGCTCTGTTGTTGTTTCTGATAAAATTCACTTACACTCTTCAGCTCTCTCTGGCAGATTTATTCTCCATTCTCCCTTTTGTTCTCTCCCCCAAATGCTAACTTACTTTCTATCTTGGAAGCAAGTTTAACTGTGAGTCCTCTTTTTTTTTTTTTTTAAAGAAGTGGTTCAGAAACTACCCAGTAAAGCATTTTCAGGATCCATTAGTGGAAGTGTGATATAGAGAAGTTGTTTCAGAGACTGGCCTGGAAATTAAACTTCCTCTGACCTGCTTTTGCTATTTTGCTGCCAAGACACAGTGCCAGCAACTCAAGAGACATATATCAGGGAGGAAAAGACTTCAGACTTAAGGGGCCTGCTTTAGTATTTAAGTAGAACTCTGGGATTCACTAACTGGTTATGTTACATCATGTGCCACCAAGTTGCTTCTGATTTATGGTGACCCTCATAGGGTTTTTAAGGCATATGAGATGTTCAAGGAGTGGTTTGCCAGTGCCACTCCCAGTGAGTTTCTGTGGCTAAGTAGGAGTTGAAACAAGACCTCCTGGGTCCTAGTTTGATACTCGATCTACTTCACCACATGGGTTCTGCCAGCCACTAGAGCCAGGTTCAAAGGTTTGGCTCTCAGGTTGGCCATGGAATTAAGGAATGCTTGCTTAAGAAGTGTTACAATTTGGAGTCAGAATACCTTGCCCATCCACTGCATGTTACCAAGAGACCCATAAAGTCTGCAACTTTCTAAGGTCTGGCCTACATTCAGTGCACCTCTGTCTTACCGGTGGTCCTGTCTTATTCTCTGGAAACATTGTTTGAACAAGCACTTTATTGAATTGGCTAGGTGAATCTTCATTCTTCCTCATTTGGTTCAGGAGAACAGCCCTAGATTTCTTCCTTTATATATTTTGGCTCAGAATTACCCTAGGAAACTAGATTGCAATGGACAAGCACCAATAATCTTCAAATAGAAGTATAGCACATGTGTAATAAAAATGTACAACTGAGAAACTCATTCAGATTCATCACTACTGTCATTTGTTTCTGTTTTCAGATTCACTGCTCTTTAATAAGTGCCCACAAAACTTTCTAAGTTACTTATGAGGTTGAAAGTAGGTTATACATGTTTCACTAAAACAAATTCTATGGGTAATTTCACTGTTGTTTCTCTCTCTCTCTCTCTGTTGCAGTCTTGTGGTAACATTTACAAAGGCCTTTCCCAGACTGGTGCGTGGGGCTGTTTTGATGAGTTTAACAGAATCTCTGTAGAGGTGCTGTCCGTGGTGGCTGTACAGGTAAGTAAAAAGTGCCTCATACATTTAATAAGAAAAAGTTGGATGGAGGAAATATGGATCAGGGACATGATTTTACCACACACCTTGGGAAACATAAATGTAGTGCGTTTATTTCACTTTACTACTTATCAGTTTCCAAGATAGCCAAAATTGTTTAAATCTAAACTGAAATAATCACAAAACATTAACATAATCAGTTTTAATTATAGGAACAGCAAAACAATCAACCAAATTCTGGACAGAATAATTTATAATCTTAAATTGGTCCCTAAAAGGCAAAAGTTAGTGCCAAATAAGTATCTCTGGAATGGATTTTCCATAAATGGAAATTTGTGGAAATTCCATTCCAGAGATACTTATTTGACACCATCACTTGACAAACCTTTCTTTTGGTTGCCAGTTACCTAACATTTGAAAGAAGAGACAAGTAGACTCAAAAAATAGAAAATGCTTTGGATCACTGGTTTTGTTGCTATTCTAATAAATTATGGCTATATAATTCAGAAGTGTATTTCAATCCCATTATGAGTGTGTTTACTCTTTTAATTCCTTTGTGATCCAGTGCTTGATAGCTTTGTTAAGATTCCATCCATCCATCCATCCATCCATCCATCCATCCATCCATCCATCCATCCATCCATCCATCCATCCATCCATCCATCCATCCATCCATCCATCCATCCATCCATCCAGTTGTCTCAGTTCATTTATATCTAGTCTGCCAATTCAGGGACTCAAGGTAGCTTAAAAAAAAGGTAAACCCTGGATCAAATAATATGTATAGCTTATTTTTAGTCCCACCCCAAATTCTTGATAACCAAACAATGTGCTGAGGTACAGTGCCCCCAAATAGGGAGGCTCTATTTAGAAACTTAGGCTGAAACGGTAAGAGTGGTGACAATTCAACAGACCAAAAGTCCATCTAGTTTTGTCCAGTACCCCATTTCCCACACTAGCTGCCCATGTGTGACTAGCATCCCTTGAGCTGTGAAGCTCACTGGATAACCTTGGCTCAGTCATTCTCTCTCAGCTGTTATGACTTACCTCTTAGGAGCCCATGTCATCAGTATGGTGTTAAGTAATCCAACACCACACTGAACACATCTTATTCCATCTGATTTTGGGACAGAGTTCAGCCTCATTAGTACCAGGGAATAAGAGGGATCTCTAATTATGAGTGGGAAAGAATGCTAGATAGTCCATGAAGAAACATATGTCTGGGAGGATTATGGGTCTCCCCCTCCAAACGAGCAGCTGTAAGTCTATCTATTTTTGTCCAGTGTCCTATTTCACACACTAGGCACCTACATGTGGCTGCTACCCCTTGAGCCATGAAATCCACTGGATGACCTTGGCTTAGTCATTTCTCACTCAACTTGATCTACCTTATAGGGTTGATGTGAAGAGAAAATAGAGGGGGAACACTTATGCATGTCATTTTGATCTCACTGGGGGAAGAGTGGGAGATACAGTACATGTAAATTGCAGACTATGTGCTGTGGAACTTGACTTTCCAGATAATTGTCATTAGGTAAGTGTCTACATTTAAAAGCACACAGACATCCCTCAGTCCTACACAGGTCTACACAGACATCAGCCCCATAGAATTTGGATAAGCTGGGTCAAAGAGCTTGTGTGATGTAGTGGATGGATTGTTGGGACAGGACTCAGGGGACCTCAGTTCAGACTCCTGCCTTGCGGAAACTGGATGGCAAAGGCAAACCCACTTACTGAACCTCTCAGGTCCTTCAATAAACCTAGTATGAGAAGCAGTGTGGTGTAGAAGAGTGCTGGACTAGGAGGGCTCAGGAGAGTAGGGTTCATATCCCTGCTTGCTTGGCTGTGGATGCCAACACATGGAAGCATGATCTCAGGTCTAATATGTACCATGATTCCTGTTTAAAAACAAAACAAAACTGGCAGACTTGAGTTGGTTTCTGAGCTATATGTAGGGAGGAGTTCTTATGAGCTTATGCTTATGAGCATTTCTGTTTTTTCTCACTTTCAGGTGAAGAGCATTCAGGATGCTATCAAAGACAAAAAGGAAAGTTTTAATTTCCTTGGGGAAGACATTAAATTGGTTCCTTCTGTTGGTATTTTCATTACCATGAATCCTGGATACGCTGGTCGTACAGAGCTGCCTGAGAATTTGAAAGCTCTTTTCAGGTAAAACATAGATTTTATTTCTTCTAGAGTTTATGAAATCTCTGACTGCAGCTGATTTTGGAGTTTGCTTCATTCTTCTTTGTAATTGTCATATTTAGTTAGTTACTGTTACATTTTACAGATGGGAAATTGAGGCTCGGTACTCATCTGTGCATGTGTCATTTGATAAGTCCATAGTTGCACTGGAAATTAGATACGAATTTCTGAGTTCCATATCTGTTACAGTCAGCCACAAGATAGATCCCTCCCTTTGCATGTCCTAACTGTCTTTCTTCTACCTTGGCAAGAGCAAGAAAAACAGGCAAAATATTATTTCTTCCAAAGTTTACCCAGAGCTTAGTTTGGATGTATGAAAGAAAGTGTCCAATTCTGAATTTGTCTAGAGTCAACAGTTGAGATAAAGTGCATCGGTTTGTGCAGGTGGTGTATTTCCTTCAGTTCCTCACCATGCAAGGGTGTAGGGTTGTTGCTTTTGTGTGGACATTCCAAGAAAGACTTTGTGTGAATATTATGACATTCCTGAAGTCAGGAAAAATAACAACTTCAAGAGAAGTAAAAATTAGGGGGAGGGATATGTGATTGATAAAGATGTTACACTTTTCTTTGGCTACATGATTACTGTGACACTGCAGGACAGTTGTAAGAGATTACTGAACTAGATAGTGGATTTCTTGTTCCTGAATCCAGAATATGATGCTCCTTGTTTGTTGAATACTTTGGGATTAGTGCATTGAAATGTAGGGGAGATGAGTAGAAGTTTTTCCCTGCTCCTCATGAGGGGATGGAGGGTGCCACCTGTTCACCCTGAAAGCTGACAGCACATCCCTAAAGGAACCGCTTTTCACTCAGTAATAGGGGATACCTTAATTTGGGGGTGTCTGTTTTCTTACTTGTAACTGAGAGACTCTATAAACAAAAAGCCCAAGTGTTGAAGACTTCTTCCAACTTTCTTAACTGGGGAATCTGGTTTACATACAGAGCAGTTAAAAGCACTGGAATGGGTAAAAGGAGTTAAGCTTCATAATATAAAAAAATATAAAATAGAATGCAACATACTATAAAAAGATCCTATTGAGGCAGAATACTAACACAAGGCTTCTTCCTGAGGCATGGCTTAAACAGGAAAACATGTGTAAACATCTCAGTACCCAGCACAATAACAGAAAACAAACAAACAAAAACCTGTCATTCAACTATTTTCCTAAGTAACTCACACCCATGAGGCTGCTTCTGGTTATTTGTGCTCTGTTGCCATAGCTCCACTTTGGACCTGTTTGTCCAGTTACTCCACAGCCAAAGTAAAGAACAAAAATAAAATAAAATAAAATAAACAGAGCAAAACACCTTTGTCCAGGCTGCTAGTTTAAGGATCTCTGATTAGATAATAGCTGTAGGTCATCATCATTGCCATCATAGACACCACTAATTAGCTATCTCATGGTATTAACCTGTTCTCAGTTCTGTGATGCTCTATAACATGAAGGCCAAGCAATGTGTATTTTGTGGTGCTGAATAATTGATCTGGCTGGATCCACTGGTCTGTGATTATGACAGGGGCATAATTCAATAGGTCAATATGTGCCCTGTGCAGAGCAGATCCCTGCCCAGTGTGCAATCCCGGTCAACTAAAGGTCTTTTAATTAAAAAGTTCAGGTATGAGCTGATGTGAAAGATGTATGTTTGAGACCTTGGTGGCCATCAGTCAGAGAAGGCAATGCTGGACTAGATGGAGCAATAGTTTAAAGTTGTATAAGACAGGTTTCCTTATGTAGTTTCTTGGCTTACAGATACTGATTTTTTCTCTTAGACCATGTGCAATGGTTGTACCAGACTTTGAACTGATCTGTGAAATCATGCTGGTGGCAGAAGGATTCATAGAAGCTCGGCTGCTGGCAAGGAAGTTCATCACCCTTTATCAGTTGTGCAAAGAACTGTTGTCCAAGCAGGTAAGTAGATGTAATAGTGGATTAGAGCACCTGGCTCTAGAGACAGGAGCTTGGTGTTTGAATCTCCATTGTGCCTCCTAGGAGACAGGCCTGCGTGTGTGGCTGGTGGTATTATGTGCCCTGTTACTTGTGTGGCCCTGGGCAAGCTGCATAGTTGCAGAGTGCCACCAGATGGAAAGGTTGGCATGCCACTTCTGAGTACTTTCTCTACATAAAACCCTGGGAGGATTGTTATGACTCCGAATTGATTTGACACCACCAGCATTATTGTTAGTATTATTATTTTAGATATCAGCTACCCATAACCGACAAATTTCTGTTATATTCACAACTCAAACAGTGTTGCTGATGAGAGCCATGTTAGTCTGTTGCAATAAAGACCACAAAGGATCTTGCGGCACCATAAATATGAATAAATTGGCTGGAGTCCACAAATGTTTACAACTTTTGTTGGTCTTCAAGGTGCCACAAGATTCTCGGGAAGAAACCTATTGAGAGAATGGAAAACATAACTCCCTGTGCATGTAGTACTCTGTGGGATCTCCAGCTCATAACTGTGTGAATCACAGATTGCCCTTTTGAAAACAGTGCAGCCCCTGCAGACAAGGGGATAGTGAATACGCTCTTGGGCAAATACTGGGGAAAAAAACAAATATGTATGTAATGGATGAGATTTTTTTTTTAAAAAGGGTTCTGCCCTTTGTCGTTGAGTTTCTCAAAGTATCCTGCACATGTTCATATCTTTCCTCTCAAAACATTTGGGACAGTGAAATGGGAGCAATTTTACTCTTCGATGTTCCTGCCCCTGCCTGGATTACTTTCCTCAGTAAGCCATAGGGCAAGGAGATATGGTCCTCTCTGCATCCTGATGTTCTAGAACTTGGCATGTTCCAAGTATTATGTTTTGGGTTGGATTTGTTAAGCTATATCTCCATGCTTGCTTTATTTCCTTGATTCTGTATTGGCTGCCTGCTTGCTGGGAGGTCTGGCTTTTGGATCCTTCCAGCAGAAAATGGAGTATCAGAGTAAGAAGAAGATGAAGGTTAGCTTCCTTTCCTTTTGTAGCATGCTGGGATGCACAGATACCAGGTTAAACTAGACACTGTGTTAAATGCATGTCATGCAGCTGAGCCTTAGTTTCTTCTTCTCCATTTCAAATTCCTGGTTCAGATTGGGACCACCACTCATAGGTAGGAAAGGTGTTAACCTTCTCTTCTGTTTTTAATTCCTAAACAGAAGACAAACAGTGGCAGTTAAGAGTTTTTTTCATAGTCAAGTCCCCACATGGGGTAGAAGCCATATATATATGGTGGACTCAATCCATATTGGACCCTGTACACTTACTTGAAATAAAGTGAGGCTCAGTTGTATGCTGCCTACTTCACATAGTATGCAGTTGAGTACATTCTTACAGGGTTTGATGTGTTGGCGAAGTATGAGATAATTATCTTGGTTTCCCTCCCTCTCCAATTAGGATCATTATGACTGGGGATTACGTGCAATTAAGTCAGTCCTTGTTGTTGCTGGATCCCTCAAGAGAGGAGACCCAGATCGCCCTGAAGACCAGGTGCTGATGCGTTCTCTGAGGGATTTCAATGTTCCAAAGATTGTAACTGATGACATGCCAGTGTTCATGGGTCTGATTGGAGACCTGTTTCCTGCCTTGGATGTCCCAAGAAAGCGAGATCTTAATTTTGAATCTTTTGTGAAACAAGCTGTTTTGGAACTTAAGTTGCAAGCAGAAGACAACTTCGTGCTCAAAGTAAGAATGAGATCTTACCTTATCCAACCTCTGTACTGCATTCAGAGCTCTGGTATCTTATTGTCATGAAACAAACCCTTTCTGTCATAAAAAGGAATGTGTACAAAGCTATTCCACATTTGTGCATCCCAGGTCTCATTTGGGGCAGGTGGGTGGGTTGTTGTTGTTGTTATTCTTTTAGACTTTTTACTGGTTGTCCTGTCTTTGAATAATTTCTTGTGGGATTCCTGCTTGATTGTGATCTGTGCAAACCTGATTCTTGATATAATAATAATAATAATGATAATGATAATGATCATCATCATCATCATCATCATCATCATCCAATATGATATGTGAACATTAAGATTTCATATTTTGAGGGAAATCATTTCATTCTGCCATTGTTAATGATAGGAACCTGTTTAAGTTTAGGCTTACCAATGAAATATGTATAGCGTTTTGCAATGAATGTACATTATGAGACCAGCTATGCATCGTTAGTCAAATGGGACATTGTGCGGCTGATCTTATTCATAGTGCTGTGGTGTTTTCTCCTTGGTGTTTTGTGAAGGTGGTCCAGCTGGAAGAGCTCTTAGCAGTTCGGCACTCGGTCTTTGTGGTGGGCAATGCAGGTACAGGCAAGTCCCAGGTGCTGAAATCTCTGAACAAGACCTACCACATCATGAAACGGCGGCCTGTTTGGACAGATCTCAATCCAAAAGCAGTTACCAATGATGAACTGTTTGGCATTATTAATCCAGCTACAAGAGAATGGAAAGACGGTAAGATTATTATCACATTTTAAAAACCAATAAAAGAAGTGTTTTAACCTACATCGACCAGAATTGAAACAAGTAGTAAAAACACTCCCCTCTGCCCACCTAAATGTGTATAGAGAGACTTTTGGAGCATTATCTGAATGCATGATAATCCCAGTCTTGGGGGTTCTGACTGCAATTGTCAATAGGGCTAGGGGTTTGTTTCAAGTAGATTTCCTTCAACCCACAGAGAATTTCAGAGTCCCTCTCCGTCATCCTCTTGAATAGGGTCAACATAACGACAATTGGAGTTTGTTGCTTCTGCTTCTTGGTATCATGGTTTGCAAAAAACAGTAATATTTATGTACCAAATGCAGCAATGATTGGGACTAGAGATGGACACGAATCAGAAAAATGGTGATTCAGTTTGATTCATGATTTTTCAGGGTCAACAAATCATGAATTATGAATTTATCATTTTTTTTCCTATCATGGTGAAGATTGGGTTTCAGATGTCTGATATGCCCACAAAGAGCCTCACCCCAGAAAGTCCCCCCCCCAAAGGCACCTAGAGACTGGACAACCAGGTTATACACCCAAAAAGTAGGTCTCTCCCAGGAAAGTGTCTTTTAGCAGCTGACTTGGGCAAACCCAATCTTCCCCAAACTTGGAGGGATTGCAGAGAAGAGTCAGTAGAAGTGTCTTTGTGATTTTGGTGTCTCTAGGTGCCTGGGGAGAACTTTCTGGGGTGAGGCTCTGTGGGCATATAACTCAGACATCTGAAACCCAATCTTCACCAATCCTGGAGGGATTGTAGAGGGGAGTCAGAGGAAGCTTTCCTGCAATTTCAGTATCTCTAGGTTCCTTGGGAACTGTTTTATAGCCAAACAAAGCAATGAATTAAAAATGCTAAAAATTAATTGATTCATATTTGTCAAGGGCATCACTTCAGACGAATACAAATTGACGAATTAGTGATTTTTGAATGAATTTGGTGATTCAGTTTTTAATTTGTGCTCATCTCTAGTTGGGACAAAAGATTACCCCAAGGGCAAAATGTGGTATGTCTCCTAGGACAATTTTTTGTTTAAACGTTTTTTTTTTGTCATTTAAAAAGCAAGAACACTGTACGTGTCCAGTGGCTGAAACTTAGGAACACTGGTTACAATTCCACAGGTGACAATTTTGTACTACATTGTCACTCTAGTTTGTGTGGATTTAGGAACAAAACACAATTTGGGGAGATTAGAATGCCCCATCCTAGTTCATGAGAGTTAATTTAAATTTCACCCCCCCCATGTCTGTTAGTGTCTCAATTCTGCCATCCTGAGAAGCTGGGACTCCCTATGCGACCTCCTTGGGGTAGCAGCACCGGCTGTATCCTTGGCTAGTGCCCACTCTCTCTCCAATTTGCTCAATTTATGGCACCATAATCTGGCCAATCCTCATCCTTTGAGGAGGAGATTACCAGGGGTGATCTAGGTAGAGCTTTACACTTGGCAGGCTGCTTGCCTTTCTTGCTACCTTGTCCTTTCTTAGTCCCCATGTTCCACTAATGATAGTCAAAATTATTCTCCTGGCCTCTCCTATCCCAGTCCTACTAGGCCCCCACTGTTGTGATTGTGTCCTTGTTTGCTTTCTTTTTTTAAAAAAACTCAATTTAGTGCTAATTGTTTTTATTTTATAGTCAAAAAAAATAAATCACACTCTTGTGGGAGTGTGATTAAGAGTGGTTGATGGGCGGTTGGGTAGGTGGGTGTCTGACTGGTAGGCATGGGGCCCACAGGGGCGCTTCCCCCCCACTCAGTTCTCTCTCTTTGTCCTACCCTCTTTTCTTTTCCTTTTTTTAAAATTTTATTTATTTATTTATTTATTTATTCATTCATTCATTCATTCATTCATTCAGTCTCCCTCTCTCCCTCCCTCCCTCTCTTTATTCTTTTAATTTTTATTTTTATTTTTATTTAATTAATCAACCCTCTAAAGGGCACCATAGCCAACTGCCTTCCCCCCAGGAACCCCCCCACAAATCCCTCAAACCAGGGGTTGCGCTGTAGCACAACCGAAATTCCAGGCTGCTCAGTTGCACCACGTGGCGGAAAGCAAAACCGCATGCTCAGTCTCTCACAGCTTCCCCCTTGCTCGACCAATAGAAAAGGGAGGCCAGGCATGAGGGAAGCTGCCTTTTAAAGGCTCTGCCTCCCAGCCCCCTCCCAGAGTGTGGCATCATCAGCCTGCACTGCCATTCTCCAGGAGGGCAGGCAAAGTGTCCCGGCCGCAAGCTCTGCGCCTTGCGGGGTGATCCTTTTAGTCGCTCCATAATTCTGAAGGAAGTGGACTGTAATTAATGAAAGTTCCCACTGAAATACATTTATTAGTCTTAATGTTACTGCAATACTCCCTTCCCCCCACCGCCATAGTCTCTGGCTAAGCAAACGGGCTTTCCAGACCTATCTGATGTCTCCCGCATTTTACTGTCTTAGTCAGTGATGTCAAAGTTCAGATCCTAGGGCCAGATTTAATCCTGCTTGGATCTCTGTTCAGATCTCTAATTTCCCCCAGAAGGCTGCATACCCCTACATGCCATCATCATTTGACAGCTTCCCAGGTTTTGTAGAAATATATTTCCCTTTGCAGAAAGTTGAATCCTCTCCATAGGCTTAGTTATTAGAGATAAAATGTTGATCTAAAATATGTTAGTATTTTTTGCTCTCAATCTTTTGCTTTTAGCGGTGCGCACCACTGGAATAAAGCCCCTGAGAGCAGTCTCTGAAATTGAATTCAGACCTTGGTGCTGGAAGAGTTTCTTCATCTGTCTTTCTCATCAGCTGTACATAAATAGGTTTGGGGCTCTCCTGGCACAATGTCATTGTATGTGTGAAGACAGAGTGGGAAGAGCTCCACTTAATACTTTAACCATAATTCAGCCAATCTTTTTGTGTACTTAGACTTTGAAACTACAGGGCTCCTGGCCGTCTCTGGTGCATCAAGGCCTTTAGTGGATCTCAAGGCATTTTGGAGATCCTGTATGTCACGTCCTCGGTCAGCTCTGTCCCCTAACCACTTTGGCCTACCCCTTTGTATGAGCAGATGCCAAATGTTACAGGTTCTCAAAACTGCTTAATTGTCCTACTGTATCATTGTTCATGGAGACAAACTCACTGGTGCAGACCAGAATTTGGCCGCCTCCATGGGCTTGGCCATCTATCTGTATAAGCACAAATGAAAGAACAGCTTGGTTGGTTGGTAACTAGGACCATGTTTACAACTTTCTCCATGTGATGAGAATAAACATTTATATTAAATTCACTCCTGAGGTTGGAAAAGAAAATAGTGAGGAATGAAAGGATACCCAACGTATAATTTCCTCATGGCCAGTTCAAAGTGAATTGCTCATCTTAGAAAGGCAAAAGGCAAAATATGGAAAGCCTACAATGAAGGCAAACACATTGTATAGCACTGGGCAGCTATAGTTGTTCTTTGCTATAACTTTACTTGTTAACTCCAGACTATAAATTAGAAAGTTACTGTGAAAGAATTAGTATATTTGGTTAATGAGCTAAATTTGATTATGCATATATTGAAAGAGGAATGTTTTAAACAATTATGCTTTTACATTAGCTTTTAAATTTATGTTACATTGCTACACTCTAAACCTTATCAAAATGAAACTGAAAAATCCTAATCATGATTTTACTCTTTTTAGTTCACTAATTAACCTCCAGATCAAACCCCTAGTTTAAATATTGGTTAATGTTTTGGTTACTTACTTGGAATTTGACTGCTCCTTAATTACTAGTATATATATTTTTGTCTACATGCATTCAGTGTCTTTCCTCCAATGGACAACTCAAATCAGTATACCTGTTTCTCCTCCTCCCCATTTTATCCTAATGACCACCCTATGAGAAAGATTATGCTGAAAGAAAGGAATTGGTTAATGGTTGATCCATGAATTTCATGGCTTTGTGGGGACTAGAATCTGGCTCTCCCAGTCAAACACTCTAACACCACATTAGACCATTAGGGAGTGAACCTACCTAGGTGAACTTAACAATCGCTGGAATCAGCCTCTCCCTCTCCTCCGAAGCCTTGCCTTGTTTTGGCTCTTCTCAAGGAAAACAAAGGGGAAAAACTGAGCTGTGATCCTTAAACAGTGAAGAGTGTTCCCCTGCTTTGTATCCTACAGCTTCCATGACTGAAGAAGGAGCACCATCACAGCAGGAATATTACAGAAATATTATGCAAAAAAGGAAATTTCAGTTTAAAAAAAAATCAAAATTCTAAGAATTAAATGGGATTCTATTTGGAACTATTTGGAAGTTCCAAATAGAGTAGTCCTAGAACGAGCTGGCATTTTTAGCATGTATACATTACTGAAACAGCGTCGTCTACGTTGGCTTGGGCATGTCGTGAGAATGGCTGACGGTCGGATTCCAAAAGATCTCCTGTATGGAGAATTAGTGCAGGGAAATCGCCCCAGATTGAGACCACAGCTGCGATACAAGGATATCTGCAAGCAGGATCTGAGGGCCTTAGGAATGGATGGGAAACTTTGACATCTGAGCGTTCAGCCTGGAGGCAGGCGATGCAGCATGGCCTCTCCCAATGTGAAGAGACCCTTGTCCAGCAGGCCGAGGCAAAGAGGCAGTCCCAAAACCAGCAAAACCAGGGAGCTGGACAGGGGACAGATTGTATTTTTCTTCAGTGTGGAAGGGATTGTCACTCTCAAATTGGCCTTCTCAGCCACACTAGACGCTGTTCCAAGACCTCTATTCAGAGCATGTTACCATAGTCTCTTGAGACTGAAGGATGCCTAATCTAATCTAATCTAAATTGGATTAGTCTTTTTCTTTCCATTACCAAATTCCTAACTTAATTGATAACTGATTTTAATACATTGCCTGAAATCCTGTTGGTGATTTACAGATGGATATGTTAAGTTGTGTAACTCACCTTGTGCAATCAGGCACTTTGCTTATAATGTGACCAGTGTCATATTAGGCACTTCAGTAGGATGAATTATGCAGTTTGACTTGTTGTTATGTGGCATCAAGTCATCTCCAACTTATGGCAAAATCATGAATGAGCAATCTCCAAAATGTCCTGTCCTCAACAGCCCTGCTCAGGTCTTGCAAACTCAAGCTTGTGGCTTCCTTTAGGGAATCAGTCACCAACAGGATTATGGCCATTAGTTTCTATTTTTACCAGACATGGATATATTACTGTTCACTGTGCATCTGCTTCTATATTGTAATGTGTGTGTAATGTAGGAGAAAAAGGTAAGACAGAAGCAGATAAACTCTCAGTGGCTGGAATCCTGCTCTGTAGCTATGCTGGTAGCTACATTGGAGCTATGGTGGATTATGGTTATATTAATTCTATACAGATAATGCAGTTTTGAGGGTAAAGGGGGATAAGAGCAAAATCCATAGTAAAATGCTTTCTCCAATCATTATTCTTCCCTCACCCCCTTGCTTATTTTGAGTGGAAAGCCCAGGTCTTAATCATGCCTAACACTATTAAGTAAGGTAGAATTATTTTTCAATAAGATTATTTGGTTACATCTGTTCATTATTCCCTAAAGGAAATTGCATTCATCTCCTGTTGTTTGTGTAATTATCAGCTTTAACATAACTGCATTTAGTTTTTCCTTTGCTTGTTTGCATGCAAGCTGAATAAAATCCTTGGAAGATATTAAACAGAAAGCACATGCAGTCTTTCAAAAGTCCCATTGAATGTCTGTGCTTTCTTTAGGATTGTTCTCATCAATTATGAGAGACCTAGCCAACATTACACATGATGGCCCCAAATGGATTGTGTTGGATGGTGATATTGATCCAATGTGGATTGAATCTCTCAATACTGTCATGGATGATAATAAGGTAAGAAATACAATTGAAAAGACTGTAAGTATCCTGGTGTGTGCAGAATGAGCTTCCTTTTCCAGATGCAAACAAATGTAAATTCTGCGATCAAACAGCTGTTGAAAATCTTACAAACTGGTCAGAAAACACACACACCACAACATTTTCAAGTTCAGGAAAGGCAATCACAACGGTGGCTATCAGACAGCAGGCCTTTTCAATGGCTCACTCTGCCTTGAAAATGCCCTCCCTAAAGAGGCTCACCTGGCACCTTCACTAAAAGGTGATGTGTTTTAAGAACTACTCTAATGCATTTACCTCTTTGCTCTTTTATCCTACTGCTGGTTTTAATTTGATTTTAAATTCTGATATGTTTTATTGTCTGCTGCCAGTTTTTTCATGGTTTTTCTATTCTGCTTCTTCAGATTTTTTTTTCATGCACGTCATATACTAAAGTACTTTATATTTTTCTCTAGTGCTACAGCACTTTGGTTGGTGGTCAGTTTTAAAAATGCATAAAATAAATAAATGAAACAAAAAAATCTTACCTCTTGCATATTTCTAAACGAATATCTCCACATAGTTGAAGAGGCATTTATACTTTCAGAGATGGTACTGAAATGTATAAATATTCATTCTGGATTCCCACAGGAAGCAGGAACAGCACATCCTCTGTTATTTATCACCAGTAGGATTAAACTGTGCAAGGTTAGGTCTCTAAGAATGGCAGAGTATTGGCAGGTTAAGTGTGAGATGATGTTATTCTCATGCTTAAAAAAAAAACTAGAGAAAGCTAGAGCAACATTTTCATCCCATAAAGGTTGGTGATGTTTTAGGGACAAGTGTTATGCGCTCTATATGGGGCTGCCCCAGAAAACTACTTGGAAACTTCAATGAATACTGAATAGCTGCTGCCAAAACGTTGAGTGCAGCAAAGTGCTTGGACCACATAGCCCCTTTGTTCTAGCAGCTGCACTGGCTGACTCTCCATTTCTGAGTGCAATTCAAGGTTATAGCTGATGTGTTTCACGGAGGCCACTGTGGCTCACATTGTTCTTTGTATCCTGAAAATGAACAGCTTTACCCTTTGCAGGTGCTAACGCTAGCAAGCAATGAAAGGATCCCCCTCAATCCCACCATGAGGCTGCTGTTTGAGATCAGTCACCTGCGGACTGCCACCCCAGCCACTGTATCCAGAGCAGGTAAACGGCAGGGGAGAGATAAAGGTGGCACTTCCTGGGAGAAAGAGGATTTAGTTAGTTAGTTCTTTTATCTGAGGCTCATGAAGGAAGCGTGTAAGGGATATTCCTCTTCCTTTCTCATCCCATTTTCCTTTTGTATCATGTCCAGTTAGATGAGCTTGGTACAGCACTTAGAAAATGTCGGGCACTTTGTAAGTGTGTAACAGTAACATTAATCAAAGACCTAGGCTTGCCAAATTTCACATGATTGTCACATTTCTAGATGTCAGTACCTACTCACCCTCAGTCCCTCATGTTGCTCCTTGAGAATGTTTGAATTTGGCATCGATGTGCCTGTCTGCTTTATCACTTTATCACACTCATTCAAACAAGGCAGATGAGGCGGACTTGCCGTGAGAATGAATGGTGGCAATTTCATTTCAAGTACAATGAAGAAATAAACAATGGCAAGATTCAGAGCCAAAATGCATGATGTAACAAATGAAGACACCTTGCTCCAATGTCCCAGCTGCTGTTCTTACATAATCACACAAGATTACTATTTTTTTAAAAAAAAATATTTGGGCCAGTATCCTCAAGAGCAGGATGCCCCACCAATTGAGGCAGGCTGATGCAGATATTGCCACTGTGCAAGTGTTGACACCTTGAAGAAAACCCATTATCTGCTTGTGCAATGGCAATGTTTGTGCAAACAGCATGATCCTGCAGTCCTGTGCCTTGTAATTCAACTGTGGAAAGAACTGAGTGACTCCAACTTTGATACTTTTATGTCTCTAGGGATCTTATACATCAATCCAGCTGACCTGGGCTGGAATCCCCCTATAAGTAGCTGGATAGATAGACGGGAAATCCAGTCAGAACGAGCTAACCTGACTATTTTGTTTGACAAGTATTTACCGATTTGTCTGGACACCCTCAGAACCAGGTACAGTTAAATAGCAGAAATATTGCTTTGATGCAGTGAAAATGTATATTGGTGTGCTTTAAAAAATAATTTCTGCTAAAACCCAGCCCTGCAAGTTCCTCTTGCAACATATTTGATCAGCTTATACAGTTGTTTGAGCTCAGTGTCATCCTTGTGAGGCTGGAGAGCTTTCTCCCTACATGTGGAAGAAAATGAATGAAGGGATAGCTTTCTTTAAAGTAGGTCACTTTGTATGATTGTAAGCTATTAACTCGAAGAAGAGCAGAATACAAGTGTCATGAGTAAGTAATAACATGTCATTGGGTGCTTCTTTAATCATATTACCTTTGTAGAAACAGTATGGTAACACCTTATGAAAAAAAATCATTGAATAATAATCTCCCAAAAATTCCTAGTGTGCCGTCTCCAACCTATGGCCACTGGTTTGTGTACACTGCCATGTGTGGGGAAGGGTGGCATAATCCTGTCTGCAAGTATGAGGCGCTGAATCATAAACTGAGAGTTTAGGGAGACCTTCTGTAGTAATCTAGCTTTGTCAGATAGTCTCTGTAAGTGGCTGCAATAAATCTCAACCAGAAACCAAGAAGAGCTCCAGTTTTGGAAAAGGGTGAACTCATATATACTTCCACACTAACAAAGGTTACCATGCCAATCTAGCTAGCTAACATACAAGCAAAAATGTTAACTTTGAAGAAGAGTGTAGGTTCAGTTTTAGGTTTTAATTTGCAGATCGTACAATAGAACTTAGTTTATAAGCTAGTTTAGACATGGATCTGAACTCAGTTTACCGTAATGCTACTTACTTGATGCGAGCCATCGAGGAAAAGAGGAGAGCTCTAGCAGCATACAAAGCCTGTCCTAGTGAGTACAACTTGCAGGCTCTTCAAGTTGCTTGTAGCAAAGTCCAACAGGCTGCCAGGAGATGTTCTAACAATTATTGGCTTCTGCTCTGCTCTCAGATACAGATAGCAGCGGACACAGGTAACATCAAGGGAATGTATGACGGTATCAAGCAGGCTTTAGGTCCAATACAGAAGAAATCTGCTCCTTTGAAGTATGCTATAGGCGTGATCATCCAGGACTGAACACAGCAGATGGAATGCTGGGCTATATTGAGCTATCTGAGCTATATTCCAGAGAGAATGTAGTAACCGAAGAGGCATTAAATAACATTGAGTGCCTGCCTGTCTTGGAAGAGCTGGACAGCGAACCAACTTTAGCAGAAATAAAAGCGGCCTTGGATTCCCTCGCCTCCGGCAAGGCACCTGGGAAGGATAACATCCCTGCTGAAGTGATGTAAAGAGATCATCACCACCGAGCTGTATGAAATCTTTTGTCTTTGCTGGAGGGAAGGTGGAGTACCACAGGACATGAAGGATGCAAACATCGTCACGTTGTACAAGAACAAAGGCGACGGGGTGACTGCAATAACTACTGTGGCATCTCTCTTCTCAGCGTTGTAGGGAAGCTGCTTGCCCGTGTTGTGCTGAAGAGACTCCAGGTGCTTGCAGACAGAGTCTATCCAGAATCACAGTGTGGATTTCGAGCTAATAGATCCACCATTGACATGGTATTTTCCTTCAGACAGTTGCAGGAGAAATGTAGGGAACAACAACAGCCACTCTTTGTGGCCTTCATAGATCTCATAAAGGCCTTTGATTTGGTTAGCAGGGACGGCTTTTTTAAAATACAGTGGTGCCTCGCTAGACGATTGCCTCGCAGGACGAGGAAATCGCTAGACGATGCCCTTTTGCGATCGCTACTGCGCTTCGCAAAACAATGTTTCCCTATGGCGATTTTCGCTAGACGATGAGGTTTCCCATAGGAATACGCCGACTAGTGGTGAAAAGCTGTCAGTGCAGCTGTCAGTGCATTCCGATGGGGACCCGCACTCGCTAGACGATGTTTCCCTATGGGAGATTTTCGCTAGACGAGTGCGTTTTCCCTTGGAACACATTGAAGAGATTTCAATGCATTCCAATGGGAAAACGTGCTTCGCTAGACGATGTTTTCGCTAGACAGCGATCTTCGTGGAACGGATTAACATCGTCTAGCGAGGCACCACTGTACTTCTTAAGATTTGATGTCCACCTTGACTCCTTAACATCATCAGGTCCTTTCATGAGGAATTGAAGGGCACTGTAGTTTTTGATGGCTCAACATCAGATCCCTTTGACATCTGAAGCGGAGTGAAACAGGGCTGTGTCCTCATGCTGACCCTGTTTGGGATCTTTTTGCTGTCATGCTGAAACACGCCTTTGGAACTGCAACAGAAGGTGTCTATCTCCGGACTACATCAGATGGAAAGCTCTTTAATTTCTCTAGATTGAGAGCGAAGACCAAAGTCCAGCTGAAATGCATGCGGGACTTCCTCTTCACCGATAATGCAGCTGTTGTTGCCCATTCTGCTGAAGACCTCCAACAACTCATGAATCGTTTTAGCAAGGCCTGCCAAGACTTTGGATTAACAATCAGCCTGAAGAAAACACAAGTCATGGGCCATGGCGTGGACTCACCTCCCTCTATTACCATCTCCACACAAGAATTGGAGGTTGTTCATGATTTTGTGTACCTTGGCTCAACGATCTCTGACACTCTCTCCCTAGATGTCGAGCTGGATAAATGCATTGGGAAAGCAGCTACCATGTTCTCTAGACTCACAAAGAGAGCATGGCTTAATAAGAAGCTGAGAGCATATACCAAGATCCAGGTCTATAGAGCCTGTGTCCTGAGCACACTCCTGTACTGCAGTAAGTCCTGGACCCTTTGTGCATGGCAGGAGAGGAAGCTGAACATGTTCCATATGCGTTGTCTCTGACGCATTTTTGGTATCAACTGGCTGGACAAAATTCCAAATAAAGTAGTCCTAGAACAAGCTGGAATTTTTAGCATGTATACATTACTGAAACAGCGACATCTATGTTGGCTTGGGCATGTCGTGAGAATGGCTGATGGTTGGATTCCAAAAGATCTCCTGTATAGAGAATTAGTGCAGGGAAAGCGCCCCAGAGGGAGACCACAGCTGCGATACAAGGATATCTGCAAGCTGGATCTGAAGGCCTTAGGAATGGACCTCAACAGATGGGAAACTTTGACATCTGAGTGTTCAGCCTGGAGGCAGGCGGTGCATCATGGCCTCTCCCAATTTGAAGAGACACTTGTCCAGCAGGCCGAGGCAAAGAGGCAGTCCCGAAACCAGGAAAATCAGGGAGCTGGACAGGAGACAGATTGTATTTGTCTTCAGTGTGGAAGGGTTTGTCACTCTCGAATTGGCCTTCTCAGCCACACTAGACGCTGTTCCAAGTCCTCTATTCAGAGCACGTTACCATAGTCTCTTGAGACTGAAGGATGCCTAATCTAACTTATTATTCAGGATGTAAGTCCAGAAAAGTGCATATCAAACCACACTTGTATTGAGTCAGATGCTTACATTCCTAGAGGGGCCCTAATTACATCTTCTCCTAGAATGAATAAATGTATGTTAATGATCATTACAAAGGGGTTGAGAATTCGATTCCTCACCTTGCCTCCAAGGTGAGTGAACAAGGGAATGGCAAACCACCCCTGAGTACTGTGTACCTAGAAAACCCTGGAAAATGTCATTTGGAGTCAGAATTGACTTGATGGCACATTTACATTTTAGACACCTCCAGTGGCTGTCATAGAACAGTAACCAATAACCAGATGCGAGATGCCCTGGACATAATCTTAAACAATATACATGACTTGGAGAGACATATATGTGCTAGAAATAGTGGCCATAATGCTGTGGAATTTATCCGTTTATATATAGGTGGAAAAGTGTTAAGAAAGCCACGTTTCATTTCAAAAGAGGAAGCTTTTACAAAATGAGGGAACTGATAAAAGAAGGTTGAAAGAGAAGGTCAAGTCCTTCTAGAATACTCTGGGATTTCTCAAATTGACCATAATAGGAGTTCAGCTGGAAAGCATAGCACAGGTTGAGGAAGTCTAAGAGGGCAGCAGCATGACTAAGAAGCAGAGTCAGAGTATTAGAAGACAGAATTAGAAGACTTTTTTGGATGGGGAAAAAAGTGACTGAGGGCAGCACATGTAGCAAATATCAGAGAGCAGAACAGTTCTGAAACCATTTCTCCTACATTGTTAGAAAGATGAGTGAGCTGTGTGGTGAATTGGTTGGTGCAGGGGGACTAAGACTAGGGAGACCTGGATTTATATCTCCACTTCGCTGTGAAGCTCACTGGCTGCTCTTGGTCAAGTCACTGGCTGACATTTATTTATTTATTTAATTTATTTAAAATGTAGTTAGAATAGGCAGGGTTGCTGTTGGGATAAAAATGAGGAGAGAAAAATATGGAAGATGAGGAATTCTTGTGGGGAAAGGTAGGATGAAAAAATAACAAACATTTTCTGGGTGTCTGTAAAAAAAAAGGACAGAAATTCTTAATACGGTATCCTTAGACCTCAGAACCCTAACGGGTGTTGAATTTGTGAGTGAAACAGATGGGAAAGGATCTTTTCTTTTTGCTTCCACCTTTTTTTCCTTCCAGTAGTTTTCACAAGTGCAACCATCAGTGAGATTGCCTTGGAGCCATGAATGAGGCAAGAGGAAGACAGCCTGATGTCTTGTGTATGCTCCATGTGGATCTCTCAGGATGGGCAGCAGATGGTTTCAAAATCAGTATATTTTCTAGAGCTAGCCTCTCCGATAACTATAATTATTTTTTTAGTAAACTGTAGGGCTGCTCAGGGTTCACATGTCTGTAAATGTAGCCTAAGCCATGTAAAATATGAGATGAAAGGGCTTATTTTATTACTCTGTTATTTGACCACTTCTGAACTCATTGCATTTGTGGCAAATCAGTGCCCTTAGCAAGGCTTCCATTTCACTTCTTTCAAGAGGATCAAAGTTTTAAAATGGCTCAAACTTATGATTACAGTTATTACTTGGCTGCGTGCTGATGGTATTTTATTCCTCTCTGTACCACTGGGTAAGAAAGATATACACAATGGAAGTTTTTTAAATGTTAATGTTCGGAAAGAGGATTTATATGCCTATCTGCTCATATTGTTAAATGGCAGTCATACTAAATCCAATTAAACTTCATAAGTTTCAATTCTCCCATTATAGATTTAAGAAGATTATTCCAGTTCCTGAGCAGAGCATGGTTCAGATGCTGTGCTACCTCCTTGAATGCCTTCTTACCAAAGAGAACACCCCACCAGATTGCCCCAAGGAGCTCTATGAGCTTTATTTTGTTTTTGCTGCTGTCTGGGCTTTTGGAGGTGCTTTGTTCCAGGACCAGGTAAGAAAATATATACCTGTGACAATTCTGATTGATGTGGCTTCACATTTTAAATTAGCAGCTTCCTGGAAGACTGTGCTTCACCTCCAAAATGGAGGGGGCAGGGCAGCAAACAACAGGATCTATATTGACATCTGGGGACAGGAAGCTGATTCATAGCTGCTCTATGTAATGCTAGAGCAGTGATGGCAAACCTTTTTGAGCCTGAGTGACCAAACTGGGGGGGAAAAAAAACCCGGCGGGCGGTGGAAGCGGCAGTGGCGGAAGTGGAAGTGACAGTGGAAGGGGGAATCCCGGGCACGGAGGTGCCTTCAGACCCCACTCTGGATCCGCCTCCAATCGTGCCCAACCCCCGCCGGCGCCAGCTGCTCTGGATCCTGGCCCGCCACCTGTCGGGGTGCTAGCACCATGGCTGCAGCTGCCTCCTCAGGTTTGGCTGCCAGGGGTAGCAATCTGGTGATTTATGGCTCGTGTGCCCACAGAGAGGGCTCTGCATGCCAGCTGTGGCACACATGCCATAGGTTCGCCATCACTGTGCTAGAGGAACCCAGAAGTGAAAGGTAACCCCTACTGAAAGGTGGGATAAATTGGAAACAGAGAGACCTTAGCTAGTCAGAGAAACATCCCCCAGAAAAGAAGAGACTTGTTATATACATTTCTGCAACATGGTAAACCTGGGTTCTGTGGGAGCCCCGGCTTATCATGGGCAAGGCAGAGTGCTGGTTCTTCTTTCCCCAAATGCTGTTGTTTGTAGTGGGAACAGCTAAGACATGAACTAATATGTGGTTTTCTTTAGTTGGAATTCTGGCCTGTTTCTCTCCCACCGATTCAGAATCCAGGGTATATTTGTAACTTCTTGTAGTAGAAACATCCCAGAATATTAGCTGCTGTCAATTTTGCACATTTTGCTAAGTTTGTAGCTTGTTTAGCCACTCCTGCAGCCAACAGGATTTACCAGGTAGCATGCATTGCCATATTGCTTTTTGTAAGCAGACTAAGGCTCCCATTAGATCTCTGGCTTACTGTGGTCAGTGAACTGTAACATACTCACTAGGGAGCAGTGTTATTGAAATTCACTCTGCAGAGTTTGGTGACCTCTCTCTCTCTTTGTGTGTATTTCTATCCTAGCATGAGGTTTCCAAATTGAAATGAGAATTGGTAGCAACTCTAAACCTGCACTCTTATTGTACATTTGTAGGACTTAAATTCAGTGTAACAAAAACCAAGCAGTGGTTCTGCTATTGCTAAACTGAAGCTGAAAGTACATTGACAAATACTTTGGGATTTGCTCCACAATTAGCATGGGTGAATTTGAAGTATTTTTCAATGATCATATGATGCAAACGCCAGTGCAAATCAGCCTGGCTTCTTTTGCTTCTAATTTGGAATTTTCCCCATTGCCACTGTGGGCTTCCCCCCTCCCCCAAACTGGAACAATTTGAACAGTATATCTGTGAAAATTCTCAGTCATCCAAGTGTGGTTACCTGGAAGTTGAGTCATGGCAACTGGGCACCTTTCTTGTTAGGTTGAAATGTTTCATTACTCATCCAAGTAGCTTCTTCAGCTACTTGGATGAGTAGGGAAACATTTCACCCTAACAAGAAAGAAGTCTACTTCCGGCTTGACGCTGTGATGAGACAGCAGCAGGAGGACGGACCCCCCTGTTTGGGACCCCCTAGGGGGTTAAAACCACCCTGAAGAGGTGGTGAAATGGGGGAGAAGCCTGTTGATCACGGGGGGGGGGGGGAGGGATGGCGGTTACCCACGTTTGATCCAGGAAACTCCCCAGTCAACCAGCGGGCGGAAACAAGCAGCTGAATTATCTTGCTTGCAAGTCGTTGGCAGCCGGCAAAAGAAGAAGTGATAAATCAGCCAATTTAACATCTTTGTTACCACTGGGTGAGATACAAAATCTTGATTATACTGCTCTATGACTATCCCTGGACGGAATAATCCCTTTAACAGAAAAAAAGCCCCCACCACTAAATTGAGCAGCGGTGGATCTGGAGAAGGGGAAAGAGACACAAAGAAAATAAATTGGACATTAATTAAACACTTTATTATACTTCAAGGAAGGAAGTTTGGTATTAGTTTGGTTTCTTTTCTTAGTGAAGTGGTCGAGAGGGTGGTGGCTGATCAGCTTCAGGCTCTTTTGGATGAAACCAATGCCCTGGATTCATTCCAGTCAGGCTTCAGGCCGCGCCACGGCACAGAAACGGCACTGGTCGCACTGTTGGATGACCTATTGAGGGAGGCTGACAGGGTCAAAATGTCCTTGTTGGTCCTCCTCGATATCTCAGCCGCCTTCGATACCGTCGACCACGGTATCCTCCTGGGGAGGCTCTCCGAGTTGGGAATCGGTGGCCTGGCGCTTGCCTGGCTCCAATCCTACTTGGAGGACCGCCCTCAGAGAGTTCAGCTTGGGGAGAGTGTCTCGGCCCCGTGGAGTCTCAATTGTGGGGTTCCACAGGGTTCGATCATCTCCCCAATGCTGTTTAATATCTATATGAGGCTGCTGGGTGAGGTCATCAGGGGGTGTGGAGCCTCATACCATCAGTATGCTGATGACACGCAGCTCTACATCTCCTTTTCACCTACTTCAGTGGATGCCGTTCTGTCCCTTCAGTGTTGCCTGGAGGCTGTACTGAAATGGATGAAGGAGAATGGGTTGAGGCTGAACCCGGACAAGACGGAGGTCCTGAGGGTGGGTGGCCCCTCCATTGGCGGCTTGGGAAATGTCCTCTCTTTTGGGGGGGTGACTCTCGCCGCGAAGAGTGAGGTTCGCAGCTTGGGAGTACATATGGACCTGGCGCTCACCATGGAAACCCAGGTGGCGTCAGTGGTCTGCTCCGCCAATTACCATCTGTGGCGGATTGCCCAGCTGCGTCCCTATCTTGATGGTGGGGCCCTCACCACTCTGGTCCATGCGCTTGTAATCTCGAGATTAGATCACTGTAATGCGCTCTACGTGGGGCTACCTTTGAGACTGATGTGGAAGCTTCAAATGGTGCAGAATGCGGCAGCCATATTACTTAGTGGAACGAGAAAATTCCAGCACATCTCTCCCATTCTGGCTGCTTTGCATTGGCTGCCCATTCATTTCCACATTGACTTCAAAGTGTTAATGATGACATACAAAGCCCTAAACGGTTTAGGACCTCGATACTTGGCAGAACGCCTTCTCCCACCTAGATCTACTCGAGTCACTCGCTATAGCCAGGAAAGACAGCTGAGGGGCCTGACGCCGAGAGAGGCCTGGAAAGAAAGAACAAGAAACCGGGCGTTCTCGGCAGTGGCCCCTCGACTTTGGAACAGCTTGCCGTCAGAGATCTGCCTGGCACCCTCGCTGGGTGTTTTCAAGAGCCAATTAAAAACTTGGCTCTTTAGGCAGGCCTTCCCTCCTGCCAATACTTGATTCTTACTTTTCTTGGTTTTTTGTTGTTTATCTTCCCATCTTGATTATATTATTATTGTAGAATTTAATAGTTGTTTTTAAATCTGTTTTTGTGCACAATATATTGTGAGCCGCCCTGAGTAGACTCCTGTCTAGAAGGGCGGGATAAAAATCTAATAATAAATAAATAAATAATAATAAATAAATTAGTTTGGTGTTAAAATGAAGAAATTTTCCTCTTAAAATTATTTTAGCCAAACAACACTGGGAGTCAAACTGTTATGACTATCTACAGTGTTGGCAAAAAGCCCAGAACATGACCTTGGATACTCAAACTTGGAACTTTGTTTTGACTTTCCTTTTCTTCCCCTGAGAACTGACTAAAACATAGATAATTAACTTTGGAAAGTCTAATACAAACATCGAGTGAACGGGGCTGTCAACCTACGTCAGAGACTGGATTCAAATTAACCCTAAAGGTGATCAACTCACTAAAGTGGACTTATTGAAGCAATTATTGATGAAACTGGACTGACAGTTCTAAGCTACTGGACATCTTTTACTTGAAATACAAGTACTTGGCATCTTGGGACATAATGCTACAACAAGGGAAATTTTGGGATGAAACAAAATCTACCCTTCAAGCAATCTTAGAAATAGTGAGATCCCATAACAAAGAGGTGAAATCATTCAAGGAGCAACTAAAGAAAGGCTATATTCAACAGGAGACAGGGAATAATGAACAAGGAAATGTGAGGGTGGAGGACGATGTATGCCAACCAAAAGAAGGGCTGGAGGAAATCAGAGGAAAAAATTTAGGAGATTTAATTCTAACCTTAGAGCCGAGGAAAATTTTAGCTGTGTTAAGGGAAGATAAGGGGAGAAAATCAGCAGAATTAATTAAAAACAGCCTGGAAGATCTATTGGAGATAGATCAAGTGCATAAAGATCTATTGGAGATAGATCAAGTGTATAAAATGTTTTCAGATGACACAAGGGACGGCAGAATGTTTAGGGAGATAGAAACAAGAATTGGGAAAAGACAAATAAGAGAAGGAGTTACTTAGAAAGATGAAAAAGGGAAAAATATTAAGGTGGCCCTCAACATTGAAAGCATGTATATACTTAACTTCTGGAATTATAAAGGGGCATATCTTATATATTAAAAAAGGAAATTAAACTGAAATAAGGGATCATTAATCAGGGTAAAGGCATAACACGGTGGTTTTTAAGGTAAATTGAAGCTAGATATAAGGATGGGGCAAAACAAATAGTACTTAATGAATATACATTACATATGATATTGATATAGACATGATAGAAAATGTGGAGATAGAAATGGCTAAACAATTATATAAAGAAAATTTGTATAAAATGCTTTAGATAACATCTATTATGTGTTAGGAACCTGCTTAGTTATTATTGGTATAAAATACAAAGTTCGTCGGTTAAATCACCTCAAAATTATATAGATTTGGAACCGGAATTACTTTTATTAGGTATGTTTCTAGAGGATTTTGAGACCATTATATACTCTGAGAGCAATATTATGATAGTAGCCAATATTGTATACTAAAATACACACATGAACGGTTTAAATGTTTAAAAATGTATAGATTTTGAAGAGATAACTAAGAAGACACCAAGACGCAAAAAACAAATAATTATAAGCAACCCATGTAACACGATGTTTAACAAGCACGAATTGAATGTAGATAGATTGAAAAATTAATAAAATGTTTAATAAAAGAAAGAAAGAAAGAAAGAAAGAAGTCCAGTTGCCATGACTCAATTTCGAGATAATTTGAACTGTGTTTTCTCCATGTGATTGTTTCATTCTACAAAAAGATGGGGCTTGCAAATCTGTGTGCTGTCATGGTGACAGTGATGCTGGAGTGTGATGTTTTGAGACCCACCCCTCACAATCTTTCTCTCTAATTGTCACAAAGTAGTTTCTATTTTTTGAAAGCAAACTACTGAGTTTTGCAATGTAACGCCTTATCACTGCTTTGATACGTCAGTTTAGCACTAGATCATCTATATTCAGAAAGAAAAACATAAGAAAGGAGATTCAGGGATTGCCAGGTGGGCAGTATCAAAGGAAGGGAGGCCATGAGCTATAGGTGTGTATCAAACCTCATTGGATTGAGGGCCATTGGGGACAATGGCACTGAAACAATCCAGTCTCTTTATGAGATCACTTAAACTTAATACAACCATAAAAGAAACTGAGGATCAAGCTGCAGCAAAGTGTAGTCGCTTGCCAGTGTAGTCATACCCTTACTTAGAAAGCCCAGTGCCCTTAAGTACTGTCATAGTTGTAAAAGATGCTGAAATACTGCTGATGAAATGTGGCTCAAGTTGAGCTGCAGCACAAATCCTTTGTCCCCACATCTCATTAAAAAGGGTGGGATTGTTAAAGTACTGAATATCATTACCATTCTAATGATGCTGATGATTCCAATATACAGTGACCCTCTTAGGGCCTTCAAGGTACAGAGTATTCAAAAGCCCCTCATTCCAGTGGTGTTCTGGGATGGTGCACCTTGCCCAACACTCCACAGGTGGCCGGGTATGTAATCCCATCAGCCACACATGCTTTGGCTGTTTTTGGCTGTCTCTTCTCCAAGGATACATGGACACACAGTGGGGATAGTTCCACAGTAAGCCACTCCACTGAGCTATACCAGTATATTGCCACCTTAGGAGCCCAGGGTTTCTGTGAACCACACAATTGGAGATCTGTGACTGCATGGAAGCCCATCTGGAATGTCCCAGAGTGCACAACTGAAAGCTAAAGACCTTTGTATTCTTGAAGGCTTTCACGGTCTATGTGTTGCTCCTGCTCCCACACACTACACCAGAACACAGACAGAGTTCTAACTCTTGTCCTGTGAAGATGCCGGCCACAGAGACTGAAAAAACGTTAGGAAGAAAAACCTCCAGAACATGGCCAAACAGCCCGAAAAACCTACAACAACCAACCAAAGACCTTTGCTTCTCCAAGCTGCTAGTGGCTTTCCCTCAGTCTCTCTCTATCCACCACACAAGTAGAAGCTCAAAGAGAGGGTTCCTGTTTTTCCCTATTGCTCTGTTTTTTTTTCCCTTTGTTACTTATAAAAAAACCTCCTTTTGTTCTTCTCTAGTCTAGTTTATCATAAAACCTTTAAAAAGTAGATGTAGTTATAGTTTCTATGTCCCCCCCCCTTTAGTTTATCTTCCCTCACAGTTATTTCTCTGTAGCTCTATTTAAGAAGTGTGTTGAGTGTGGGGCTAAAATTCCTCATAGTGACCATAATTCGAGGTGCCTTAATTGTTTAGGGGAGACATATTTGTCTCAGATTTGCTCAATTTGTAAAGCTTTTACTAAAGTTGCTCTCAAAAATTGGCAGTTCTGTCTTTAGCTTTACCTTTGGGGGAAATCCTTTCAAGCTTTCAATCAGCAGCCTGCCTCCTCTAACACTCAGGCTTCTAAAACTATGTGTTTGCTGGGTTTGCCGAGAAAGGATAGCCCTCAGGTTGCTACCCAGAGTGAACCACAGCCAAGTCCAATTTCTGAGGCCCATGGTGCCCAAAAGACTTTCTTGAAACCAAGGTCTCCTCAAAACCAAAGAAAAGGCTTGGAGACTTGGCAAAAAAGCAGAAGAGGAAAGACAAGCACTTTCCTTTGAAACTGAGCTTGTCAAAGGCACAGTTAACGGCTAATGTAGCCCCTTATTGTCAATACCATATGTCTATGCAACCAATCTCTTTAATTCCACAAAACACCAATGAAGTCTTGCGTCTCTGCTCAGTTTTAGACAGTAAGTAAAGAAACACACCACTGTGTAGCTCTCTGCATTCACCTGTACTTACTGATAGTGCACCTTTGGTACTGAGGCCAATAGCAGCTCAATTCCATTCAAGAGACAGATATTGCTTCTGTTCTAATTCCACTATTCAATATTGGTTGAGAGCGAAGTCTCCTATAGAATACTCCTCTACAATACTGGCAGGATAGTCTTTCCTTGGTTTTTACATCCCCTTGTAAACACAGGGACATTTGATCATCATCTGTCAATAACAGGAACTGAAGAGAACATCCTTTGCCTCAGCCAATGTGTTTTATGCCTCCATGGGTTATCTTGGTGTTGACTGGCACCAGAGCAAATAGGACTACCAGTCTTTTCAAGATTATCATCCTTGATTTTGAGATGATCAGTTTTGATCTTCAAAAAGATCTAGAAGATTGTCTAAGGACTCTCTCTCTCTCTCTCTCTCTCTCATGGTTGACACAACATTGTGTAACACATTCACAGATGTGTGTACACCAATCGTGCCTTGGTCCCTATCTCTAGTTTTAAATCAGCTAACAAGGTTTCCTTTTGAGCCCCTAGCAAGAGCAGATATCAGGATTTTAATCCTCAAGACAGTGTCCTTAGTAGCTATTACACCATCCAGAAGGGCCAGAGAGTTATGTGCCCTCAGATGTGATTCTCTGTTTGTACAGTTCCATCCAGACAAAGATGCATTGGACTTTGAGATGGACTTCTTGCCTAGGATTGTCTCTTCACCCTACTCAACTTCTTGTCCTTCCACATTCTCTCCCTCTCCACAGTCATCTTTGAAGAGAATGATGCATTCTCTTGATATCAAAAAGTCCCTTGCCTTCTACCTATCTAAAACAAAAGACATTAGAAAAACAGTCAAACTCTTCATTTACTACCATGGTCACAAGAAAGATCAAGCTGTTCTTCTCGGCTGTTGTCAAAGTGGATGCTTTCTATGATCAAACTAGCATATGATCTAGCTAAAGTTTATTTACGATCCATAGTCAGGAGTCATTCAACTAGGGCAGTGAGTACTTCCAGATTCAATACATATGTAAAGCAGCTACATGGTCTCAGCCATCCACTTTTCTGAGACACTACACACTGAATGTGCAAACCAAGAATGATGCATCCTTCAGCCAAGCAGTGTTGCAGTAATTATATGCTGGTGTGTTATCCTTCCACCATGGTTTGAGCCAGTAAGTCACCCAGTTGTGTGATTCACAGATACCACAAAGAGAAAGAACAAGTTGCTTACCTGTAACTGTGGTTCTTCAGGTGGTTATCCATGAATTCACACAATCCAGAAATGAGGAGAATGTTCCTCCCCTCTCTGGCACACCTTTTCTAGAACTTTTTGGGTTGCAAATGGAGAGAGATTGAGGGAAAGCCACGAGTGGCTTGAAGCATGCACACAGTGTATTGGGGAGGGTCAAAGGTCTTTAACTTTCAGCTGTGCACTCTGGAGCATTCTGGATGGGCTTCTACCCAGCTATCCAACTGTGTGGATTCACAGATAACCACTCAAAGAACCACAGTTATAGGTAAGCAACTTATTATTTTCTTCTTTTTTGTTGTGGTTATTCTGAGATTGCTAAAGCTCAGCTGATTTTCTTGCCTGGAGAACTGCTGTCTTATTCTCCTAGATGCAGAAAACAGAGTTTATTCTTCATGACTTTTGATTGGTACCATGACATGAGGGATGAAGGGAGTTTTCCCTCCCAGATAATTCTGCATCTAAATTAGTTGTCTTATCCAATTATTTATTTAATCTTGTTTTTTCACCTCTCTTATTTAGTCATTAATTTAGTATTTCACATCATTAATGAAGGCCTGGAGCATTCTCCTCATTTCTGAATTCATTTTCTCAGTTTTTGATGACATGCCTTAGTAATAATTGGTATGTCTGTTGCTCCACAGTGCATTTATTTTGGTTTGAGGGGATTTCTAATGGAGGAGGCTTTTCATACTTTTGCAGGAGGAAACCTTATTTTCCCATCACCTGTTCCAGAGTTTCAGGTTCTTGTTTCTTAAGATGATCCAAAATGTCTCAATTCATTCCAGTCTTCTGACTTGTCTGGTGATTTTCAGGAGATAATGACTATTTTATTTTTTTTCTGTCTAATTACAGATATGCATTTTATAATTATTTTTTTTTATTGATATGTTTTTAACCCTGACCATATAATAAACATGTAACGCTTGATATGTCTTATCTCAGGGCTGCATTTTTCTGAGAGCGAGATAGTGAGCAGCATATAGTGGTCAGTGTCCATAAGGCCCCAAGGAAAAAAACAGCCAATTGGTTCCTTGAAATATGTGCATCGAACTTGCTTTATAAAGTGGACATGTAGGTTGATATGTTCTGGCATTGAACTACTCTTGATGAAGACCTGTTAATTTTCAAAAACTCCTGTATTTTATGTAGTACTCTGTGTTGACCAGTTTTTCTTGCTTTGTGCTGTCAGTAAAGCAGATGAAGACATAACTTTATTTTCATCCATTTTGGCTTGGGAAAACAAATGGGTTTTTGAGCTTTGCAGAGCTTATCCTTTAACCAGAAAAAGAAATAAGAAAAGAAATTCTGACTTTGTGTACACTGTAAGATTAGTTTGTAGCGTTGAGAATTAAGATCACTTCAGGGGAAATTTTCTTAATCACAGTTCTTTGCATACTCAATGTACTATCACATTGTTTTACTTAGCAGACTGTGTGAGTCCGGGGGGCGGGGCGGTGAGATGTGGTTCAACCAAGGCTGTACCTGATTTGTTTGAGTGTGGGTGAGTAATGTATAACCCTTGGATTTGCACCCTGGGGTGGGTTCAATGTTTTGTTGTTGTTGTTGTTTAGTCGTTTAGTCGTGTCCGACTCTTCGTGACCCCATGGACCAGAGCACGCCAGGCCCTCCTGTCTTCCACTGCCTCCCGGAGTTTGGTCAAATTCATGTTGGTCGCTTCGATGACACTGTCCAACCATCTCGTCCTCTGTTGTCCCCCTTCTCCTCTTGCCTTCACAGTTTCCCAACATCAGGGTCTTTTCCAGGGAGTCTTCTCTTCTCATGAGATGGCCAAAGTATTGGAGCCTCAGCTTCAGGATCTGTCCTTCCAGTGAGCACTCAGGGTTGATTTCCTTCAATGTTCAATGTTTAAGAGTATGCAATTATTCAGTTTTGACTCAAGCTTCCCAGTTTTTGTGTCTGAGTAGCTGTTTTCCCTTAGCAGACACAAGAATATAATCATGTCTAAGCCTTAACATGGTGTTATGTGCATCCTGATCAGGCACAGCATGTATTTTTTGCATTAGAACTTCTTTCTAATTATTCTACATTCACAATCAAACTATGGGGACTTCTTATGTTCTTTTTGTTTTGAATTTACCTCTGTTTTTTAAAAAAAGATCTCGTATTCTCACGTATATGCTGGTATCCTTCCAATACTAGATTTATATTAGAATCTGGTGATACAACCATATTTCCTAATTTTGTATAAATTATTGAATTTTGACTGCGCTAATAGTGACGTCTCCTTGCCTTTCTTTTCATTGCTTAAGTGCTGCACCTATTCAGAGCAACCTTTAGAACTGTCTACAGATAGGGTGAGCAAACTTTTGTCTGTGGAAGACCACCTTCCCTTGAGGATAATCTGTTGTTGGTCTCATGCTGACACTGGGCAGGACTTAAAGGTTGTCAGGGCTCTGCAACCAGATTTATTTTCCCTTTTTTCTCATTATGACATACTTTTCACTCTCTCCTTCATGTGCCTTGCCCAGGTGACTGTCAAGATAAGGGCAGATAGTTTTTGCCAGAGGTCTGAGTTGATTCTTTGCAGATTTTTTAAAAATTATGCAACCTGGAGCCCACAAGTTGCAAACCCCTGTTTTAGAGTTAGGTAACAATAACAACAATACTGGGAGCCCAATCCCCAGCCCTGTAAAGACATGCCTTAATGGCTGTGGCCTCCACCTTCTGGCTAAGAATTGTTTGATTTTGTCACTAAGTTATTCTCTAAATATTTGGCTAGTTGTAGTAATTGCATTAAGAATATAATGGATACTCATGAATTTTCTCATCTTTGATGAAGGGATGTTGGAACGTGGTCAACCACCGTAAGATTTTTCATTCCTGCACAAATGCAAAAGGAACAACCTGCGAAAGGAACAACCTTCCTTCCCACTAATAGCATGTTAGCAAAAAACAAACAAATAAAACCACCATCGGCCCCCAAACTTTACATTTTATACAAAAAAACTTTTTAAGTGCAAAAAACATTTTCATGATTTTTTGCACTCATGATCTCAACTCATGCAGAGAAAGCTTTTGAAATGTTTAATTCTTGCTTGTAGGAATGAAATAAGCCAAGATTTACACTCAAAAAATCACACCTCACAGAGATCTTAAATATAATAGTCTGCTAGTCGGTTGAGAATGAAGTGTGCATTAGAGTGAAATTGTGACTGAATTCTTCTTCCTTTGTTTTTTTTTTAGTGGTCTTCAAACAGTTTCTCTGAGCAACTTATCAAAAGGTGCTTCCCCACTAAAGTGGAAGAATCAGTTGTCTTAGAATGAAACAACAAGCTGTCAGAATAGCATATATAAAGTATATAAATCATTTCTGATTCAGAATCACAACAGTTGAAGTTGAGTTATGTTGAGGATATGTCTCATGGACTCAGTGTCCTTGAGGTTTTTATGCTTAATCAAACTCTTATTTTATTTAAAACCATGGTTAATTCTTATTGCTTAAATGAGAAGTAGTTTTCATTTAGGACTTTGGTTGAAGTGCCTAACATTTGTGGTTTTTCTGTGAGTTTTCCAATTACTCCGATGATGTTTTGCTCTGTCAGTGCTTGGAATTGTCTGAAAGCATCCATCTTGACTACAAGGTGTGTTTGGAGTTCCAATCGGACAAGCTTTCTCTTTACAAAGTTGCTCTTGACAGTGAACTCTCATGTTTCTTTCTCTGCTTCTCTGTAAATGTCAGCGCTAAAAATCCAAAGAGCTGTAGTCTGAATAGAACAAGCAAAGATCTGGTGAAAAATGATCCAATATAAAATCTGTTTATTGCTTGCCATAGAAATTGCCCTTAGTTCTGACCTTTTGCTGCTGAAATGTCAGAATAAACAATATAAATGCCTTCCAACTATTGGAGGCTGTTAGGTGGGCAGCAAGGTCCCTCACTAAAAAGGAGGGATGGAGGTAAAAGCATTAAAATCAGCAAGCTTCCATTACACAAGCTGCTCAGATTTATCACTACTGTAGTCATGTGGGTTGCTTGAATTCCTTCAGTTTAACATTATTTTACTGCAAAAGGAAAACCAGTTGCTCTCAGTCCTTTCTTATCTCTTCCTACATCAGCAGTCTCCCCTTCTACCAGTATACTATTTATTCTTTTGTGTGTTTTTTTCACTCCTTGGTAAGGTGTGAGTCTTGAGTTCTATGAGTTCTCGTATGGATCACCTTTAAAAAGTAAAACCAATGAAAATTTTGGTAATAGTAAAAAAGAGGGAAGAGACACTTGACAAGGCTGAATAATAAGAGAAGAGCTGGAACAGCAACAGTTGTTTGATAGAAAAGCTTCAAATCTACAACCATGCCAGTCTGTGCTTGCTTATTTAAAAGAAGAGACCTGTTTGTTGTAGGAAAAGATTCTTGTGCAGCCAATGCAAACATTTTTTGGCCTTATAAAAGCCAGGAATAAGAGCTATTATTAACTCCCAAGGAAGAATAAACATGTGAAATTCTTGACAGCCTCTGAAGCATTCCTAGGTTAGTTGTCATTAAAATACCACTGATCCTTAGTGGACGTTGGATAGCCTCAGTGAAATGAACTCCTGGCCTCAGTTGAGTTGCTGCATTGAAAAAGTGTCCAAAGCCAATAAATCTGTGGAAAATAACCTGCAAAAAACCTCAGTGTGAATTGAAGGTTAGATAAGCAGCAATCTCTGGACCAGCGTCTTCCATTCACCACCCTAAACCCAAGTACTGTACAGCCTTCAAAACACATGGATTTCTCTAGTTTTGTTCAACATAGTATTCAACATAGCAAGTCTTATTAGTATGCTGGCAGGAGTGGGGTTAGAACAGTTGCATCCCAAAATTTTCCCCAAGATGTACAGCCAGCTAGCAACCGAACAGACTGTCCTGCACTGCAGTAGCACAGCCAATAGCATTTCCCCACCACTTCGGCGGGCAGGTAGTTCAGTTTTGATTCTACCCAACAGCCAGCTTGTGTACCTTTGTGAAAATATCATCGGGTGCCTTGCTATGAAATGCCTATAGAAAGTGGCCTCCTTCGATAAACAGGCCGATAATGAGTGGGCTGGAATATTGATTGATTGATTGATTGATTGATTGTTTCAATTTGATATTCTGCACCCGCTAGTGCCACAGCACCACTCTGGGCGGTTCACATAAATTAGACAAATAGCTAATATGCTAAAAACATTATATCTAACCATGTAAAAACAGAGGGTGCCAGAGTGTTAATAAAAACTGTGGAAAAGCTAAAAGTAACAAAGATACAAACACCAAATAGCTGAATGGAGGTGTTAAAGTACCTCGGCTCAACTAGGGTCAGAGTGGAAGGCCTCCCTAAAGAGCCATGCCTTTAGTCACCTCTTAAATGTCTCCAGGGAGGAGGCCAGGCAGAGCTCCTCTAGGAGCTAATTCCACAAAGATGGAGCCACCGCAAAGAAGGCCCTACCTCTTGGAGAAGATGTATGGGCTGCGATGACCTAGTGGGTTGGGCAGTTGACACTTGTAGGGGCAAGGCGCTCCTACAAGTTATACATTTCACTACTGGCTTGTTCTACAAACCATGCTTAAGACAGCAAACTTGTACCTAGATTAGTCTGACACTTCCAAAAGGTCTGTTGAACATTGCATCTAGGCACCTGTTTTCTGTTCTGGAACAAGGACATGTTGCACTGAAATGGAAGCTTGCATTGACTGATACAGGAAGAGTTCACTGTGCGTAGCTTAATGTAAGTCTCCTGCTGGCTTCAGCTAATCAATTGAATTGTCTAGTTGTGTACACAAGTTTAATTAAGTCTGATAGATCTCACATCAGGCAGTTCCCATCATGGATAATTGTTTGTTCAGGGTACTAAGATAAAATTGTGCATAAACTTAGAAGTAAATCTCTCCTGTAGGCATTTCTCTTGGAAGAATTAAAAACAGGACTTGCCTTGGGGTAATAATGGTGAAAGATGATGAGTGGTGTTGATTTAAAGTTGGAAAGCTTACCATGCCTAAATAGTTATCTGTTGTGCTAAAGATTTTCCCCCCAATGTTTTGCTTGGCAGCTTGTAGATTACAGAGTTGAATTCAGTAAATGGTGGGTGACACAGTTCAAGACTATCAAGTTTCCTTCCCAAGGAACAGTATTTGACTTTTACATCGACCCTGAGACAAAGAAATTTGAGCCTTGGTCCAAGCTCATCCCCAAATTTGAATTTGATCCAGAAATGCCATTACAGGTGAGTGATTGCACTTTATGTATTTGAAAGACAGAGATAAGTAAAGAGGCCAAATAAGAGTATATTGTCTGTTAATTTGTGCTTATTATTACTGAAGTGTGAAAGCAATTATTTGTGTATAAGAATAAGACTTATGTTTTGTTAACTAGAACAGCCTTGCAATTAATTTTATGGCAGCGATGGCCAACCAGTTGTTTCTGTTCTTGCCATTTTCTCTCCTTTGCTGCGTGGGAGTTATAGTGAAAGCCTTTGGAGGACCAGAGGCACCCCAATCGTGTTACAGAGAAACATAGGAGAATGCCAATCATATAAAGCACCTTTAGTAGATTTCTCAAAGCACCAGATAGATTTTAGTTGGAGTAGTGTGTGTGCTTGTGTGTGCTCTTTTGTGTGTGTGTGTGTGTGTGTAAGAAACTGATTGGGGCATTCTGATAATCAGAAATTCAGACAGGAAGTTATTCCCAGGGTTCATTTATTTATTTTTTTACCAGGGAGGCATAGTGTGTTGGTTTTGAACAGTTGTGACTGGCAGTTTGGCATATCCGATTTCACATGTGTTTCCTATCGATATGGCATTATAAATGTGTAAATAGATTTAGGTAAAGGTAAAGGTTCCCCTTGACATTTAGTCCAGTCGTGTCTGACTCTAGGGCGTGGTGCTCATCCCCGTCTCCAAGCCGTAGAGCCAGCGTTTGTCCAAAGACAGTTTCCGTGGTCACGTGGCCAGCGCGACTAGACACCGAACACTGTTACCTTCCCACCGTGGTGGTACCTATTTGTCTACTCGCATTTACATGCTTTCGAACTGCTAGGTTGGCAGGAGGTAAATAGATTTACCTATAGATAAATAATACATTTCTTTCTAACTTATTTCTAGTTTGATCAGTTTTCCTAGGGGAAAATGGCTGCACAGGAAGCAGATTGTGATCAAAGACCTTAATTTGTTTTTCTCTCTGTGGGATGATTGCTTCTGTGTATTTGCCTCTTTGTCTAATAACATGCAAAGATGCCTGCCATAGCAAGTTCCATCTAGTGGTGAGTAGGCAAATTCAATTAGGGCAAAGTTTAATAAAAAAAACAGCATCAGCTCCTTCATCTCTTCTTAAGGGAATCGTAATCTGTACCATTTGAAGGGAATGTGTATCTAGATCAACCAGTTAGTATTAATGTAAATAAAGCTTAATACAGGACCTTTTTTTTCCCCATCCTGTGTCTGTGAAACATACCACTGCTCTTTTTCTGTCCTTTGTTCCTTTCCATTTTTACCAGCCACATTTTGGCATTCTGGAACAAACTTAGGAAATATAATTCTCATTTTTCTGGGCCAGAATGTTTACTGGGGATACTGGCAAATGCAAGCTTTCATTTATTCTGGTGTTTCCTGATGTGCACAACATATTTTTATTGTTGTTCTAGACTCACGAGACTATTACAGTCTCAAACTGGGTTCTTACAAGCAAACCTTTTGAGAACCACTAACTTTCTGAGATGCCATTTCCTGAAGATCTCAAAGAGGCTTTTAGGAAAAAAGGGTGTGGGTGCATGATCTAACACAGAGAATCTTTCTCTTTCAAAGGAACCCTGGGCTCACAAATGGCTGTGCTTCTGCCTAAGCCCTTGCAATTGATTCACATTAGTGCCGAGTCTCATAGATATATGTGGCATGATTTTGCTAAGGCAAAAATAAATAAATAAAAAAACAAAACAAAAAAACCCCAACAACAATAAAAGAAACAACAACCCTGTGAGCTCTGCCACTTGAGCTTCCTTAAGGATGAACACGTTGGAGAACGTTTTCAAACTAACTAGTTTTACTTGAAGAATTATTAGCAAGCATTAATGATATGGTCTGTCTATATCTTTGAACCTTGCCACGTATCATGCCTGCCTATTCCCACATTGAAAAAAATTAGTTCAGAAAAAATTAGAAAATGGCCATGTGGCCCCCAAAAACAATACAAATTCAAGAGCAAGTGATACCTTTATTAGACCACAGATGAAAAATATCAAACAATGAACTACTCTCAAGATCTTCGTGCACACACAGCCTGAGAAAGATGAATTATCATGAAAAGCTAGCTGTCTGCTATTTGCTTGATAATTATTAATGATCTAATAAAACTCTCACCTGCTCTTGCATTTGTTAAAAAAAAGAGATATCTCTGGCCATTTTTTGTTTCCTTCCTTGCACACAGTTGGAAAAAAAGTTGTATTTAAAACAGCTATAAGTGCATGGATATTTTGCGGAAAACCATCTGTACTACTGGTTGTTGTAGGTTTTTCGACTGTTTGGCCGTGTTCTGGAGGTTTTTCTTCCTAACGTTTCACCAGTCTCTGGGGCCGGCATCGTCAGAGGACAGGAGTTAGAACTCTGTCTGTGTTCTGGTGTAGTGTGTGGGACCAGAACACAGACAGAGTTCTAGCTCCTGTCCTCTAAAGATGCCGGCCTCAGAGACTGATGAAACGTTAGGAAGAAAAACCTCCAGAACACGGCCAAACAACCCGAAAAACCTACAACAACTATTGGATCCTGGCCATGAAAGCCTTTGAGAATACATCCATACTAAGCTTCATTTGTACGGTGAATTGTAGGCCTGCAGGGGCACATTTTGTCTGATGCCCCACAGTACTACTTATCAGTGGCACGTTTCTGGCTCACCCTATCTAGTTGCTTAGAGGGTGATCTGAGCTTGTTCTAAATTCTTTCCATTCTTCCCTCAGGCATGCCTGGTACATACCAGTGAAACAATTCGGGTGCGCTACTTCATGGATCAGCTCTTGGAAAGAAGGAGACCTGTCATGCTGGTGGGAAATGCAGGCACAGGGAAGTCTGTGATTGTAGGTGATAAACTCTCTTTGCTGGATTCTGAGGAATACCTAGTGAAGAATGTTCCTTTTAATTACTACACCACGTCTGCCATGCTGCAAGGTAAATCAGCAGGTGAAATGGCAGGGAACAGAATAAATTGAAAAGGTAGTTTCTTACATATAGAAAAAAAATTGTGGTATGAAATGCTCAGAAGAAATGCTTGCTCCAAATCTGAAAAGGTCAGAAGGAGATTTTTTTTCAAAGCCCAGTGCAGCTGAATTGAAGTATAGAAGTTCTTGTTATTCCTATTTATGATTGGTTTGTTTTTTGTAAAGATTTTAGAGAAAAAAATGAACACATGGAACAGAATTATTACAAGAGAGAGAAAATGGAATCCTTTATCAAATGGAAGAGTAATCTAAATGTAAAGGAGAAAGTAAATTTTGTCAACATGTTGCATTCTGCATAAAGCTGAAGTGATTTTAAATTGTAGCTAGCTAGCTAACTGTAGTTGCAAATCTTAAGAGTTTTTTTTAATACAATAGAATTAGTTGGCCCATTCAACAGCTGTAGTCTACGTTGTAGGGTATAGTAATGATTGAGAGTACCATTTTGTTTAAAAAATGGACCAGATAAATTTATATAAAAGTAAGAGTCCTTGATAACCCTAACATAACCCAGTACTGCCTTTAGCAGTACTGCTCTGAAGAGAAAGAGCTGTTCCATCAATACTTTCCCTACATCACCTGATACTCAACATGTCTCCAGCAGGAGCCAAAGTCCTAGAAATTGTCCTTCTAATGTTTTCATGTCCAGTTTGAGTGCATGTCAGTGTTATTCCCTCCCTGCAATTTTGCCCTAAATAACCGTTCATTTTCTCACTGTGTCATCATTCTCTTCAGAGCTGATGTGGTTAAAATGGGGTAAAAAAAAATCATGTGATGTGTGCTGCTACACACGAGTTAGCTTTTCATGAGAGAGAAACAATTCTGGTTTAACTTATCTTTGATGATGTTTGAACTCAGACTCAAATATTGAGCATTTACAATTTCTTTTTCCTAGCACATTTGTTCAGTTTTGACTGAACATTCAAAACCAGGCATATTAGTAGTTTATAAGTTTTGCAGCAATAAAACAAGCCAGTTCTAGCCAGATATATTTAGTGAAGACAAATGCTGCAGGCAAATTGTCACTTCTTACAACTTCCACCATCACTTAATAATCCCAGATAGCTGGTCATAGTTTAATAAATACCGTAAATAAACAATGGGGCTTGAGGTTGAACATCTATATATGAAATACCCAGAAGGATCCATACATTATATCAGTGTATCACTCTTCCACTATCTGTGTTACTTCAGTCTGTTGCATATACAATATGCTAGTGTGTACATTCATAGGCTCCTGCCCTTCATCCTGCACACCAGTGCATTCAGGGCCATTCAGATATGTCAGGGTTTAAAGTTCAAAGTAACACCAGAACTTGTGTGGACAACATTCATGTGTTGGAAGCTGCAGGTATGTTGTAATCTGGATTGGTGAGTCAGGGAGATCCTGTGGTTTAAAAACAGTCTCCTGAGTAAGATTGCATTCTGCACTGGAAAAGGAAAGATGATGTGTCCAGCCCTGAGCCTCAGCCCAGCACACATCCTGTGTACATTTTTGTGTGATATTGTGTGTGTGTGTGTGTGTGTGTGTGTGTGTGTGTGTGTGTGTGTGTGTGTGTGTGTGTGTGAACAGTATCATCTGGACAGATCGATTGTCACCTAGGACATTTTGAATCCTCCCAAGGTGATGACTTACCATTTAATAAACAACTTTACTGTTTGGTCAGTTGTATGCCTGTGTGAATCTTGCCATTCATCTTTAATAGCCCTAGAAACATATTTGACCTTTTGCCTTTGGATAAATTTATATCCTCACTGGAGACATACTGTAGGAAGAGTGTAGATTATTAAATTGTTAACACACTATCCTGCTAGATTCTGCTTGAAAGTCTGTAATCTTTATGGAAGTTCAGAATGAGCCCAGGTCCATTAACATTTCTGGCTAGGAGGATAGGAGAAGCTAACAACACATATTTATTTCAGTACCAGCAGGAAACACTATCCCTTGCTGTCAAGATGTATAGAGATAAATGGCAGCAACTTTTTCATTTTTACTTGGACTGTGAGCTGTGGCTAGAGGCTGGGGCAGGGCACTGGAATAAGTTATCTGTGGTGTAGATAAGTGTGAGAATGTGCCTCAGACATGGTTGCTGGTCTGTGCTGGTCATGATTTATATTCTCTGCACTATGGTTTATGGTGCTCAGTCTTGAGATTTACTTGGTTCTATTTTGCAGTTTATCATTTTCCAGTCTTTTCTAGTGGATGTTTGCTTCAGTCTTTTAAATTTCCCACAAGCCAAAATAATGAAGGTCTTACCGGGGAGCTTGAAAAACACCATCCACTTATCTGGCATCAGTGGAAAATAGAAAGGGAATGCAGCATGGTGTACTCTGTTCTCCACTGAGTAGGAAACGTAGGCCAGTCACTTTCCCCCCCACCTTTATCCTCCCTGACAGGGTTGTTGGGAGGATAAAGAGGGAAAGTGGAAAACCATGGACTCCAGGGAGGAAGGGTGGAATATAAATATAGCAAACAAGGAAGCAAACAGACAATGGCATTTATTAAGGATTTTCTCTCTAACCATGTAATGTAATCATTTATAATGTCACATAGTATGTATTATAAGTAAGGATACCTAATAGAGCTCTACCACAGTTTTGTTTTTACAAGAAAGCGAGAAGCTCTGGGAGGGGGAGTTTGCAGTGGAAAAATGGCATGAGGGATGTATTTAATTCTCCCTGTCCCTGTGGTTTCTTTATTCTAAATCTCACCTTAATGGGGCTAAGAGCAGATTTGCCCTTGCACACACAAGGTGCAGCAGAGAAATTTTTTGCTTCTCAAGCTAAAAATATGACAGAGTTCTGTGAAATGTGTGTCTAATGTAAAACTAACAAATTCACATTTTCCATGCAAATCAATCAATCAATCAATCAATCAATCAATCAATCAATCAATCAATCAATCAATCAATCAATCAATCAATCAATATGCAGTGAATTTTCAATATCTGTGCTTCTCTGAATTTTGCGACTCAGTTCTCTGATTTTAAAAAGATGACTATTTGAGGAACATCCACACAATAATGTACATATTAATGAAAATAATACAAAGATTGCATTATTAGAGAAAGTTGCTTGCAAAGTCCATTCTTTGAACAGAATTTGAAAAGCAAAAGTAATAGGAGAACTGGGCCTGATGATGTCTGTCAATTTTCCTCCAGAGTTACTGAGAAAAGCCACAAACTCATACTGAAACAAGACAGACAAACTTTAGCTGGAAAAGATTCAAGGTGGACATAAAGTGAAATTGACAAATGTCTGCATTCCGAGCAAGTACCTGTTTGGGACTAATGACAGGAGGGGAAGCAGCTGCAGAGGAGGCGTTGGTGTGGAGTGAAATTATGGTTAGTCGGGGGCTGGCATTAATCACATAGGAAGATGCCTTACACATCATCCTGTTGTTTGTGAATCTAGCCCAGTTTTGGATGCAGTCAGTGGCTGACATACCGCTCCCCAGCCTCTCAGGCAGAGAGAGATATTTTCCATCACCTGCTACCTGATTCTTTTGTAATTGTCTCCGCTTAAAATAGGCCTCCTCTGAAGCTAGTGTGCAGATTATTTTGGATTATAATTCCCACAGTATTTTAGTCAGCATGTCCAATGGCTATGCTGTCTGGGGTATTCTGGGATTGTAATTCTGAAAAAGTAACTTTTCCAGCTCTTTAATTGTGGGGAAGAACCATTTGGAGGATGCTGTTTTTTGTTTCTTCCTGCATCATGTTGACTGAAATCCTGTTGCTCATCATAGTAAATCTCATTAGAGTAGGCCCACTGAATCAGTGGGGACTTGGTAAGTCAACTCTTCTGTAAATTCCATTAATTCAGTGGGTCTGCTCTAGTTGTGACTTATTATGCTAAACAACAAGATTTCAGCCATAATGGTGTTATATGCCATCAAATTGTTTCCAGTTTATGGCAACCCAATGAATTAGTGACCTCCAGAAGACACCCTATCATTAGCAGGACTGCTCAGTTCTGCAAACTAAACCTGTGGTTTTCTTCATTGAGGCAATCCATCTCATGTTCAGCTTTCCTCTTTTCTTACTGTCTTGCACTTCTCCTAGCTCTCTTGTCTTTCCTAGTAAATCTTTTCATGATACATCCAAAGTAGGATAGCCTCAGTTTAATGCCCTGTTATCCTCTTAAAATAAAACTGAACATTACTAAGGTTCCACACATAGTGGTACAGGATTCTGTGTTGAATTCCAGCAGGGTCATCATGTAACTAAAGCTCTGCAGAACTCGAGATTGATTTTGGTTTGTGAAGTACAGTTGTAGTTTGATGTGTGCTGGAAATAGTCAGAAAGCCAATCCACCACCGGTTTATGGACTCAGATTTTCTGTTGCATTATTGGAGTTCTGCCTGCTGGCAAAAACTTCCTACTCATTGTAGCTAAAAAGGTTCCTGATCTGCCCTTGGAGCAAATTGAATACCTCTGTTTAAATGAATGGGATGATATATACTTACGAAAGAATGTAAGTGTACAGTATGTGTAAGATAGAAGTATTAGTAAGCCAGCACAAATAACATTGCATTAGGAAAGATAACATGATGGCAGTGATGGTTGGTGTCTGCTTTAGTGTCCATTAGAGTGGGTGGTGTGGAAGGCACAGCAGGTGGGAGGAGCTGGGACAAAAGTCAGTATTTCTTCACTCAATGGGCAGATAGGCACCCCCCCCATTCCTATCTCTCTCACACATACATGTAGAAGCATTCACTCACTCAGATACTGCCTCTTGCTCACCCCACAACGCAGCTGAAGAGCAGAAAAGTACCCCTTGCCACTGAATAATAAGCATTCCTATCTGCTGTAGCATCCCTCTGTGTCTGGTTTCAAAAACGGGCAATTGGTTTGCTTGCTGGCACTCGTTTTCTTTCTCTACCCCGTACAGAGCGCAATGAGGCTGGGAGTTTAGTGGGAGGGGAACAAAGGCATGGTTCTGCCCCTTCGTCTTTGCTAAGGAGGCAGGCAGGGTGAACTGGTGAGTGATAGTCTGAGGCTGAGCTGGGCAAGGCCCCATTCATCCTCATGGTCCCCAGTATGATGGAATACCATATGTGGCATCCAACAGCTTTACATTTCTACAAAATGATTGTCTTGTCCTGCATGGTCATGGTGCTCAGCAGGTTTCCTGATGCTGTTAGTTGTAGAACATAATGCCGTTAATCCTGAAAAAGATTCTGCAAAAGGCCACTGAGCCATCTAAATTCTACTTCAAGCTACAGAGCCTTGTGCAAGGTTTCTTCATGTGGCAAATTTCCCCCTGTGTGCATCTCTCTTAGCCCATCAGCCTCTGGGAAACACAGCAGATACTTGAGAGCCCTAAGACACGGTGGCTGTTTATTCTGCCATAATTGGGATCTGAGTGTCTGTGCAAGAGGCATGTGGCTTTTTGATATTATTGTGGGAAATGTTCTCAGATTAAAATGCTGCTTTTCTGAACATGTCATCTGATCTCTCAGTAATTGCGTTTCAGTGTGATATATCTCCTGTACACTTGTTAAACACATAAAAGGGATGTCTCCTATGTTAATTAAGCTCTAATTAAATGCCTATTTCAAAGACTGTATCATTCTTCCAGAATTTTTGAATGGGGAGGGGAGGGGAGGGTTGTTGAAAGAAAAAGATTGTGATGGGCGAAGGTGTTATCTTTCACACAGTACTTCAGGTTCTTTTGTGTCGCAAACTGTCAAATGGAAACCAGATGGATTCTTAGCCTTTAAAGCTAAATGCAAAATAAAAAGCATTTTTAATAACATGTAAATATGTAATCACTGCAAGGGAAAATGATAAGCTTTCTTTAATAGTTTAACTATGTGATCGGTAAGATTTGGTAAATTACACGGCACACATATTTTAAAACATTTTATTTGTGCAGGCTCTCTCTACCTATGTTAAAGTTTTAATAAGAAATAAATTTTAAAAAAAGAATGCAACTGTTAGCAAAGTAAGGCTGCAGATCAGTAGTCACTTACCTGACAGTTAACTCCATTGAACTTAAAGGGGGCTACTTCTGAATGGACGTTAATAGGATTGCACTCTAAATGTATATAAGGTGATGCACCTGTATTTTTCATCACAGATATGTGTACCAGAATGTTGGCAAATTATATGCTTGTGCTATCCGTGTATTACAATTCTTCTGATAGGTTAATCTCATGAAAGAGGTTAGTCTATTTGAAGAATTAATAGTTGAAGCAGCTAAGCAATAAGTGTATTGAAGACAAAAACATAATAGAAGTAAACCTTAACTCCTTTAATAATGCCATTCTCACTCTTCTCATAAGAGCTGGTAGTTAGAGAAACATAACTATCCAGATGACCTTAGTCTGTGCCAAGCACAAGGATTGTGGCACATGGCGAGAACACCTTTCTTAATCCTTCCTGAAACAACAACTATCCTTGTGAGCACTACTTCCTTCAAGTCTATACATTCTGTCTTTAATAACAGCCACTGGTTTTTCCATTTAGGGATAATTCACACAGGAGGGGCAGGGAGGGTTGCTCAGTGAGTTCATCTGAGGCCAATATATTGTTTCTGGCTGCGATTAACACACAAAAATAAGCATGGCCATTGTTTACTCTAGGATTCTATAGCTGCAGCAACTGTAGGAAGTCATTATTTATCTCATTTTGCTTTGTGCAAAAGAAAATATGACATTTGTTTGGATAATTTCCCCCTGTCCTTCCAGTTTAAATTGCCTGTGGCACCTTTCTTTGACATCCATCAAGTCACCCTCCTTTTCATTTGTTTGTGTGTGAGATTCAGCATCTTTGAACAATAACTAGCAAGAAGGTTGTGCTGTACACTTTCTGATTTCTCTTGAGGCAAAGTGGTACCTTTTGGTGACACATGGATTCAGTTTGATGAATGCTGCTCAGCCCAAAGCAACCCTTCTTCTAGCTTCGCATTCCTGGGCACTAGTTTTGTGTCATATTTGTCCAGGTTAATCTCTCATTTATTCAGTTGACTCGCTTTGAATCTGAACAGTCTCCATGCAGCCTCAGACAGCTTGTCAGTTATCGTCTGGGTAATAAGCAATGTGAGCAGATGTCCAAATACCAAATCATCCAGCTCAGTCATCATCTAAGGGAGGAAGTAGGGTTATGTTCCAAGTCCCTGAAAGAAATCTGCTTGACAGTTCTGATCTATAACCTCTTGCAGCCCTCTAAGTAGCTTGCCAGCCCAGCCAAAGCATTTCTTGGGGTCAATCTCTTCTTATTGTTTATGATAGGACAAAATATGGTTCAGAGGCCAAGGATAAAGAGATCAATATCTCCGATGAATTATGCTCTGTGTATTGTAGAGTCATTGCACTACTAAAGAAATACAACTGTGCTGCCCAGAATGTTTTATGGACTAATTCCAAATGGGCTTTCAATCTCAGTTTTTAAAAAAATCTTTATCCTGCCCTTTAGAACAGGGTGATTCACATTTTTGCAGGTGCTTGTAACATTTTCTTATTCCAGCCTCAGGGGCATGCAGGCTGGGAAGGTGGTATTGGCTATGCTGAAGCATTCACACCTAAGGAGGAAACCACACAGGATGTGAAGCATAAGAATGCTTCCCTAAGTAGCAATTCTTTGTCCAGTTTCCTCCTTCTCCTTTCCTTAACAGAAAGGAAGTGCATTTTGGGATATCATTGCACTGTATCATTTTACTGCAAAGACTAGAACTGGATAGTAAGGAGGGTGGAAAAACATGTGATGATGTCCAGTTCCATTTTTCCTTTACTATACATAATGCATTGAGATGGGGCAATCAGACACAGATTGTGCACCCATGATCAGCATTCCACTCTAAAACATGGAAGCTATCATGGATCGGAAGCATTGTGCTTTCATCCATGAAAGAATAAACAATGCGGAGGGATGTCCCAGGCTACATCTGTGCTTTCCTTCAGCAACTATCCTTTGGCTTCAGGCTCTCTTAGATGAAACCAACACCCTCAATTCATTCCAGTCTGGGTTCAGGCCGTGTCATGGCATGGATACCACATTGCGCACCCTGCAAGGTGACCTCCTGAGGGAGGCTGACAAGGACAAAGTGTCCCTGTTAGTCCTTGTGGATCTCTCAGTGGCCTTTGATACTGTTGACCACAGTATCCTCCTGGGAAGGTTCTCGGGGTTAGGGATTGCAGGCCTGTCCTCACCATGGCTCTGGTCCTTCCTTAAGGACTGTCCTCAGAAAGTGCAGTTGTGGGGGATGGTCTCCACCCCTTGGACTCTAATTTGCAGAGTCCCTCAGGGGTCGATCATCTTCCCTCTGTGTTCAATATCTATTTGAGACCACTGGGCAAGGTCATCTGGAGATTTGGAGTTTCATGCCATCGGTACACAGATGTCACTCAGCTCAATCTCTCCTTCCATCCTACTGCAGTGGATGCTGTCCCATTGTTTGAGTGCTGTCTGGCTACAGTTCTGGAGTGGATGGGGGCCAGCAAACTGAAATTGAACATGGACAAGATGGAGGTCCTCTGGGTGGGAGCTCCTACTGCCTGCAGATTGGGAGGCTCTCTTGTCTTTGGGGGGGGGCATTCTTTTGGCTTCCTTCTGAACCCAGCACTGTCGATGGGCATTCAGGTAGTGTCTGTGGGCTTGTCAGTATATTTCCCCAATACTGGCCACCTTACACTGGTTACTGGTCTGTTTCTGCATCAGATTGAAGGTGCTGGTTTTGACCTATAAAGCCCTAAATGATTTGGGATCACAGTACATGCCAGAATGCCTACTTTCTTTTTTTTTTTTTTTCATAATTTTTTTATTATTATTATAACTCAAACAGACATACAAAACAAACACAGACATATACGCGGGGAGATAATTTCCATATATCCATCTGGTATATAATTCTGACTACATAAACCATATTACCCTACTAACATATTTAGGCCTTATCCATCTGGTATATAATTCTGACTACATAAACCATATTACCCTACTAAACATATTTAAACCATTATTAAGATCAAAAAATGACTTCCTAGCTTTATAATAATTAACATACATACATTATCTAATATATAAACTTAGATCTATATTGATCTTATATTCAAACCATTCTTAACTGCATAGACAGACTATGATTCATATATTACTTGGTGTCTTTATGTTTCTAACTTATCATCAATAACTTCTAAACAATTATAATCAAAATATGTATTCTAATTTAAGCGTTATATGTACTTATCAACCATTTGAGACATTCAGCAAGTAACTTTCCAATTTTTGTTATATTTCTCAGCTCCATGTATAGACCAGGGATTTCTGATTACTTATAGCCTTGAAAATCTAGAATTCATTTCCTGCATTCTTTTTACCAGCTTTGAAGTGCCATCTATGAAATCTCTATAAATTCTTTCACCTGCATACCCCTCTATCCAATACTCATCATAAGCATTCCTAATTTCATCTTAAAGATTGCTTGTCCACCAAAAAACTCCAAGCCAGGTCAAACATTTCTCAGAGATCTCCACTTTTGCAGATAAAAAGATATTGTATACCTAATCTTGTCTATATAATCACCATAATAATTCACACATATTTAATCTCTATATATGTACCATGGACACAAAAACATCTAATATTATTATTCTTCATCGACCTTTCTAAAATTCATAATTACATATGCTTGTCTACCATTGAGATTCCCACCTGGCCAAAATTGCTCATAATATAATTACTCATATTGCTTTATGTGTGACTATATATCTCTCAAACCAAAATTTTTTTATCATTTAATCAACAGGTTACTTTCTCCCTTTTTTTTTTTTAATCATTTAATCAGCAGGTTACTTTCTCCCTTTTTATTTTTGCTTCTCAGCTCCAGTATCATATTTCCAAGATTCGTCTCTTGCTCCCTTTTTGCCAGTTTTAAAATGCCATCTATGAAATCTCTTTAAGGCATTTTCTATCCGATTTACTAATTTCCTCCCAATATAATCAATGTCTTGATTTTGAAGCAACGCAGATCTATCCGATCTCTGATCATAAATTTCTGCCCCTAAATTCACCCATGCCTTCCCTTTTACATTATTTTCAATCGAAATAATGTCAACATGCTTTCCCCCCTTATCTCCACCCCTCCTTTTCCCATCTTTAAAGATGTCATCAAGGAAAACAGTCTTTCTCTCCCTCTCTGGCGATAGCGGTCGTTCAGTGAATTCAATGTAATCAGTCGGTTTGTCTCCCATCTCCTGCTTCCCAAGAACAATAGTCTGTCCATCTGTCTCCGATGACGGCAGTTCAGTAAGTTCAGTGAAATTGGTCGGTTTGTCTCCTATCTCTCTAACATGGACAAGATGGAGGTCCTCTGGGTGGGAGCTCCTACTGCCTGCAGATTGGGAGGCTCTCTTGTCTTTGGGGGGGGGGCATTCTTTTGGCTTCCTTCTGAACCCAGCACTGTCGATGGGCATTCAGGTAGTGTCTGTGGGCTTGTCAGTATATTTCCCCAATACTGGCCACCTTACACTGGTTACTGGTCTGTTTCTGCATCAGATTGAAGGTGCTGGTTTTGACCTATAAAGCCCTAAATGATTTGGGATCACAGTACATGCCAGAATGCCTACTTTCAACAGGGATTTCCTGTCCTGCCTGCACATCCCAGGCTGGATGGCTGAGAAATCTAAACCTGAGAGAGGCCTGGAAGGAGAAAACACAGAACTGGGCCTTCTTGATGGTTGCTACTAGGCTCTGGAATGAGTTGCCACCTGAAATTTGTTTGCCCCCCTCTCTAGAGACTTTTAAGAAATATCTGAAAACTTTTTTATTCTGGCAGGCTTTCCAAAATATTTCATCTGAATAGTCTGCTCAGATTATAAGCCTAATATTGATAATCACTGCCTGTTTTTTAAATGCAATTTTAATTATGTTTGTGGTGTTATTATTTGTCATTTGCTGTACACTGCCCAGAGTGAGCTTTGGTCAGATGGGTGGTTTAGAAATTGATTGAATGAATGAATGAATGAATGAATATCCCACTGCTAGTAACTTTGTAGTCAGTACATCCATGCTGTTTTTGGAAGGAAATAAGATGATTGGCAGGAGCGATGAGAGCTACATGACACTAGGTAGGATACTTTTGTCCTACTTTGCAGGATTTCCGAATCTTTCAAAAGTAAGCTTAATCATTGCAGTGTAACAAGTGTGAAAATGTGATGTCTCACAAAATTACTAGATGCTCAGATATTAGACCAACAGCTGTGTATTATTTGTAACCATAGTCCTGGTTAGGAGCTTTCTGTTAGCAGCAAATTCTGCTTCTCAGTCCACTTATTGTTTAAATGTTTTCAGGAGAAATCCTAACCCCCTGCATTCTAGTGGATATGGAGCAGCAAAACTGAATGTCGTGATTTCCTTCCTTTGCTTTCTGCCTTGATCATAACCCTTCTGATTCATCTAAACATAGCAATTTTGGTGATTCATTTGATTCTTCCTTATAATTTTCTTCCTGTACTCTGACATTCCTAGCTCTTCAATATTGATAATATTTATTTTCTCCCTACATCAGACTTTGCTGAAACTCTTATTATTTCCTTCAGTGTTGACTCTATGAGCCATTGCAGCCTCTAACTGGCCCTCCTGTTCTTTGTTTTGTTATTTTCTGTAGAGCATGGGGAAGTGAGACATACCTTATTTTCACATATATCAATTTGCATAGACATGACTACTTCCTGACTGCTATTTGCCATTTCATACTGCCTTGGCCATTTAGAAATCTTGCACCATTCACAATAGAGTTGTGACTTCTGAAATGCTGAGCCTTTGTTTCCTTTCAGCTGTTCTTGAGAAGCCACTGGAGAAAAAGGCTGGAAGGAATTATGGACCCCCTGGCAATAAGAAACTCATCTACTTCATTGATGACATGAACATGCCTGAAGTCGATGCTTATGGAACAGTTCAGCCTCATACACTGATCCGACAACATCTGGACTATGGACACTGGTAAGCAAAGGATGGACAGATGAGTCAACTTCTGGTCAATGTTTTTAGGTATAGTTCCATTTTGTTTCTGCACTAATCTGCAAACTCTCTCTCTCTTTAAAAAAAACACTAGAAATATATATTTAAATATGTACTGGAATGTGTGTTTTGATTCATTTAAGCTGTCAAGAATTACATCATAGCATTTGGAACAATGTGAAATCTGGTGGGTGGCTGAGTTATGATTTGCACATTAGTTGAAGAGGAGTAGATGAGGTCATTCCTTAATAGAATTATCAAAGGTTGCATTCCTCAAGCATCTCTATGGCAATAAGCTTCCTTTTTTTGGTGATGAGCTTATGGGACAGATGTCCTGTACTTTATTGAGCTCTGTGGAATTACACGCCACACAGTTTATCGTTTTCCCATTGTTTGGTATAATGTCTTTTAGTCTAAGGGCTTGTCAACCCAAGCTTATCAGAGTGGGCTGGAATGAGCTAAATAGGATAGCAAGAGGTTGTGGAGAGGTCCAATATGTCCTTTGGTATGATCCTCACATACAAAGGGCATACACACTTCAAACAACCCTATTTGGTTTGTTTCTGATGTCAGTTCCCCATATCTTGAAGTGGCTTAAGAAGACAGCAAATTAATACTTCCTTTGCTCTGTGGAGGGGCAGAGGAAGTGACTTTCTCCCTGACTCTATTAGGGCACTGCATCATACATTAATTTTTTTAAAATTAGAAAATGTCCTCCTGGAAGTGGGAGGAGACAGAAGGGGGTGACAAGGGGCACTTTAATTTTCTTTGTGACTTATCTTAAGGGCTGGGTCGAGAACCTGCTTGCAGCCAAATCCACTTCCTCACAGGGTCCCAGAAAGGTACGGGTAAGAACACAAATGGCCAGCAGTAGATTTGGCTGCAGGCAGATTCTCAATCCATCCCTTAAGACAAGTCAAAGAAAAGAAAAAAAGCCCCTTGTTGTCCCCTCCTATCTTCTCCTGCTTCTTGGAGGAAGTTTTCAATCTTTTAAAAAAATGTAAGTGATGTGGTACATCTCTGCTGCCCTAATGAGTGTAAAAAAAAATTACCATGGAGGAGCAGAGGAAGTTTTTTTTTTCCACAGAGGAGTAGAGGAAGTGTTTGATTTGTTAATATCCTGAAGTGGCTGTCTTTTAAAGCCACTTCACAATACAGATTGACAGAAGAAAGACCCCTGACAGCTCCAAGTCCGCTTAATTTTGTTTCCAGCAATTGCATGCACTGGAAGTAAACCAAAATAGAATGTTCCTACCCACACTAAAAAAGTAGAAGCACCTGATAGGAATGCAGAAAGGTAGGAATGCTTTGGAGATGAGCTGCTTTGCTCTAGTGATTATGTCATGCAGTCGCCAGGAAAAGTAAGAAACCTGTTCCCTGCAGTGGACCAAACAGTGGGCTAAATGCCCATTTGATGGCACTCCAAGTCTGTATTGACCTATTTCATCCTGAAATATCTTTCTTAAGTTGACAAAGAAAGAGAGTATCTTTTTAGTATCTGCCAGCACATCGCCTTGTTGGGCTTGGGGTCCCAGTGTAACTTAAGGCTGCTTGTAGAAGCCCATATACTGTTGCACCCATAACCAACCTGCAAATGGGTTTTTCTGTGTTGGCCCTTGGAAGAAATTCTTCTTTCTACAGGAATAATAGTCACCAGTAGCTGGTCATAACCAGACATTATGAAGAAAAATATTTTTCCATTCAGGAAGGCAGTTGATGAGCTGCCTTTTTTGGGGTGATGGTGGTGGTGGTCTGGGCAGTGGGCCCTGAAATAATAAAGTCATCCCTTCATCAACCATTGGACTAGTTTTCACTTTGATTCTTGGGGTGAAGGGAGCACTGAAGCCCTGGACAAACTCTCCTTTCCTTTGTGGTGCTTATCCTCTGTTGCAGAGGGACTGCTGTGGGACAAATGAACAGGTAGTAACAGCTTTAGCACTTTGATCTTGTCAATGATAACCATGAACCATGTGACGGCCCTTGGTAGCTGGGCGGTGCTGCAGCAGGAGCCCCTAGAACACCTTTTTTCCAACCTGGTACCCTCCAATGGTGGGACTACATTTTCCACTATCTAAGTAAGCAAATAGTTACTGCCCTAGACAGTTACATGTAAATACGGTAGTGAAAATGTCAGGCTCTCTTTGAGATCAAGTCCCTGTTGTACCGGCTCTTATGCAAACATATGTGACTCCCAGCCTCATTCCCCAAATTGCTCAGTCTCCCTTGGAATATTAACTGGAAACAGCTGGCATGCAGCAGGTGCCCACTACACATCCTGAAGGCTGCTTCAGACTTGGCCATGTCCAGCAGGCACACTGCTGTTTGTTTTTCACTAATAGGCTGTGATTAGGATGATGATGCATTTTTTCTTCTTCTTCTGGCAAAGGTATGACAGAAACAAGCTGTCCCTGAAGGAAATCATGAATGTGCAGTACGTGTCATGCATGAATCCAACCGCTGGCAGCTTCACTATCAACCCACGCTTGCAGGTATTGCTGATTCACCTTGCTGGATGAAGGACACTGTTGGTTTTGTTCAACCTGTAGAAACACTGAAACTCCCCCCCCCCCCCAAGTTCTTTAAAACCTTGGTTAAGCCCATGCCCATATGAAGAGAAGCTTCAAGGATTGAAAACTTGGAAAGAAAATTAATTTGTGATGTTTGTCACAAATAGAAAAGTGAAGGAAGGAAGGTTATACAGAGGTGGGAAAATGGGGTAGAATTAATTAAACAAGATAGCTAGGAAAGGAGTCTGGAGATTTTTCTGATGTGAACATTGGCCATGCAGAACACAATTACTGCAATTACTTTTGCCCCTTCTTGACTTTCTATAGATCAGAGGAGCCCCCGATTCTTGTGCCAGTCAGGGTTTGATCTCATTAGACAGTTCCAGCATGATCATACTTCAGCACCAAGAACAGTGGTAAAATCTCATGTAGGAGGAACATAGTGGCTACAATCATTGGTGTTCACATAAGACGTGTAACTTGTGCTGAGGATTTGCGGCTAATTGACAAGGTACTGGTGTACATCTCAGATGCATGTCTGCTCATGCACTCAATTGCACACCCAAGATGTACCCCAGCGCCTTGTCAGTTAGCAGCAAATTACACAAACCTTACATGAATACCAGTAGAATTCCAACTAGCAGGTTTTTTTTCCCCAGTTGGAACTGTGAGTAGAGTTTTCCCTGTTTGTTGTTTCTGATTGGGTATTTTGCGAAACCTAATATATACTTCACCAGAGTTGTACTAGGTAGCCAAATTCCGGATCAAATAATAAGCACCTTAGAACTACAGAGCTAGAAGGGACCCTATGGATCATCGAGTCCAGACCCTGTTAAGGAGGTACAGTGGGGGGACTGAACTCATAACCTCTGGCACTGGAACCAGAGACCTAAACCACTAAATGCGGCTCATCTGAGAGAAGGACCTAAACTAGAAGATTCTGAGGCTGAGCAAGGCCAAGCTCTGCCTGGCTTCAGAAAGAAAGGTCCCAGCTAGCACTGGGGTAGGAATGGGAAGTGTGGGCCTAGCTCAGCCTCAAAGCTTTACAACAGAGTCCTTTCTCCTGGATGATCTCTGTATAGGTGTCTGTAAGGTAAAAGTAGGAATGATAAAGTTGTAAGGGGGAAGTGTATGGAAACTCTAAGGCATTTGACGTATCCATGAGAGAAGAACAGCTGCATCAGTGAATATGATTTTGCCTGCAGTCCTCTCCTCTCGGTTATCCATGGCCCTGTGTGTCTCCCCTTCTTTTATTGTGTTTTCCTTCTTGCAGCGCCACTTCAGTGTATTTGCTCTCTCATTTCCTGGGTCAGATGCTCTGTCCACCATTTACAGTACCATCTTAACACAGCACCTGAAGCGAGGAAACTTTTCTGGGGCTGTACAGAAATCATCACTGCAGTTAATAAATCTGGCTCTTGCCTTGCACCTGAAAGTGGCAGCAACCTTCCTTCCCACAGCTGTCAAATTTCATTACAGCTTCAACCTAAGAGATTTCTCCAATGTCTTCCAAGTAAGTAACATTTTTATTTGCGAGCTCACAGCTCATTCCTGTGGGTGTGTGCTCCCTTTGCTAGATCAGGCTTTGAAATTAAAGGGAACGATGCTAGCTGCCTCATGTTCTACAATCATCTTCTCCCCAGGTGCCATCCCCACAGCACGGCAAAATGAAAATAAAAATGGCAGGATGCAGTGAGCATCAGAATAAGAGACCAAACAGTATATTGTGTTCATGAGTTTAATCCCTTTCCCTGTTACTTGTGTACTAGTGCAACTTGCTTCTCTTGATGGAAGGGGAGATTGAACAGCTGCTTCCAGGAAAATAAACCTGGCTCTTGCCTGTACCTGAAGGAAGTGCCATGACCTGTCCAGTTCATCCTTTGCATATCTTATAGGGATTAATTTGTTGGGGCAGGAACAGGAGAATGAGCTGTGAGATCCTGATTGTCCTGGCTGGGCTTAAAAGGGACATGTTGTCCTCTGATGGAAACTTGTGGCCCATTTCTCTTAATCGTTTTAATTTGTTCCCTTATTGAAAATGCTGAAGATTCTGTATCTTGTTTGTGATGGGAAGTCAGAAGATTTTAGAAATAATCAACAATACATGTGTTTATATCATAAGGAATTCTGATTGTCTTTCCACCTAGTTGTACAAAGTGTTTCTCATTTTCCTGCTGACAGGAAGGTAATGTTAAAATTGGTTTGAGGCTGAAACTTGTTTTGTTGTTGGCTTGATGCTGTACACCGGGAATTCCTTTGCGATATCTAAAGTTGATGCAAATGCAGAAAACATTTAGAGAAGAGGCCCTTAAGTCCTGGGCAGGAAGTCAAGATGTTATTGGCTCTGAGTATCAAGGACGCTTGGCAACTGCGCTCATAATTGCTATTTTCTTGTTGCCTGAGATGGTCACAATTCAAGGATGTGTGACACAAAACACATGCAGATTCAAACACTTGATAGTCACTGCCATGTTCAGTTCAAGCAGTGTATGGCATTTTCGCACCTCTTTTGTCCAGTTAGTACCATGCCAATATGAGCATCCTGAATTCCTTTTAAGAAACAAGAATAATCATGTTGGTCCATGAAGAGAAACAACCACCACCAAAGTCCAGAGTTTATCTTTATTGCCCAATTATGGACCATAATCAATAATGAAAATACACAAAAGATTGTGAAAGCTTTCAGTTTTTGAGAACTGTTAATCAAACTAGACAGTTCAAAAAGTAGGCAAAGAGGGAAGAAACAAAAAGTCTAAAAATTAGGCCATTAGCTGTAGATAGCTGTGTGGCTGATAATTTTTCCTATAAAAAGTGGAGGAAGAAACTAGAGGAGTAGCTATCCTTGACTTGAACCTAACCAATAGAGATGCCTTGGTGGAAGAAGTGGCAGCAAGAGGAACTCTGAGGGAAAGTGACCATGTTCTGCTTGAGTTCTTGATTTCAAAGAAAGCAAAATCAGAGTGTAGCCACACATATATGATGGATTTTAGGAAAATGAATTTTAATAAACTCAGAACAATGATAAGTAAGGTTTGATGACAGGAGATCCTAACAGGAAAAGGAGTCCAAGATGGGTGGGAGTTTCTAAAAAGGAAGTTCTACAGGCACAACTACAAACAATTCCAGCAAGAAAAAAAAGTTGGAAGACATCAAAACAAGAAGACCAATGCAGCTTCATAAAAAGCTCAGGGAGGACCTGAAAAGAGAAAAAAAAAGGACACACATAGGACATGGAAGGAAGGCCAGGCTACAAAGGAACAGTATAGACAAGTAGCAAAGAATTGCAGGGATGGCGTTAGGAAACCAAAAGTTGAGAATAAGCTGAGGTTAGCAAGAGATACTAAAAGCAACAACAACAACAAAAAAACATTCTTCAAAAGACAGAGAAAAGAAACAGTGGCTCAGGTACTCAATGGGGATGGGAAAATGATAACAATTACAAAGAAAAGGCAGAAGTACTCAATTCCTGCTTCAGCTTGGTCTTTTCCCAAAAGACAGTCTATGACCCTCCAGGCAAATGTGAAATACAAAAGGAGGGGACAGGATTGCAGCTTGAGATCGATAAAGTCAAGGAATACCTTATTATTTTGAATAAATTCAAATCCCTAGGGTTGAACTGCAGGGATGAACTGCATCGAAGGATATTTAGGGAACTGGCTGAAGAGATTGCAGAACTGCTGTCTATTGTTTTCTTGAAATCATGGATTATGGGTGAAGTGCCAGATGATTGGAGTTGGGCTAAGTTCTCTATCTTCAAAAAGGAGGAACTGGAGAACTACAGACCAGTCAGCCTGACACCAATCTCAGGGGAAATTCTAGTAATAACTAGAAACAAATACAGATTTGTCCAGATCAAATCTTGCCAGACTAATCTTATATCATTTTTTGATATATTACATTAAATGTTTATAATATTAAATGTAATATAATGTGTCTTCAGCAAAGTGGCCCTTGATATTCTGATTAGCAAGCTAACTAGGTATGGGCTAGATAGCACAAGTTTCAGGTGGATACACAGAGGCAGAAGTAGAAAGCAACATGGTGGTCTTTATGTTAGCAAGATTAATTTTAGGTGATCCCTAGAGAAAAAAAAAGTAAGCTGAAAGCAAATTGTATAGCATTAGTGTGATTGAGTTCGTTAGAAATTTGAAGCAGCTCCTCTCTTTTGGCGGGAAATGACGACTGAGCCTCTTTTGAAATATTAGCAGATTTATTTGGTTTAACATTTGGTGATTCCACAACAACTTCTATGGGTTCATAACAAGTGAGATCTGGCAATTGTCCAAAGTGTGAAGACGAGAACTCCGTCTGTAAATTGGCAAGGTTCACTGAGGGGCTGGACCAGAACGTTCCCGGTCGGTGGGTTTCCTCATTGGAACACTCCGAACCTCGCAAATTGTCCTGTAACAAGGGTGTCTGGTCCAATCTCCCTCCGGTGGTGGTCGGCTGAAGGATTGGTCTGATCGAATCACCTTCCTCAAGTGACCTGGTCCCCGTGGAAAGACCACAACTGTCCATTCTAGCGCCGCTGTCGATGTTCCCTTTCCCTTTGCCAAGTCGGGGTCAGGTAGTAATCATCCTACCTTCAAATTAGGGAAATCTTCTAATAACTTGCACACTCTTTCATATCTCTGTTCACCTTTCTCTCTCTCTCTACTTTTCTCCTCTTTCCTTCTCTCTCCCCTGGATATACTGAAAACTCCTCCTCTCCTCTGATCTTTTATATCCTCCTCCCACCTTGGTAGAGTTAACTCCTCCTCTTCTTTCTCTTTTCCTTCCTCCACTAAACAGACTTCTATTTGAGGGGACGGCTCACTCTCATCTTTCTCTCTCTTTCCTATTTCTCTTTCACAATTAGTATTACTAGTGATTCAAAGGAATGGAACCCTGATGGTGGCAAGTTCTTTTTAAGATGGTAGAAAATCATCATCTGGTGGATAGATTCTGCCCTAAGCAGCTAAGTACAGTGATCTGCCCAAGGAATTAATGTGTCACCTCTTCATCTTGTATGTACACCTTTAAATAATTATTGGCAAGTTCCACATGTTTTTGTTTTGAGAAGTTCCTGTCCTTTGTTTCAAAAAGATGCTTGCTTTTTTCTGTGCAACAGTCATTTATTACCATACTCTACAATCTGTTGTGTAAGATTTCATCCCCATCCTGAAGCTCTCCCCCAACAGACAAAACTAACCTAAACGCAACGCCCAGGCATATTTATTTTACTTGACACATTATGAATTATTGCACATAGCTGCCAATGAATGACTGAAGGAAACCTGCTCAATGAAGTTTCATTTTGTAAATGTGAATGTCAGAAATATATTTCTGTACTTGTGAATGAATCCTCTTTGTAAATGTAGAGTGAGGGAACCTAATTGGCCTGACACTAGGGCTGGATCCTGAGCATGGAGAAATCTGCAGTGTCAAACTGACACTACCCTAACTCCAGCTGCTTCAAGCTAGTTAATGGCAATTCACTGTAGATCTCACAGATGCACACCACTATATGGTTTGCCATCATCTGAGGGTGAGGCTGAGCCTCCAGTTTGCAAGCTAAGTCTGTCCAGTCCCATAAGGGTTTTCTCAACATCAGGAGAGGCAGATACACACCTATCCCTCATCCCCTGAATCCAACCAAGTGCCCACAGCTGGTCCTTCATAACATTGTGACTGTTTAATAAATAATGAATTGGAGTAGAACAACCAATGACAACAGCTGATAAGTGCACCTCCATGCTGACACCATGGGGCAGGAGGGCAGGGCAGGGCATCTAGAAGAGAAGTGCTAAGCAGGTGGACCAGAGGGAAGTCCTCTTTCCTCTGATCTGCCTGCTTACGAATAGCAAAGAAGCTTTAGACCTTGTGAAATTATAAGGTGAATGAAAAGTATGGATGTTCTTGTGTATTGTGGTTCTAGTATTCTTGGTTTGGCTGTTTTAAAGCCTCATTGAAAAACCAGGTAGACCATGATTTATCTCTGACATTTAGACTGACAATTTTGGTATTGTAAAACCCACTATAATTTTGTCAGCAGATACTTCCACTTTAGTGAAATATACTCTTAATGAAAAATAATGTTGCCAATTATACCTTTCTTTTTTTTCTTACTGTCTTTCTTTACTTTGACCATGGCACAGATTTATTTTTATAACATCTATACAATTCTTCTTTTTAAAAGAAGACATAAAACAATAACAGGAGATTAGCATTGGACATTATCAGAAGTAACCGCAGATTAGAGTTTTCATGAGAAATCCTAACAAACTGAAGTTTTAATCAGTCATTAAACTGGAAAGATTGGTGAGACCAGAAGGTCATATTTAGATTTTTGAGATTAAAAAACACAGAAACACACAATGAAGTTGGTCTGCCATTGGGGTTCTGTAGTGGAAAAGTCCTTCCTTATGGCCTCACAGACTGGAACCCATGTGAGTGTGGAATTCTCAGCAGGCTTCCCATGCCATAGTTGGGGAATATACCTATGGAAGAAGATGCTACTTCGGGAATGCTTGACCCCAGGGCTGATAGAGTTGTAAAGGTATTTGCTAGTGTTACATGGACCCTACTGTTAACAACCAGGACATCATTTTTAAGTCATGACGGTTTAACTTCTCATGCTTTTTCTTGCATTTTGGTGAACTCTTACATTGTGCTGTGTTGCTTGCTTGATTTTAAAATTCCTGAAGTGAACCACTGCTGTGTTCTTTATCAAATCATAGTATCAAATAGTTTTTGAAGGTCTTATTTTGTGTGTCTGAAGGCAAAATAATTTTTTTTTAAATTGCTTAATGCGCAGCAGATATGACATTCAAAATCCATGTGGTGTGGAGAAAGTCTTTCACACTCCCAGATACACTTTCTTCTTTTCTTTTCCTTTCTCTCTATGTAAAAATAACATAGGTGATAGGTGTTGCAGATCCTTGCTCTTCTAGAGCATAAAGCTTGACAGAGAGTCTTGGCTTTTCTTTGTTACTCTGAAGGAAGGGAAATACATTTCTCACTGTGACTGATTGGTGCATGACCCAGCTTCACTACCCAAACTGTTTTGTTCCTTGAACTGATTATTCCTATGTCACTTACTGGACAGTTGTTCAGGTTCACTCTTTAGTGAGCCCTTATCCCAGCTGTGAGTATGTCTTTAACCAGCTCCTCCAGAGGGTCATGCCTTAAGCTTTCTTCAACATGTATGTCTGGAAAGGCAATGCAGTAGAATTTTAATGTCTCTTGTAGCTCCTGCAAGTGAGATTGCACTCCTGGACAACCTTTCTCTGACCAGGGTGAAAAATCAATTGCCAAATGGAGAATAGCTGTTTAATGGCACAAAGGCAGCTTAGTTGTATTTTGCTGAACATGCAGTGAAACTATTAAGAAGACCAATACTGAAAAACAATATTAATGATTGAGGAGAGATAGATAATGGCAGGGTGCCAAGAACAGTAATAGAAGTAAAAGTCAGTTTGCAACTTCAAAGCTCTGCCAGATTGCCAAAGGCTTTTTTTGTAGAAGACCTGGGGGGGGGGGGGGGCGTTCATATGAGAAAAAAGGTTTAAGTTCCCTGATTGAGCTAAAACAGAATGATGCCAAAATTCTACAGATGTTCCCACAATATGAACAGCCATGTTTGAGTTGGATGTTTACATTTTAAATGTCTCAAATGCTGAAGAAGTAACTTTTGTTGAAAACTGTTGTCACTAGACAACTGGAGGGTGGAGGTGTCTGGCTGATGATATATTCTGGCTGGTGATGCTTTGTAAAACCCACAGTGCCAAACTACAAGCTCTCAGGGGGATGTGATGCTAGAAATCCTGTAGTTGAGTCCTCAGAGGGTTATAGCCTAGCTGCACTAGAAGAGGTTCAGCTGATGGCTGAGGAAATTATAGGGAAGACACTTCTGCTCTGCATCTTGAACCTTCTGCCTGTTTTGTCAGTCCATGAGCCACTTGGTCTCTACTGCCATTTTCTCTTGTCCTCTTGTCCTGTTGGTTTCCCTGCTTGATTGATCCCTGATAACCTGATTTTGATGATTCTTTTATACTATTCTTTCAACTATTCCTTCTTTGAAATGATACCTCAGTAGGACTGCAATTTATAATATAGTTTGGCTTGTAATCTGACCCTTTCTTTGCCTGATCCATTGAAGTCCTTTCTTCCATAATCAATGTATATCAACCCAAGACAGTTGTTTGTATTTTTTATTTGGTCCCTCTGGAAAGTCCCGTTTGATTTGCTCCCTTGCCAGCTGGGCACTGCAGACTAGAGGTCAGGACATGAGGATGACAGTGGGCTTCTTTGGGTCTTTATAATATTCAGGACGCAGTGACAAGGCAGATCAGAGCTTAGCCCAGGAGCTTGTTTCAGTAACTCAGCCTTAGATCATGTGATAATGTTGGATATGCTGCAACCTTACATGCAATACTGCCAGGGCAAGGAGGGTTACATGAGATAGCTAATGGGGGCTGTTTATCCTAGTTCAGACACTCTGGTATGAAATGTTCTCACTTCTTTGGCTTCCCCCTTTCTCTCTCCCTGTTTTGAATCCAGCCAGAAGTCTCACATTTGAACTCCTGGAGATTGTGTGTGTGTGTGTTTTTTTTACTACAAAGATGCTTGCCACAACAGCAGTAAGGGGGCAATCAGATGAGCATATAGCTTGCTATTCAGTTCACTTTTGGTGTGGTTTGGTTCGCCTTATTTTCTGGTGACCACATGTGTTTCAAGAATGATATATCTTGCCTCTTTTGCAAGCTGTTCTGCTCCTTTCTGGCACAGCTCTGCAGTTTATTGGTGCAATTGGGAGTGCTCCTAATTATCCCATTCTGCAGTCTGTGTGGATGCTTAATTCACTCCCAAACAGAACTGTAGATGACATTCTCTTTGGTGACAACCAAAGTGGGTTTACAGTAGAAAGGACTGCAGAGAAACCCTCTCCTCTACTTTCGTCTTCTCACAATTAAAAAAAAAACGATCTTAAATGACACAGTGCTATTTCAGATATAAAGGAATATCCATGCTAGGTTGTTGTATTGCTGTAGCACTATGGCACTTTCTAAGCTGTTCACTAGTGGACTTGTAGCCACAGAATGCAGCCTGAAATGAGAGGGATTCCAAGATAGTCTGTGTCATGCAAATCTTTCGTGGTACAGTATAGAATAAACTGGGATGAATGACACTCCCATTAAGGCGACAGTAGCACTGACTGCCATTGGATCTTTCATTTCAGTTGCATTGTTATATCTACAGAGTTATGTCTGTACCATCACAACATGTATGCCTCTTTCTTCCAGGGTATTTTGTTTTCAACTCCTGAATGCCTGAAAACTCCCCAGGACTTAGTAAAGCTCTACTTGCATGAATCCAGTCGGGTTTATCGGGATAAGATGGTTGATGAAAAGGACTTCACCATATTTGAAAAAATGCAAATAGAGACTACAAAGAAATTTTATGATGTAAGTGATCTAGAACCAGTTCAGGTAATCTCTCTGAGCATTATATTCTTGGCCAAAACAAATTGTGTAGCATGGGCACTTCAGAATCTGTTGTGCAGAGAAGTCTGAATCATATCATTTCTCCTCTTTGATGTGAGAAAATGTTGGGCAGTTTAGAAATCATGTGCAGTTCTTTAGAAGGAGATGTAGCCACAGAATGTGTTCCTGTCTGCTCCACCACTATGTGAACAGTCTTTGGGCTTAAGTAAGCACCATATTCTCTCTCTCTCTCTCTCTGTCTCTGTCTCTCTCTCTGTCTCTCTCTCTCTCTCTGTGTGTGTGTGTGTGTGTGTGTGAGAAGCTAAAAAGGATCATCTTTGCAAAAAAAAGTAAAAAGCAGGATGTTGAGTTGTGTTGGATGAAAGAGAGATGGTGGAAGGGAGCTTGGACACAAGCAATTCTGTTGTTTCTCTTCTCAAGAGCCAGGAGGTGGCTGATGCCTGATGAGATTTTTGTTGACTTATTTTTCTGCTGGGTTTGAGCAGGTTTCATCTTTGTGGTTTCACCTTTGTCCGTGTTAGGATATAGAAGAGACCTTGGAACACACAAGGAAGATGAACGTGTTTTGTCATTTTGCAAAAGGGATTGGGGAGCCCAAGTACATGCCTGTCCAGAACTGGGAAGTATTGAACCAAATCCTAGTGGAAGCCTTGGAGAACTATAATGAAGTCAATGCTGCCATGAACCTGGTGCTGTTTGAAGATGCCATGTGCCACATGTAAGGGGAAAATCTTGTATTTTGGAATCCTTGTGTGCTTTCCCTTAATTTGGGATGGGTACTGTATGAAGTCATATTTGAAATCCACTTTGAAGTAAGGGAGCAATGGGTGACCAATGCCTCTTAAAAATAGAAACAGATGTTAGAAATAGCCAGTGATTAGAAGAGGAAAATTCTTCACTGCTGAAATTATCTGTGTGTCACAGCAGGAGCTTCTGTCACTCTTCAATGTATGCAAATTATCTTGCTTTGATTGGTGATTGATGTTCAGGACTGGAGTACAGAATTTGAAGTCTTATTTTGCAAATCCAGAAAGACTGTCTCAGTCACCTCTCTGCAACGTTAGCCTGCTTTCAGCTTGCATTATGGAAGATTTCTAAATTTGTTTCGGGCCTGAGATCTCTGGGCAAAGGATCCTAAAATTATTGTTTCTCAGTGATCAGCTATTTAAAATCAGGGCTCTCTTGTTCATGGTGTGCGAGTCTTTTTTGTGGATGCTTACAACCCTCTCTTCAGTCCTTCAGATGAAGGAGAAATTTTAGGTGAACTCTTGCTTGCAAATATATCCGCTTGAGTGATGACCAGCTCAAATCCTCATTTATTAAGATAGCTGTGTCGTTTATCATCTGGTGTCCCTGCAACATCAGGAAGGCCACGTTATAAAAACAACAGATTGCAATACATGCATGTGTAAATAAATCAAGTGAGACGATGCGTGGGTAGGCGTGTCACCAGTTTATTCTTAAACTTGTCCAGGACCAAGATGCAGCAACCAGTTTATAGCTCCAAACAGGCTTTGCTTGGGTTGCCTGAGTTTACTGACCTGAACGCAGGCGCTTCAGAAACCCAGTTCACCTCCATCTCCCCTCCCAGGTGCTACAAAGTGCAACTTGTTTCATTAGAAAGGGGCAGAAGGGGCAGGCGGGCTGTTTCTGCAACTGCAGGGAGCAAATTCAATCATTGTCACAAAAGCGAGCAACCCGTACAGTCCTTAGCTCTTGCTGCTGTGTTCCTTTGTGTTCTGGGGAGTGCAGCGTCCTTTCATTTCTTGCACCAGAGGGCCTTGATGTCTAGTACAATAATAGTGTTGTTGCATGCCACAGTGCTTTTATTCCATTTGGCTACTAGCGAGCATTTTATCTTCGTGCAAGAAAGCAGGCACCCACAGTGACTTTGTGTGAGAACCTTATATAAGCAAGACATGTTTCAGAGACTCTCCAGGCACTAGCCAGGTGTCGGGCCTACTTTATCTAAGTTGCAGCCTGATCTCAGAACTGGGGTGAAAGGTCCTTGTTCTCCCTAGAAAAGCAGAAAGCTGTGACTGTGGTCTGATTCACGTGACCCCTTTGGGAGGCTACCTTTCAACCTGGACAAAAAAGCAGGGTGATGTTTTTTCTCTTCTGATCAAGCTGAATGTGCACTGGTCCACACAGGTTAGATGTTTCCATCTTACTCCTTTTTTGTAGGTGAAAGCCGCTGGTGCTTTCACAATAAACTGCATCCATTATAAAGACGAACTCACCACCACCTGCTGCATGCTAGCATCTGTTTCTATTTGCAGTAAGTGATGGAAGGCAGAGGTATTACGACCTGCTTTTAATGAGTACATTTAATACAGGCAGAGAAAAGTTTTTGTGCACTAAAAAAAGAGAGAAGTCCCCAGATGGGTTTTATTTTTCTTTTGGACAGTATATTTTATGGTATTTGATGCTATTTTGCATTTGTGTTTTTGTTTCTGCATATTGTCGTACATAAATGCAGCCTTGATTATTAAGAAACACTTCCTTTTCTCATAGCAAGCAAGCTTGAAACAAATGTTGCGCATGAGAAAATGATTTCATTTTTAGAAGCACTATTACTAGCTTACAAGCCAAACTCTGTCTTTACTAAATGCTAACAAATTTTGAACCTCTCCTTTACATGCCCATGATTTGCTGAAATTGTTTTTTATGAAAGCAGTGTGAAAAAGTAGGAAAGGAGGAAATTTGAAAAAGTAGGAAGTGACATTAGCAACACTAAGAACAGTAATCTGGGTTGAAGGAAGGACAACAGATAAATTACAGCCTTGGAGACTTGAGAAGGTCCCTCTTTCTTCCTTCCCTTCCCACCATTTAAAGGTGTACAGTATGACCTCCATATCCGCGGGAATCGATATCTGTAGTTTCACTTATCTGCAGTTTGCCGCAGCCCTATATACAACATACAAGGTCGCCTACTTTTGGCCTGTGCCCCACCCCTTGTGGCCTTTGTCCTGGTTGTATGTTGTATATAGGGTTCCTCTGTGTCCACGGTTTCAGGCATTCATGGTAGATTGTGGAACTGATCCTCCATGAATATGGGGATCCTACTGTACATCTTCAGTGTGATGTTGCACCCAGTCACTACCAACATTCTGTATCTCAGGTGGGAAGACAAGCTAGGAGTTTGTAGGTAGGTCCTAGGACTTCCTGCCTGAAAAAGCTTTTCAGTTCTGCCTTTCTTGTTCTACAGGGAAGATGCAACCCACATAAGAATCTTCTCCTAGCCATAAAAGTATAGAAATTCACCAAGTGCGAACTTCATTTTCCATAAATTTCAGACTCCATACGATGTCTGAAATAAATGAATTGGTAAAGCATGATTTGTTGGTTAGATATAGATTAGGAAGTTTTTGTAATTGCTCAAATAGTTTCCTTGTGTTTACAAAGAAGTGTAATTAGGTTCTGTCCTAGTTGAAGAGATGACACATTAACCACACTGAAGAAATGGCCAAAGGGAACTCAAAATGTCATCAAGTTGATACTGATGATGATGTTTTCTTTTCTGGGCTGATATTTTGCACCTAGTTCCGAATCTAACAATTTACTCTCTGTGTCCTGTAAGTAAAACGTACCACAGAAGAAAAATGCTTATCAGGAAGCATATCTTTCTATTTAGCTGCCGAATTAATCGTATCCTGGAATCTCCTAGAGGGAATGCATTGCTGGTTGGAGTGGGTGGAAGTGGAAAGCAGAGCCTGACAAGACTGGCAGCTTTCATTAACTCATTGGAGGTCTTCCAAATCACCTTGAGGAAAGGCTATGGGATCCCCGACTTGAAGGTGAGAGGCTCGTAAAGATTTCTATTTATTTGAAAATATTTATACCCTGATTTTCTCCTCAGAGAAGACCCAAAGGAATAGGGGGAATTTTTTTTATCAAACTTCCTTTTGTCTGTTATCCATGCTTAGGGTAAGTCTTCATCTGAAATCTAAACAGATTTAATTTATACCCTGCAAGATGGGGCATTTGCTTACACTAGACGGTATGCTTACTTCACATATTTTGAGGTGCTCCCTCAAGTGGTGAAAAACGTCTGTTTGTCACAGTATATGATCTTCCTCAGCTCTGTATACAGTATTTTGCATTTTGCATTTAGCATTGGTCAATAGAACGATTTAGCAAAAGTCTTCAGTAGTTAAAGTGACTTGAACAATAAATTTTGAATTGTGCTCTTCTACTTCTTGAGAAAGAATCTGGTAGTATAGTTTTCTTTCCTATGTTCCCATGTGCTGTTGTGTGCCCAACAATTAACAATAGGAATGACATTGTAGTCGGACTCGGAAACACATGTATTTGACCTTGCAGAAATGCCAGTGGATTAGGTTTGATTATGAATTCAGTCATCAACGTGGTTAGAATCTCCCTCACTATATTTTATATAGTCATCTGTTGTGAGGGAGATTCTAACCACGCTGATGACTGAATTCATAATCAAACCTAATCTACTGGCATTTCTGCAAGGTGGAATACTGTACATGTGTTTCTGACTACAATGTCACTCCTATTGTTAATTGTTGGGCACACAACAACAGCACATGGGAACATAGGAAAGAAAACTACACTTTCAGACTCTTCCATGCTGAAATATAATATTTTCCTTGACCTACAGGCAGACCTGGCATCCCAGTGCATCACAGCAGGAATGAAGAATGTGGGGACAGTCTTTCTGATGACAGATGCTCAAGTGGCTGATGAGAGGTTCTTAGTTTTGGTCAACGACTTACTGGCTTCTGGTATGGATCTCAGTAATTTCAGTTTCATATGCAGGCAACAACAGATCAAAATTATGAAATGTTCTCTAGAGAAAACATTTAACCTTTTGAGATCCCAGCCTTCTGTTCAGGTGCCATTGTTTGTCAGGAAAAAAATTCCTTTAGATTCCCTTTCTCACACCCCTGGAATGCATCTTTTAAGCTGTATAGGACACTCTTGACAGCATATACTCTCAGAATATATCCTGTACTAGTTCTAGGAATCTTATCCTAGTGTCTCTCTTTAGTTAATTTAGCTTTTGCAATGTCCCCTATGGCAGTAGTTCTCAATCTTTAGTACCACCAATGTTTTGGACTTCAGCTCCCAGAATCCTTGATCACTGGTCATGGCGGCTGGGTCTTTGGGGTCTTTGTGAGCTTATTCAGAGGCCCTTGATGGTGAAAGTGAGTTTCTTGGCATAGTTCAATATGTTTGCCTTGGGATCTTACCTAATGACATTCTACAACTGCCTTGGGTCAAAGAGCATAACTGGAAATTGATATCCTTTTTCCCCCAGGAGAAATCCCTGATCTTTTCCCTGATGAGGAAGTTGAGAATATCATCAGTAGTATGAGGAATGAAGTAAAAGCCCAAGGACTGATGGATACCAGAGAGGCTTGTTGGAAATTTTTCATTGACCGTGTTAGACGGCAGCTCAAGGTATTACTGTCATTGGCTTTCTCATTTTCCATTGTGTTTGCAAAAGGAAATGATCTTTTGGTTCTGGCAGCTATTTCTGGTGGTGGGCTTTTCAAGTAATAATTTTATAAGCATTTCCTTCCAAGTGTGTTCATGCAGTGAAGTGAAATATTACCATTTCAGTGTAGAGAATATGTAATATCCCTGCAATACAAATTGTACCTTCAGGGAAGACTTCTGGTTCCTGCATTAACATGAGAATAACAACCATGCATTTATTTGGAGTTCTGGACAGGAATGACTCTTTAGGAAAGCCGTAGATGTTAGGCCTTACTGTTTCCATGTTGTGGTCCTGAGCCATGCAGGTTTGGAGAACTTATTGAGCTCATTTCTGGTACGACTTAAAAGCCATAAAGTTAAGTTATACTTCCACAACAACTTTCTGTATTTTTCTTTGTCTGGCTAGAAAGAAGGGCCATCACTCTGTGGCAGAGCACCCATTTGGTCTCAAGTTCAGCCTCTAGCATCCCTAAGCAGGGTTGGAGGACTTCCTACTAGCTGGAAGTCTAGCAAGCTGCTGCCAGTCTGGGTTGACAGGACTGAGCTAGATGAATGGATGGCCTGACTCAGAATAAGGCCGCTTCCTATGCTTCTTTCTTCATTTCCCATTGCTGGTTTTGCCTTTCCCCAGGTTGCGCTTTGCTTTTCCCCAGTGGGGAACAAGCTGAGAATTCGCAGTCGGAAGTTCCCTGCCATTGTGAATTGCACATCAATAGACTGGTTTCATGAATGGCCCCAAGAAGCACTGGAGTCTGTCAGCTTGCGCTTCTTGCAAGGGACAGAAACCATTGAGGTAAACAATAAACGGAGGCTTGCCTCATAATTACTCCTTCTGACATCTTGGTTCATTGCCAGATAGGGAAAATTTTACTTTGTGATTTATGTATGGCAAACTTTATCAGAGCTTGGTTTTTCTTCCAACAACCGCCATCTCTTGGAATCCTAGTTAAAAAAAAAGAGTAACTTTCTTAAGCTCTGTTCCATGTATACATACACTGAGGAGACATTTCACTAGGTCAAGACTGGGTTTCAGACACCCAAGTTATACACTCACAAAGTGGGTCTCCCCAGGAAAGTGTCCTTTAGCAGCTGACTTGGGGAAACCAAACCTTCACAAACTTGGAGGGATTGTAGAGGAGAGTCAGAGGAAACCTCCGTGCAATTTTGGTGTCTCTAGGTGCCGGGTGTGTGTGTGTTTATAGCCAAATGAATCACTGAATTAAAAATCACTAAAAATTCATTGATTCATATTCATTGGGGCATTGATTTGTACAAACATGAATTAACAAGTTAGCAATTTTTGAATGAATTTGGTGATTTGTTTTTAATTCATATCCATCTCTACTGTATGCACACAAACACACACCATAATAATATACCATTAATATACCATAATAACACCATTTAGTAATATATTGCTATTTTAAATTGTAAATTGTTATATGTTATGTTGTTACCCGCCCAGAGTAGTCTATATGACTAGATGG